>CARXXK010000005.1:27739155-28214471 GCA_949089665.1 Macrosiphum euphorbiae | reverse complement strand
ATTAGCCATAAAGCTAAACGAATTTGTTACCTGGTTAACCCTAATGTCTATTTGATATTGTGTTGTAAAAATATTTTTACTCTTTATTTTTTAATATTATTTTTACGTAACTCATAACATAATTTAAGTGTATACGTCTACACTGAATACATTTTTCAGTCCAAATTTAAAAATTGATAAAAACAACAACAAAATATGATCGCAGGTGTAACTACTGACAAGACGACTATTGTGCACGCCTATATAGTAATATATTAATGTGTTTGAGTCATTATACTTTATTACAACTTTGAAGCTAGGTAATATAAGTTTTAATCCAATGATGCGAAGTATTATTGATGTAGTAAAAAGTGAAACTCTGGGCTCCTATAAGGAGATCAGTTAAGACCATCACTGGAACTAAAAATATTTTATACCAAGATAATACGTTCTACGAAATAAGAATGACTACTTACAATATTATAATATGGAAGCTATGTCTGTTCAAATGAAAAATAACAATTTCCCTTAGTATTTTGTAACACAAAAAATATTTATTGCAGGGACTTAAAATGTCTTGTTAGCTGCTATAAATATTTATATTTTCCATACGAAATTATATTTTCAAAATATTCAGAACGATTTTAAGCAAAGTCATTTTACTATTAAATATTGTATCTCAACCTATTCACACCGTTTTACAATACATAAGTATAGTTTACATTAGAATAATGGTAATAGGTGATATTTAATAATCGATAATAATCAATAGATAATAATAATAATATACTAAGTACATGCGAAAATAATAGTCTACCTACCACAGTATTAATAGAAACAGAAAATAATAAATATAAATAATTCATAAAACGACCGTAGAAATAGAGGTTGATACACAGTAGGTATCTGCTCAGAATCGTTTTTCGTGTGCGGTGATTTATCATTGAATTCAAATTTAACACGTCATCCATTACCTTCGCAGTGAACTATTCAATGAGACGGGGTAACACATAAAACCTACTACACAGGTCGTATCAAGGGACTTTTACGACTTTTTTTTATGACACTTCGAAATTCAGATACTCAAGTTATGTGTGTACAACTATTTTAGTTGTCTGTCAAATACAGCACACTTCGTTTTTGCTTTCAGTCACACAATATTTTTTCCCTCCGATGCTTACCAGCAGCAACCAAGTAATATGTAACCCCTCAAAGACCGGAACTCGATATGAAAATTTCAATCAATCGCCGTGTGCCATTATCATAAATAACTTTATATTTTAACGCCTAGCATAAATTTTACATCACTCGAGAAATGAACGCCCTGAAATTAAAATATGCTCGAGCTTACTTACACAAAATTACATTTTAAATACTTAATTTATTAGAAATTGAAATTGTTAACGTTTTTGAGGAAACAGTGTTATTTCATCATAATATAAATTTAATAATAATAAAAACAGAATAGATTTTATCAACCTTCACTAGTAAGTGTCTTAAAGAAAATCTGAGATTTATTTATTTTTAATGGCATGTTCGGAGAAAGACGTGATTCTACCTAAGTTAACATTATTGAAAATAATATCCAAACCTACACATTTATAAAATAATATTTAGTCACTAAGTAAATACTTACTAATCATTTTTAAATACATATTTTAAATATTATTTATACAGATCGTGTTATGTATTAGAGTTAAGTCTAAAGTTAAATCTCTAAGGGTCAGTTGTACTATCTATGATTAAAGTTAACCGGAGTTTAATTGGCCGATTTTGCCCGGTTAAATATCTGTTATCAGCTGATTAAGCTTAATCGTAGTTTAATCGTAGACGGTACAACTGGCCCTAAGTCTAAATATTATGCTGAATAATCGAAAAATATGCATGTTACATTCAAACAATAATATACTTTAAATACAAATACCCGAGTAAATTATTTGAAAAAGATCCAAATTTTCCACAACTTAATCAATATTGAACAGGATAATAATAAAATGACAATTTTAGAAAATGCTCTTAAAATATAATTTGACATAATAAACAAAATAATTCAATTTTACTTTTTCCATTTATCATTAACCTGTCACATCGGTCATGATGGATTTCATTAATCACATATTATCAACTATTTTCCATTTATTATTCACGTCTTCTTAAAATAAATAATTATAGTTATATTCTTAAAATTAAACGTATTTCTTCTCTCTATTTATTCATCAAACAATTTATTTTAGTCCATAATAGACCAAAATTAGAATACCTATTATTATCACGTAAGGAGGGGGGGGGGCATGTATTACTATGAATACTATTAGGGACTTTTCTGATTAAAGTTTTTACCATATAGAAGCTATATCATGTACACATGTATTTAATCGAGTAACTTTTTTGTATTTAAAACTATACATTTAAATTATTTTAATACACTAATAGAGTTGTTAACGACTTGTTTCACTGCGTTAATACTTATTTGTTACATATTATTATACATAACATTATTTACTGCTTAAAAACAGAATGAACAACGTAAATAAATTATGAAAGGTATTATTATTTCAGAGCGATTAAAAGTTTACAAGCTAATGGCATGTACTGGTTTACAAATATGTAAATATGTGTTCAATTTTGAATATCACTAATTTGAATATTAGATGGAAAGCGGATAAAATACGAAAAGCATTTATATAAAAATCAATACATTAACTTATTTTGTTTTTAAATTAAAAGCAATTTAATATAATTCACGAATAACTTAAATTAATATTCAACAAGTTTTTTTCTCGTGACTTAAATTAATTTGATGAAGATTAAAAGGACTTAGAAAATATTGCGTAATAATAATTTTGTATAAATTATCATTTTACTCAAAACTGAATTGACAAAAAGGTTGAATAAAAAGATCAACAAAATTGGTATACGAATATTTTATAATCTAAATTTATAATAATATATGCTATTGAATATAATGTTTTAGATTCCGAGTGTCGAAATTCGTTTAATAATATTTTTGAAGTTCACGAAATTAGTCAAAATCACAACAATTTTCAAATTATAAAATATGCAATTATAATATTGCTTTTCTTAATTATTTCACTAAAGTTTATTAGTCTTTATGAAAACAATTATTAATATTATTAATATAAAAATTAATCATGTTTAAAATCGATATAATAGTAACCTATGGGCTATGCGTATACCACATAATATTTTTTTATACAACTACTAAATATAAATTTCATACATTTTAGCTTAATTTTAGTATAATATGTAAAAAGTTCACAAAATACGGAAAAACTTTTTACAATTATTCACAGGTTTTGGTATACTGTTCAAAGTTTTGTCGATCGGTAGTCGTATTACCCTTATGATAATCACATTATTTGTTTATTAATTTACTGAATAAAAATTCCTTATTTAGTACAGCATACAACAATAATACAGTAGTTTAACATAATTAACATATACAAGGGGCGATGGCCCAAAATACAGAAAAATTACGGGTACAATAAATATACTCATTCTGAAGGGTGACAAAGTCACAGGTGACACTTTGATCATTGAGGTGGACAGCGTTAGGAATACCATTGTTTAGGTTAGGTTAGGTTACTAGTGATGATCGTTCTACTTTAAGAGGACGCCACACCCGCATGTGTTGTCTCCGTCTTACAAACGCGTAACATAGCAAATTACGTCCACGGAAAACAAACGAATCGGCATCAAAAAGTGGTTTTAGAGTAAAAATACCTATAATAAAACTTAAAGAGAACAATATTTTGGAGGGAACCTCATCGGCGTTTTTAAAAATATTAACTATTAAAAAAGTTGTGGTTATTTAAAAAAATTAAAAAAAAGAGTTTTTGTGCCTTCAATATCTAGCTGTGTATTTAGATTAATACAAAACCCCGATGAGGTTCCCTCCGAAATATTGTTCTCTTTAAGTTTTATTATAGGTATTTTTACTCTAAAACCACTTTTTGATGCCGATTCGTTTGTTTTCCGTGGACGTAATTTGCTATGTTACGCGTTTGTAAGACGGAGACAACACATGCGGGTGTGGCGTCCTCTTAAGACCAAAATCTGACGGAGTGCTTCAAAGCTGGCTTTGGGACGAATGACATTTCAAATTCCCAAGTATTCGAAAATATAGACCGCACAATATGTTTTTAAAAATTCTAAAAATCAGATTTGAACAACTACATTATTAATGAAAAAAGGAGACGAGCATGAAGTTGATTCAATAACTTGAAGTGTTTTTGTTTGAAATTCCACAAAAAAGTATTCGGCTTCAGAAAATGAAACTAAAAATCTTTAACTTCATTACAAAAACCTAAAACTGGACAAGTTAAAATTATGTAAAAAAAAACATGGTGCTTATAGGTACCTAATTGTTATAAACGTGCAGGTAACCTCGGTTGATTGGTAATATAATATTATACCGTTGACCCGATAGGTAGATGAGAAACAATAGGTGTTATACAGCATAATTTCGGTGACCTTCCTTCGTTTCGGGTTAAGAGATTGTCTTTTAGAGTCAACCAACATCACAGACGGACAAACTCACTCGAGTGCTCGACTACTTATGAGCTGTCGAAGCGTTTGTTCGTATCGCCTGGAGTCGGTTTTGTTTGTTGACCCTAACGCCGTCCAGTCATTATTTACTTTTAACTCGTGGAGGTACGACAGTGGAGGCAACGTAAGTGGAGGTGGTGACCGCAGATAAATTGATAGTCTGTAGCAGCGGTGTTATTTGCTTTTCGCGAATCAGGCGTCTCATATTAGTAATTAATTCTATCGATCGTATTCTAGGCCTTCGAATTTTGAATTTCCTAGTCGATGTTGCCAAAAAATTTAGCAAACACATTTCTTGTTGGCTATAACTCGTCATCTTTACCAAAACTCAAAGTAAATTTGTTCAGCATAAATTATCATCAAAACTAGATTTCTTACCTCGGTATGTATTGATAGACGATTAGTGTAAATATATTCAAAATGTTTAAAACTTACCTGAAACAGAACAAACATAAATTTTGTGTTAAACCTGATGTGAATTTATTTGCATATTAGACACTAACAATGCCTCTTTTGGATTAATTAAACTTATGAATATATTCTAACCAGCGAAATACAAAAACTCGTAAAAAAAAAATATGTTTAAATAAACTTTTGAAGTTTTTTTTATTTCAAGTATGTATCTAACGTACCTATTTATATGTAACTGAAATACTTCAACATTGAAGTTTGACATTCAAATATATACATTCATTCAGCAGTCTTTATAATATAATTAAATATGTATTGGAATTATTGCGTTTTATTGACATAATATTTATTATTGTTTATTTGTCTTTTTCATGCACATTCACTTTTTGTATCGGTAATGATTATGTTTATGTATATCAAACGTCACTTGGTAATTTAATGATATTTTATGAATTTCAGTACCAACATATTATGAATGTACAAAATACCTTGTTTGTACGAATTTTTTATTTTTATAATACTTTATTTATTTATATTTTTTTCTTTCAAAAACAAAGTATATTATATATAATAAATTATGTTTTTAAATAATATTACAAGTTTAATAATCACAAATTAAGTTTTTTTTGTTTTACAATGGTTCTTGGTTTTTTCGTTTATTTTAATTATTTGTTTGTATTTGTTATACGATTCACTAAATACAATGACTCTTCACGTATCTATCAAATATAATGTTACACACGAAATGCTGAAGTCGTATGTTATAGTCCGTGTACAATATCACTCCTTTAAATAATTGGTCTGATGCGTCGGATAAAATTATGAATAACAACTAACAATCCAGTTATAGCTGCACTAAATAATCTCCACATTAGCATCGTATATATAAGTATTCAAAATATATTTTTATATTCTTAGCCGAGCGATAAATGTATAGATATTACAATGATGCATATGCTATTATTATTTTTTTTTTTGTTTATGTCTATCATCACCTACCGGAGATATAAAAATGTTTAGATTTTCTTCTTGAGTTTTTTAATTTTAGTTTTTTGGTTGTTATTTAAAAATATTTTTAGGTAACTTTGAAATTATTATATTTTATACATACAATTACATTTTAAACTCAATTTTTTGGAAAAAAATAATACAACAAATTAATACTTTATACGCCAAGCCCCAAATCTTCCAAACCCATTAACTATGGATCTAATATTTTTAATACACAAAGTTAAGTAACTCAAAAACTATTGTTTCAAATTATAAATTAGATAGGTACATCAAAACGTTCAGAAAATTATCCGCTAAATAATTTACAGAAGAAACGGTGGTTAGGTCACATGTCTGGCTAGATATTATTTAAATTATAAAATATCTCAGAGTTGCCCTTTATACACCTATAGGCTATAATAATAATAATAATAATAATAATATTATAGTCATACTGTTTGTTATTTATTTTCTAAGATTGATGCACTCATACGCATTAATTCAATGTTATTCCTAGAACATAGTATGATAAATTTAAAACTGCTGAATTGAAGCTTCTCACTCGACAATGTTAAGCTCAAAAAAAAAATATATATATATATATCAACTCGATATGTTTCCACTGAAATGCACTGGGTACGATGTACTGAAATATCCATATACACAACAATGATTGATATCATAGACGTTTTCGATTTGTCAAGAATCATCTTACTGTGAGTCGTCGCAAAACATATTTAGAAAAATAAATGCTATTTGAAGACGTATTGTATGATATTAGAATTGAAAAATACCATTCCGTGCATAGCCTACAATATGACTTACAAGTCTAAAAGGTATTAAATTAAAATGTATAACATGCCAATATTAAATACGAACGTAAAAGTATATAAGTACAAACATTTTTTTTTAAACATGAAAGATTAATAAAATTTACTTATATCTAATTAATATAAAATATTTTATTTTACATGGTTCTTTGGACTTGATGCATCGATAAAACGACAATTTCAAAATGTTAAAATTGGAGATTGTGAGTTATAGTTGTAGCTTATTTACGAAGATTAGTTGAAATGGTGTTCCATAATTGCATGCTTATATTGAAGACAAACATAAGGCATGCTGTAGGTACCTATAATTAATTGTACTTTCTAATTATAAACCCTTACGTCGATCTAACGTTACAAGAAAAGATATTTTCAATGACACATGCTCGCAATATGTTTTCCTTCTCTCTTAATTCTCCACTCCTATAATAATATCATACCAATTATACGTCCTACTTATATTATTGTGAAGTTCATAAAATATTATATCGTTCACCCGTAATTGATTGAATATAAATGTTAAACGAAATCATTTATTGAATTATTATAGTTTTCATTCACCGACATTCCATAATTTATTATACAATTAGGTATAATATCGTCTACTATAACTCGTTTAGTTTTAAAGTACCTATGGTATTATGATATCAATTGTAATGCAGAAAAAGCCGTGTAAGCCATTCGGTTGACGTAATAGGTATAAATGTTTATTGTTTTCGATATTATTACAGAGCAGTTATTACATCTACTGACGGTAAATAAAATACTGCCTTTGCTATGTGTCGTAGAGATTTGTTTTATTAAAATATGATTTCACTTTTATACTACTCGTGACAACTATATTATAGTTGTTTTAATTTCGTTAATTTCCTGTGACAATATACAACGTCTCCACACATCAGAACCACAAACCGACGTTCTCGTCTGTATAATAATTTATAATTAAGGTACATTTTATTATATTATATTAAATTTAATATTCATAAAGTCGAGACAAAACTGACTACTAATACGTCGTACGTGAGTTCAAAAAGTTTTGCATACGGTTATACGGACGGAAAAGAGTCGCAAAGACAACAAACGAGGATATTACTACGTTTCAACACATCCCCAACAATATACCTACTCGAAGCAAACGTCCGTTTGGAAAAGTAGATTTAATAATATTAAAAAAAAAAAAAAAAACAAAACAATTTCTTGAATTTAATACTGGAATAATTCTTTTCTTCGTTGTCCGGAAGTAAAGCCATCAGCTATTGTCTCTATACACATAACCGAGTGCACATTTGAAAAACGGCCATCACTTATTAGTAAACTGAGCTTCCGTTTTCGAATGATACGATTAGTCGTTGTCCGAGAACAATTTTGAATATTATTATAAAACGTACACTATATTTTTATTTGGTTTGTCTTCTATAACTTATTTGAATAATATATTATTTCAATAAACATTTTGTACGACGTTGTCACACATCTTAATAAGACGATGAAGTCCAATAATTATGTGGCTGTGAGAGGGGCGGATTTAGAGAATGGTCGAGTGGGTTGCAGCCCAGTAGCCCCCCTCATTTTGTAACACTATTCAACGGTAAATATGGAAAATTAATTTGATTTAAATTTACACACGTCAAAAAATATGAATAATATTATGGAACTTAAGCCACTTAAATTAAATATTCATTAAAAAAATACTATGTATATTTGTTTTTTTTTTACATAATATTATTGCATAAACGTATGTAATATTTTGCCCTAAAAGTGTTGTCCTAGAATTTAGACAAAAAACGTTTTTGGACAGTCTTTTGTGAAAATAAGATCAAGGAAACCTTCAGTGAAACTATGTTCATTGTAATCATGACTTAACATTATTACTTATTATCATCGATTTAAATCAGACTGTAATAATTTTTATGAAATTTCTATTATTTTGCAACTCCGTAAGAGAAATGATAGTCACCCAATTTGATTGTTTTATGATTTATTATAAAGTAAATTAAACGTGTTGCAAGTTGAAAAATATATTAAATGTCATTCGACATTCGAAAATTCTATTGTGCTGTTTATTTATTTGGGACCACTACAATATTATAATATCTAAATCCACCCCCCGGTTTGTGTAAATAAATATTCCACCCGAGTTTCGTAAATAAATGTCTTTCCACTAGTTCTGTTAATTCATAATAGGTATAGTAGGTATACGCTGAATAACATTTTACGTTTCATTTCGAATTGTATAAAGGAAAAACAAAAGAATCGTAATTCTCAAAAGCATTACAGCGGCCTGCGAGTTTTTGTCTTTTGTATTGGTACGAAATGGAATTAGGTAATACGTTACGAACGTGGAGTTAATTTACGATTTTCGGCTGTCAAAACGTCTCTGTGGTTATACAGCATTATCATCGATCCATTATTTTCTCTCGTTACATAGCATTAAATGGTTAGTGAAATAAAATTGAATCAGCTAGAAATGTATATTATAATACAATGTAACATAATAGTTTACGCTTTAAACTTCAACTAAAAATTGGCTAAATTTCATGAGATGATAATATTTGGAGCGTAGTGTGTGTTTAACTTAAAAATAAAGTAATCTAATACGCGAATAGTGAATAAGTCTTCCAAAAAAAAACCTTCGGGTTGAAAAAATGAATCACCAGTTAAAAATGTTTACAGAATGCGTATAATACCTATACGTATCAACTCATAATCGTTTTTTCATTTTAAAACAAGGCAAGTTTCAATGCTCGTATGTATCTGAGATATTTTTCACTCTGTACAGGTCTAAATGCACTACGAATCTAATTTATAAAAAGCTTTCCAAAAAAAAAAAGTCACCTATATAGGTAGTTTTATAGATGGGTAAAGTGACGTAATTTTTAGCACATTATTGCATTTAGTTAAAAGAAAACTATATTTCAAAACAATCGTGAACTAGTTTTCTTTTTTCTTTTTTTTTTGGTATTATTTGTCAAACTTTCAATACCTTAATAAACTAAAGTATTAAACGCTTAATATATTATACCAAAGTATGGTACTTTTCCAATTAAAAGTTAATTCTGTAGCTGAAGTTATATTTTCCTTATAAAAAAAATCTACCGTAATCTGTGCTTGGATTAAGTTGTGGGATAAAAAATCAAATTGACCAAGAAATACGAAAAAAAAAATACAAGGCTTCTAATTTTTAAAGAAAACATCTGAATTTAAGTGATAATGTGAACTGTGATTATTCTTCTGTTACGATAGATAAAGTAATTAAATAAGAGTTTTTAAACAATCTTGATTCCTGGTGATCTTTAGACTTCATAAATGGTATTTTCTAATTTCTTATACCTTCCTGAACGGCTAAATATTTAAGTAGATTGATGAAATATAAATGTATAAAAAAAAAATTATTTCGTACATCATAGGTACATAATATATTTTTATGGTTTATTCGAAAATATTTCTACTTACAGTTGTTGTATACCTACAATGATATTGTAGTATAATATTTCGTGTAACTTAAACTAACGTCAAACTTACAATACGTGCAATTTATACATTAAGCAGTATACAAAATAATACATAAACTATATGAACCTATCAATTCGATGACTATTATTTTTTTTAATATTTAATTTATATGGTCGATACAATAAAATGTATGGTTTTCAGTCGCCATAACGGGGGTTACAAATGGACGTTTCGTGATGGTTTTTTTTCCAAAATTCGCATTTCACGTATTTCAGCCTTGCAATATATTCGTTAATTATTACCTCGGAAATAGAAAAAAATAAATATTTTTCCTCGTTCATATTTATTCGATACGTATACTACAGCATATGTTTTTAAGTAAAAAAAAATTGGTTTTTGATTTTATTAAAAATATAACCCACCTAACTTTGAGGACTAAAAAACTTGGTTATGAGTTTTCGAAGGAAGAAATTGAAATGAAAGAAACATGATTTATTCTGCTCAGGTTTTCCAAATGCCATTGTCGTAATGAGATCAAACACAGCTGCAGCTGTTGTTATTTCGAATGACAGAAATAATATTCCATCTATACATTTTGATGGATCCATTGAGGATATGACATGTTATTTATTGACACGTATAACTTGCATAAGAATTCAAAATATTGAATAACCACTTGTCATGTACAACGATACTGAATACGACAAGTGAGCTTGTTCCTCGCATAAATACACGGAACGGAGAGAAAAGCATCGCATACAAATTAATTCAAAAGTTTACGTACGATTTTTAATGGAAATACTAAAAAGGTATAATATTGTGATTTCGGATAATGAGATGGATCGATGAATGTATTGATTTTCAAATATTATATTGTGTTTTTTGTTGTAAACATTTTTTTTTAATTTTCGTGACCGAATACACTTTTTCAAATTCAAAAATATTCAGTTCATCTACTTCAAGGGAGATTTCTCGTATAAAATTTGATCTTTTTTGAACGTTGGTGGGTCAAAAGCAGACATTTCTGAATAACTTTTAAAATAATAATTAAAAACACATAAAAATAAAAACACAATAATTTGTTTTTAAAAAATTATTATTATTATTATAGAAAAATTGTATGGTAACGTTCTGTTGGTTGGCGAAAAGTTGGACCGTCTTTAATCAGAATTGTTGATCGTCATACATTATGTTGTACTAAATTAAATTTTAACGCATCCATTACAGTGACATACTCAATGACAAGGTACACTCGACATCTGTTGTACTAATTTATATTATATGAATACTAGTTGGTTGGGTTTTTATTTTTCAATAATACATTCCCTCAATGAAAAATGTATATAAAACTAAAATAAAAATTTACATTTATTTTAAAATAGGTTATAATAATGCACTTAGGTGATATTGTTGAAACAAATTTTTTTTTCACACATGTTGGACGGCGTGTTGTATAGGCAATATAGGTACATCGATTCAACGTATGGAAAAACCACGTCATAATATTATTATTTTTTAAATGTGATGCGATTGTTAAATTATATTTTATGTATGTCTATTTCGTAGTTTTACTAGCTACTGATTAAAAACCACATACAATTTCAAAATGAAATATGATTAAATATAAAATAACTAAATAACATTGGTAATATTTTAAAGTTTCTAGATTTTTATATTATTATTATTTTTATTATCATAATAAACGAAGATTATATTTTGATTTGCAAAAGTTTGTATCCTCTTCAAAACTAAAATGATAATTTTATTTTATATCAAAAGTGTATTATGATAGGTAGACAGTATTAAAATTAAATATATTATAAATCCGATAACTAGAAAGTAATAATAATAATAAAAAATACATCTAAATAATGTGTTAACTTTTTCACAATATTATTAAGGTGATAATATTATGTTGAATAAGCAGAATATTTACTCGAATTAAGTATCTTATAATTATAGGGTACTTCATTTAGGATATCATCCCACAAACACAGATTCACTAATTAAAAATCATGGTTTAATGTAATCACTAATCTGCATAACCACACCAATTTCAATTAGTGTAAATACTCTTTCATTGTGTTTCATCACACCAAACGTGGTACGTGTTTAAAGTTTTATTTTTTATTTTCTATCTATATTGGGTACAAAGTTAATCACTCATTTTTATAAATATATTAAAAGGTTATTATAATAATGTTAAATTTTGAATACAAATTCAATTCTGGAAAAATGTTTATGATAATAAACAATGGTGTTGATTTTTTTTTTTTTTCATAAAAGAGTGTTTCGTTTCTTATAAATATCTACTACTCATGGTGAATCAAAATAGTGGATGACTAATCTCATATAAATGTATATAAACGCAATAAAACAATATTTTAAATCAGTATTAAATGTAAAAATTGATTTATTTTACTTATAGAAAATACAGGTTTTATCTTATTCATCACAGGTAATAAAAATAAATGAGTATAAGAACTGAATTTTGATGGAAAATTTCTCAAGAGGAAAAATTTATATTTATAAATTCTTAAACAAATTCTAAGTTTACTAATTTAGCGTCAAGTGTACATAAATGATAATACAATATTGGTGGAGATATTATAATATATTATATGTTACTCGTGCTCGTATAAAGTATAGAAACATCTAAAATACAACTTTTTTTTTTTTTTTTGAACTACTTGAATTCGTTTCAAGTGTAAATTTTACGAATGTATAAAACACAAATGTTGACACAAAATCAATATTGTTTCATTTTTTTTTTTTTTTTTGGATTAAATAAGATGGCAATAAAGTCATAGTTTGAAAAAAAAAACACATCAACTATAAAACATTGCGTTACGAAATGGGACTACCTTATAAGACGTATTATACTGAATTTTTATGTATTTTTCATCTTATTGGATTTACATACTATAAAATTATAAGCTTTTACTGAAATTCAGTTGCGATCTTTTCAAATCCTCACATTTTTTTACGAAAGTTTAAGACTTAAATTGAAAACACTACCCAGAACACAAAAATGGAACTTAGACAAATATCTTACCTTAGCAAGATTATAATACGGTGAATGATGATTGTTATATTGCTAAGGCCATAGGTCACAGGCTTGCTACGAGTTTGATGTTGAAAATAACTTATCGCAATTGAAAAAAAGACACAGTTAAACTTTAGTTATTTATCAGAAAGATGCCCTGTTAATATATTATGTGCAGTACACACTCGAACGTTGTTATTTCAGATAGTTTTATCAATAGTTTTAGAAATTTAATATTAATAATTTAAATTTAAATTTAAATTATTCAAATATTCAAAAAGTTTTGATTTTAATATCGAATCTATATAATGATTTTAATATTATTATGTTGTGTCTTTTAATATGATGTTTAATTTTCACAAACCTACAGAGATAGTTATACATTATAATGATCGTTAACAACTTAAAAGCATGCTTGGGTAATTGTAATATAATATATAAATTCATTTTCACATACATAAATATTACACTTTTAATGACTCTATATATAACACTTTCAAGATATATTAAATTAGATATTAAGTACCAACCTATAATAAAAGATGGAAAAAATTAAAAATGTTTCTAAAATAATTATAGCTCAGTGACACTAAAAATTAATCAATTTAGATTTAACTCATGTTATACTATTAAGTGCTTATTATTTATTGCTTGTTGAATAGCTTTTTTATTTATAGATGTCCTTATACAAATACAATACAATAATTTATGGCTAACCATGCAGAATTATCTTAAGACTAGTTTATTAATATTTTCACAAACGAAAAAACCAAATCATAACACATTTTGATATTGTTAGTAACTTATATTTATGTATTATTAAATGAATATTAAGCGAACCTGAAATTTGAATTATCGTAATATATTTTAATACATATTTATAAATGATTTATAAATACTCGACTATACAGCGTTGGTTAATTAATTTCAACAATTGTAGTATGCAATTGTATTTTTATTTATTTAGATTTCTATATAAAAAAAAAAAACATATATTTACATTCATGACATTTTAGACAGCAGTTATTTTATATAGTCATTACATTTCAACATACAAAACTCGAATGACAAATGGACAACTATTAATTTGGACGAACAGGAGTTGGGAGGGTCTTATAACTGTAATCGAAAGTGTTCACACAATATAAACCTATAATGCATTAAGGGCAAAACGTGTAATTTGAAAAAGGTCAACAACAAAATAAATAGCGTAACATATTTTTACCGTTTCTTTTTTTTCATAAAAAAAAAATAAAAAAAAATATATTAAATGATTTGTTTATTTCACTAGGTATTTCAGAAGAAGAAAAAATACTTTATAAAAATAAATGGTCAAACAATAATATTGTTAAAAGAATATTAATCACCACACTTATACATAATAATAATACAATGTAGGTAGGTACACTGAAATAATAAAACGTTTGAATTATATTTTTTGTAAAAAAAAAAAACAGAGTTAAGTAAACGGTTATAAAGAGGATGTTATTAATTTATACAATACAAAGCTTGTTAAAAATTGTGTGTCGAAAAACTTTAAAAATAAATCTCAGTACTCGTATTGTCCTTTTTTATGACGGGACCGTTTATCCTTACGTCGGAAGTGATGATTGTATGTTGTATTAAATATTGTCTAAAAAACTAATTATCTATATGACTTACGAGTTCACAAATAATGTTCTCTATGCACTCATTTGTTTATTTTAACTTACAAAATAGTATTACGAGTAGATCTATAACGTCTATGAGTTGAATTCTCTGAAATTACGTTGAGTAGGTATATTCAAAGAATATTATAATATTATGTGCTAAATATTATAGTCGGAACACTGTGAAGAATATATTATAACGAAATTTACAAATTTGATTTTTTAATAAAACATTACTAGAATTTGATGAACTAGTAAGTTAAAATTCTTCGTAAAAATATACTTTAAATGAAAAATCTTCCATAAAATAAATAATTACTATACTGATAGCCTCAAATATACGATACTATAACTAAGCCGAATTGACTCGTACAACTACTGGCCTTATTAAAGAATCGAGACAAAGTTGAATATAATTTTAGGGATATTATAAATCGATATAGAAATAATTAGTGATGAAAACACGGCTATTTAATTTAAACATCAACACAAGTGAGTTATTTTTTTTTATTAAAAATTGTTCTACCAAGACAATAGTTAATGAATTTATGCTAGTGCAGTATTTGCGTTATTACGTTGAAATTAATAGTGAAAGCATTTTTTTACATTCATATTTTTAATGGTATTTGATTTTGATAAATTTATGAAAAAAAAAATGATTTGGCGAAGTGTTGACAAATGATCCTTTGTACATAAAAAATGTAATGCACCTATATCGAACAACTAATTAATCAAATACGGAACACTGAATTATTCAATTAAAAATTAAAAACAAGGAAAAATAAAACCGAATTTAAAATTAAAATTCGTTAACTTTGTAGAATTAATTAAACATTTTCACTGTTCTCTGTAATACTTCCTGCATTATTAAAAATAACGAAATAATAATAATAGTATACAGTTTTTTTTCGGCTAGTGGTCCATCAAAAATAATAATATAATGTTTGAATCGTGCCAATGACTTTATTCGGATTATAGAATCAGCTAAATTAGAATACAACAAGTATACTTGGAATTATTTAAAATTTATTTTTGTGTATAATATTATGACCCGCCAAACAGTCGTTGATGAACAAATTCGTCTTGATAAAAATTTCACACGGTGGATTCTTGTCGTAAAATGAGATATTAATATTTTACTCGATAGAGATATTTTCTATAACATTATATTATTATATTGTGTTAAGGTTCTTAGTTCTTACTACGTTTACGTTTAATTCACGAAATCGATATATATTGTATTCGGAACACGTGATGTATATAATATATTCAAAGTACACAAACTCGACTACAACCAGTAATTATTAAAATATTTTGTCTGAATATAAAACCAACCTCTCAGGAAGTTTCTGTCGACCTCAAGAAAGGCGAACAATGTCAACAATGTGGCGTGTTAATAAAACGGATATAGTGTTCCAACAAAAATGATTGAATGAGCGTAATTACAATAATTTAATTTCAACCAATAATAATATTTTAGCAATAATATTATATTATATTGTATTCATCGAGTAAAAGTATTCATCAGCGAACTGTAAATAATAAATTAACGTCTATAAAAACAAAAACAACCCGTCCCCAGATAATCGATATCAGCTGTTCGATATAACCACTCCTACGCGTAATTCATAATGACATGAACCGTCGAAAAGAAGAATAATTCGGTTCAAAACTAAAAATCGTATCGGTGAGACAGGACGTGTCTAAACACGAATATTCTGACGGGGATCATCGTAAGTGGTGGAGGTGATGGGTGCGGAGAGGTGGTTGTAAACATTTTTACGTCTGATCGACTGGAATGTACGAAATGTTATTTCTAGTGAACGAAAATTGTGTTTGGCAATCGTTCCACGGCGATAATCCACGATTTGTAGACGCAATACATAATCGTTCATCTGTATGCGTTAACGATATATACGTATATACCTAGGTATAATATTCATATAAATTGAACTTTCTGAACATGCACCAACCACGCTGAAATCGATCGAAATGGCTATACCTGCTGCAACGCCACAACGGTTACAGTGATATTATTCGCCTAAGTCTTCGAGAGAAATTTCACCTGAGGCGATTCTATACGTTTAATTTGCATAAATTATAATATATCGACACGAAGCATATTATGCTGCTGGTACACGGTGCTTTACGAGCCGTGCGAGCATACAGAAGGTCGCCGGTCAAAATCTCGGGGGTAAGTCTTAGGAATTACACGATTTTCAAAATTATTATTTTTTCCGTTTCAAACTTGTACGTCGTACTATTTTAGATTTACTTATGATTGACATCGGTGAAAGGTGGTTGCTCTTCAAATTGTAACTAAAACTTAAATACTAAATCAGTATTCGAAAATGCACTACATATCTCTCATTTCATCAAAAAAAAAAAAACCCAAAGCCCTCAAAATGCACAAACTTAATCTTTCTTCTTGTGCTGTACCCCACAAAATCCTTACACATGGCCAAACAAAAGCTGGCCAGGGACTTACGCTCTGGGAAGTGGGCGGCACTAGCCCGTGCTTATCCATATTTCGTTCTGCTAATGTTAATTATTTACCACCAAAATCACTTACTGTACTTAATAAAAAATAAAAAAAAAAAAAAAATAATTGATCGTATTTTCCAACAACTAATTACCCCGTACACTCTCGTCGACCAATATATTCACTCGTGAAGTGGATGGGTTTAAATAACTCGAAACCGTCGACGTGTTTATTTATAATATTATTATAATCGAAACAATATCACCTTGTACAGTTTCATGGAAACATTTAGTTTGATAGATACCTGGATAGCTATAATAATATCTATTACAATTGAAAATTAAATGAAAAATATATAATTATTATGAATGACGATTTTACCTATATATTTTATATCTTATATTAGTCGCATTGCGTATGACTATGTTCGTATACGGTATACGATGTGAAACAATAGAGGTTATATATTTTCCAGTGTCACTAAACAACGTTTTGTCATCGGTTTAAGAATGAAATGTCAAATGAAATCTCCGTTTCTAATCTTTGGCAAACAAATAATCATGATAAATAATAAGAAGACACTATTATATACCATATAGTTCCTATTGAAATTCACGAGCTGTACATTTCCCTCGTGGAGGTAAAATATTGATAATATTATTATGTGTGCGTCAGACGTTGTGATGAGAACGGCAAAATAAATGCTGTCTGATAGTAAGTGCCAGTTAATAAAATAAAGTATTAAGTTGACACTGATCGTTCACGTCGTTCAATCTCCATTGAAATTTTACAATTTAAATAATATATTATACAATTTACAAAATATTATATTCAAAAAAAAGGGGAAAAGTAGGTAAGCTTTACAGTAAGTGTCGAGTATTTCTAGTCATTGAGGAAGTCAGTATAATGTACGTTTACTTTTTAAATTAAATGATAAACCATTACATAGAAAAAACAATTCCGAGAGAAGACTGAACCGATTCTGTCTGTCCGCCTATTATAAAGAATATATAAAGTATATTTCATCTTTATACAATCATGAAAGTTTATTGTGGATTTAAGCTCAATTTTTTTTTAAATAGGTATTGACAAATTTTAAAGAACCTTTTAGTATCAAATTTTTAGTATTTTTTACCAAATGAAATTTTTTTTATTCGCATTTATAGAAAAAAAAAATGAAACTATAATACAACCATTTGGTAACTAATGTTACCAAATAATTATTTCGACAAATATTTGTATTTATTTGTTTTTTTTCCAGGTTGTTTTAAAAATTAGTGAAAATTATCAATTTGAACTTCTAAAAGTTCCAACAACATCCAATTTTCTACCAGAAACCTCTATGAAAATTGATGATCAGAGCATTTTTTCTAGTAGAAAAAGTATCCACAGACAAAAAATTGAGATTGTGAAATCAATACATTATCGCTTCCCCTAAGAATCTAGTAAAAAATATAATTTCAAGTTAGTGTACAATATAGTATAATATATTATACAGTTTAAAATAAAAAATTAAAAGTTTATTATTAAGTATATTATGCTAACATTTTTTCCATTACATTTACATAAATATTAACTATGAAGTATCAGAGAGATATACGCTTATGGAAAAAAATATGATTATAATAAACGAGAGTTCCATAAAGTTAATTAATTAAAAGTTGAAGAAAATTGTATGATAATATGTAAAAAAATAATACAGAGAAGTTTTGCATTGAAATTTAATTTGGAAAAGAGAATGAGCAATATTATGTTCTTGTGGAAAGTAATTTGAATGAGCGTATCATTATTTTTTAAAACTAAAAGCTTCAATAATCGTTTATAAAATGATTTAGCTTTAAATTTAGATTATTTTAGAGTCAATTTGGTCGAGAGAGAATATTCTATTTATTGTTAATGTTTTATTGCTGCAAGGTTTTCAAGTTTCGAAAAACCAAAGCGAAAATCACGATTTACAACTCATACTATGTAATAAGTAGTGAAACGCTGCAAAGGTCAATTTAGTGCATCTGTGTAAATTGTATAGCTACGGTGCATAATTTGATAAAAAAAAAAAAGATTCTTTATGGAGATTGTGTGTGTGTATTGTGTAACAATAAATTATGATAAATAAATAACGCATTGCATTAAAATCTTCAAAAGCTTACGATAAAGAAATACTAATGGTTTTGAAAATAAATATCCATTATTTTCCCAACGGTAAATGCGAAATAGATCTGAAATGGAAAAATTCTAAAAACCGATATTTCGTGTACCTAAATGGAAAACGTGATGATAAAAAATTCATAGAGCCCGAGATGCATTGTATCCTCGATTTAGTTATTTATTCCTATTTGCAATTATTGTTATATTTCTTCAGCTCTAAATGTGTATGGAATATCTACGAGTGCTTCATCGGTTTATTAAATTAGAAAAAAAATATTTAAACGATTTCTCTCAGATTTTATTGATTTTTACCTAGTAAAGTTTTTAAGTTAAAAAAATATGGAAATAAGACGAAAATCGTACACCTTATACACACGAAATTGCTATTCCATATAGTAAATATTGTACAAAAAAGGCTGTATGTAAATATAGACGGTAAAACTAAACAAAAATAAAGAGCAAAATATTATTTTATTTCCGACTTGTTTTTTCGTTTACACGATTAATAATAGAGACAAATCTGAAATCAATTCAAGACAGGCTATTTAAATTACAGTGATTGAATATTATGATTACCAATACTGTGACGACCTGTTAGTGAAATTACATAAGTCGTATGTATAAATCACAAAATGTATGTAAAAAGTAGTAAATTATGTGAACAATTATATAATTTAAAAACGAATTGGCGTTGAGTCGAGGTAAACACATACGCTGTTTATAATGGATTACCTACAACACAACTTCACTCATTTGTCTTTTGTTTTTGAATAAGTAATAACTCATTGTATATAGATCCGGAAGTCCGGACTATCGACCGTTAAAATTAATATAATAATATGTTTTAATAAGTGATATGTTTTTTTTTATTACGGTGTCGTTACAAAGTATACCGCTTTTGACTATACAGATGATTTATTAGTTTAATTTTGTATTCACACCATTCATATGTGGTCTGAAGTGGGTTTGTCTTGTTCAAATCTAACATAGTACGTCGTAAACAACGAAATCGATTTATTATATAATGATATAAAGATTATTGTTTGTATTCAAACCAAAAGAAAATAATATTATGAATAACGTTAAAACAATAAACAATAAATTTAAAATCTAACGACGAAGAATTAATATTAGAATCATATAATATTATGGGCATTTTTAATGCCAATTCAAATGTTTGCATTTAAATAATACTATCGTCGAAGATTAAATGAGATATTATTATGCATTATTTTTTTTAGAGTAGTATTTAGAATTATATTTATAGAACTGATTTTTATCATTAAGTCAAAAAGGAAATTTTTTTTTTCATTTATTGAAATCCAATATGTACATAATAAAATATATAATATTATGTCATTACAAATTTTTTTACTATACAAATATTAAGTCTTTAAAATATCTCGAAGACAAAGAAATATAAAGGGTAGTGTTTGAACAATATTTTAGATTAAACATATTGTATTATCTATGTTTTAAGTAACAATAACTATTCTGAACTGTTAACTATAATTCTAAATGTTAACTAACTAATGATTAATGACTGTAGGTATACCTTATACCTACGTTTTCATTATTTCAGCATTCTATTCTTCCTGCGACTATATGCATTATATTTTGCTCTCGGCAATTTAATTTTTTTTTAAATATGCATGTTGATACATTCTGTAGGTGGGTATTTTTCATTTGTTATTTCAGCTTTCGTAGAAATTACGTTTCTTACTTTATTCCCATACCTATTCAAATCCCAACATAATATATTATTCTAAAAAAGTAGTACTTCAAGTGCATCAGAATTGCCAAAATAAGCTGTAATATAACCATATATTTACGTTTGTGTGTGGGTGTGTTTTATATGATGGTTTATTTTAGCATACTCAACATTTATATACTGCTTATACGTTACACATTGAGAGTGGGGGGGGGGGGGGGGGGTGAGAGAGAAAGTAGTAGTGATAAATTTAACGTAATTCACTGCTTAGTTTATGTAATGAAAAAAGTTCTGTATTATATTATTAAATTTTAAATTTTCTATTTATTTTATTACTAAAATAACTAAAATAGTTTTTTGTTAATCAATCTAAAAAATTTAAACGAATACATTCCACGCAGTAAAGATCATTGCATAGAAATATTATTAATTTAATATGTAAGATATTATCATATTTTATAATTTAGATACCGTATAAAAAATGCGTTTGATTTTTACCATGAGGTGGCTTACGTTGTAAAATCACAATATTATAATACCAAAGAAAACATTACAACATTCATGTTTTAATATTCACCTTTGATAAAAGATACTGTACGGTAGAGCGGGGAGTTGTAGGTCTAAAGAGTGTTTTACTAAAATATTTATCGTTTGAGGGGCCAGAAATTGACATTTTCGTTTCGCCGACAATAGAGTTCTTTATGGTATGCAGTTAACGTTCTTGAAATACTGGCCCTGTTAACGTCTTTAGATATTTTTCGTTTATCATCAAAAGTTACTAGGTCACATTTTGATGTTTATTTCAACCTTTAACGTTCTAAGCGCCGATTAAAGACAAGCGAAGTGTTCGCCTTAGTCGTTTATTTTTCGACAGTGTTAGATTGTACTCGAGAGTGGCGAAATGAGTAAGCATTATACCTATTCAAATCTCGGACTGCAATCATAATTTTACATATACTACATATTTTCGATTATAAATCAACCCATACCAAACGACTATCATACCGGGTGATCCATTAAACGTAGCTCCATCATTATTTTTTCGAAAAAAGGATTAACGTTTTTCAAAATATTAAGAGTCCTTAAAAACGAAATGTTTCTGAAAATAATATATTTAGTTATAAATAAACATTTTTTAAATATTTTATTTTTTTAGTCAAAACCTGAATTTCTAACCCCTTATTCTAAATCAGAGTATTAATTGGAGTACTTTGACTAGTTATAACACTTATAACAGCTAATAATAGCGAATTGTCCGAAATTTGGTTATTATAGATCGAAATACCTATTAAACACCTAATAATATTCTACTTCAAAAATATGAAATTAAAAATGCATGATTTCATTTAAAGAGAAAAAAAACCTTAAATTTTTTAAGGACAACGATGCAAAATAGTTAGTTGCGACTTAAAAATTCGTTAAATAAATATCTTCATTGATATATAAAACAATGAGTGTCTTACTTTAAATAGAGGATCACCCCTATTACATTATGATTTGAGGCTTATTTATATTCGTCGTTCAGTTGCCACTTGGCTATGGCCTATTTTAGAGTACTTGCGTGGAGTTGCGCAATAATGACTATTTGTGTACGATTAATTGAGTAAAAACAATTATTGTTACTATTATAACTACTATTATAGTAGTTGTACTAGTTTGTTGTGCCGATAAAGTGTACGACGACTAACTTTTGATGGAAACTGAAATTCATAAATTTTAATATTTACTTATGATAGCACTTAGAAGTTTTGTACCACACGACTGCAAGACTATTACCAATAAAATAGTTTTTGGCAATTTTACTCTGTCCTATACGTACCTACAGCACGTTCCAATTTCTACGTTGACGTCGCATAACAATATACATAGCATACTTAAATCGACAATATTCTCGATTTCTATCTTCAATATTACTATTTCCTAATGATGTCTATTTAAATTGACGATGTTTCAATGACCCTTTTCAGCATATAGTTTTCGAATCACAGGAACTAAAAGTTGACACAAATCTGTTTGAAGCTCAGTGCTCGAATTGGGGGGGGGTTCGAAGGGGGACGGAGCTCCACTACTATTTTAATTTTTTTTTTTTGAGTATCCCTTCTATTTTTTAGATTCTGAGCGGAGCGATGAATGTATTGGTTTTACAATGATGTATGTTTTTTTTTATATTTTTATATTTTTATATTTTTATATTTTTGTGTCTGTCATCACGTTTTGGGACAGTAAAAGTGCTTCGATTTTCTTCAATAGTACCTTTTCTGATAGGAAAGTGAATCTAGTTGGTACTTTGGGGGGTCAAAAGTAAACATTTTCCAGTAGTTTTCACAAGCGCCGGGAAAAACAACATAAAAATTAAGGAAAAACGGGAATTTTTACGCAAAATCGATTTTCCAAAAAATCGAATTTGGTTATTGGTGTAACTTTAAAACAAATGACCATAGATAAATGAAATTTTCACTGGTTGTTTATATTTGCATTTTCTATACACGATAACATTTTCAAAATATTTTGATTTATTTTGAACTGTTTAGGGACATTTTCATTTTTCATTTTTTTTTAGTTTTTTTTTCTAGAAATATCAATAAAATTTTATTTGTTGGTTGCAAAAGCTTGAAAATTTAATAGAAGGCTCCTAATATGTTGTTTCAAAGGCAGATGAAAAATATTAAAAATCCTTAGTCACAATTTTTTTTTATAAGCATTTAAAGTTCAAAAATTGACAAAATATGGAAAAATCACGAAAATTAGCAAATTATTTTGAGTTAAGAATTCGTAAAAATTTTTCTTTTTAAATCTAAGATTTGAAAATGAAACACAAGATTCCTTATAAGATTATCTACCTTTATCAATAAAAAAATCTCTACCGGACAGTCAAATTAAATTTTTATGAGCGTTTGAAATTCAAATTTTTACAACATTGGATTTTCACTCGATTTCTCATGTAGCGATTTCCTTATTTTGTTGTAATTCAAAAACGAATAACTGTAGATACATGAAAATTTCACTGAATGTTTATATTAGCATTTCCTATACACCATACAATTTTGAAAATATTTTGACTCTTTTTGAGCTGTTTATGGACATTTACAGCTTTCAATTTTTTTTAGTTTTTTTTTCTATAAATATCAATAAAGTTTTATCTGTTGGGCCAAAAAGTGTAAAAATTTAATACAAGGCTCCTGATATATTGTTACAATAGCAGTTGAAAAATATTAAAAATACATAGGCACGATTTTTTTTTATAAGCATTTAAAGTTGGAATTTTGACAAAATTTATCAAAATCTCGAAAATTATCAATCGTTGGAATTAAAAAATTATAAAATGTTCAGTTTTTATAACTAAGAGTTGAAAATTTAAAACAAAGATTCTCTTAAATAATTCATACTGTAACCAAAAAATCTAAAAAATATATAAACACACTTATTTTTTACAGACATTTTAATTTCAAATTTAGACAAAATTTCATATTTAAACCAAGAATTACGATTTTAGTTATTTTGTTGTGATTGAATAATACTATTCGTGGGTACTTGAAACTTCTAAAGTGTACTATTATATATCTATGATAGTATCACGGTTTTTGTTGATGTATAACGCGTTATAAGTATCTAATGGATATTGTGATATGATTAATTTGGAATTTATTATAGGTACCTATTATAGGTCAATTTTTTGTTTAATACCATAGATATGTATATAATATGCCTTATACATAGACTGACATACCATCACCGCTCAGAATCGTTTTTCTTATACAATGATATTATATCATTGAATTCAAATTTAATACCATCCATTATACAGTGACCCACTTGTAACCTACTGTACAGCAGAGCGACACCCACTTGCCCACCTTTTTTTTACTTGGACGGGGGGACGGTGCAAACTAAAATCCGAAATTATTTTTTATTATAATTTGGATTTCAATTGATGTTAATTATACAACAAGCTTTACTATTTTTCATATCAAAATTATTTTTCATATCAGTTTATTAATTAACTATAATATCACCCTGTGTTTTGCCTATATAGTCAATAGTTAACAGACCATAGATCATTTACAAGTATAATATCTAAGGCACAGATATTGGTGTGGGCTAGTACTATCTTAAATTGTGTTCCAAATGAAATGTTATTAGTTTCAGTTATGATTATCATTTAACGGTGTTTTTGAATTTTTAAATGTTCATATACATATCAAAATATGTGGTCCTTTTGAATCGAAAACAATAATTATTAATTTTGTTAACTATTTAGTATATTGAATAAACAGGTAGATTCTTATTATTTTTTTTCTCTACTGTAACAATGTAAGATGTAGATATTGCTATCAAAATATATTATACCTATTTGGAATTCAAAATGTGTTGCCAAAAAGTGGTATTCAAAATGTATGTAAGGCAAGATCGGGGGGGGGAAAGGCCCCCCACGGGTCTGTGTTGAGTAATTGCGCGTTTGGAACGCAGTTTTTAAATTGTTGGATTGAGCTCCCCTACTTATTTTTTCCCAATTCTAACACTGTTGAAGTGTAAAATGTATGTTATACATATTTAATATATATTGTATGTACTTATAATATAATTATAATTATTTGTTTTATAAAATATATACCGTGTGTTCAATTTTAAAGGTAACAGGAAATATTTCGATCGTGTGACATTGAATTTGAATCGGGGTTTTTATACTGCATATAGGACTTATAAATACATATTTTTTTAATGAATTCAAATTTTTAATTTTTTTTATCAGCGCATGCGCAGTAAAATAAAAATTTCTTAAATAGCAACCACTATTTTGGAGACCAGATTTCGATTTCTTTATTTTTTCTGAACAACTTTGATCTTTACAGTTTGTTGATATCTTCAAAATTGCCATGTTTATGACGGTCGGAAGTTTTAAAATAGTTAATTTGTAAATATTGCATTTTTCAACGGTCTATCTTAATTTATAGGTATTTATAGGTATTATTATAACAATTTATTTTTATTAAAACTACTAAATTATCTACTACTATTATCTTAATTTGTTTTTAATAGTATTATAATGAAAGTTGTACTATTAACCTGTGTGAATAAGATATTTTGATAGCATTCTAAAATTGATTGTGAATAGTCAAACGTTTTTCGTAAGTCGCGCGTGAAACATTATTTTCTGTACAATGGCAAACTATTCCGAAAAAACCGATATGGTATTAATTTTTGAATAATGTCATAAAAATTCGCGTAACGCAGCGGCACTTTATGCTGAACGATATCCCGAGAGATATCATCCACCACACAATTATTTACGAATTAACTATTTTAAAACTTCCGACCGTCATAAACATGGCAATTTTGAAGATATCAACAAACTGTAAAGATCAAAGTTGTTCAGAAAAAATAAAGAAATCGAAATCCGGTCTCCAAAATAGTGGTTGCTATTTAAGAAATTTTTATTTTACTGCGCATGCGCTGATAAAAAAAAAATTAAAAATTTGAATTCATTAAATAAATATGTATTTATAAGTCCTAGATGCAGTATAAAAACCCCGAATCAAATTGAAGGTCATACGATCGAAATATTTCCTGTTACCTTTAAAATTGAACACACGGTATATAGAGAAGAGTGAGTATTAAATATTAACATAATTATATACTGTAAGGAACGCAGTGCCCGTGCCTAATACCATGTTATAATATTATGCTTTCCCAAAGTATCTATTATGAGTTATTTAGAAATGGTTCGATATAAAATTATAATTTTAACATTTAATGTAAAAAAAAATAAAATACGCAGTTGACAATGTAAATATTATGATTTTTGAGCTTTTTTTACGTATCACTAGTATTACATAGTTAAACCATCTTTATTCGCCACTCATTATCGAATATTATGAGTAGACATTAATAATCATTGCTTATGGTAGTTGCCGTGGAACACATTTTCATTCAATATCCAAAAAAAACCCAAACAAAAGTAATCAATATGCAGTGTGTTGGGAACACATTATCAAATGGGCCATGTTTTCGTTGCTCGCACGAACGAGTAAACAATGATATAAAATGAAAACCCTTTTATACACTTAATGACCCGTGATACGAATTAACCAGGCCACCGGGGTAATCATTTTGACACTTCGAAAATATGATACTATACACACTTTTCTCAGTGGCCTAGCCAGGAAATTTTTGTGGGAGGAGGGGGGGGGGGCTAAGTATACAAATACAATATGTCTTTTATTTACACTTTTTATTTTTTTTATTAATCTTGATAAAATTCTAAGGCCAACACGGTCAATGTTGGGGGGGGGGTTGGCTATAGCCCCTTTATCCACCCCCCTCCCCCCTGGCTACGCCACTACACTTACATGGATTAATAGAAAATATTACAATGATGTTATTATTTTAATGACAACGATTTCCAATCAGTAGTGTTCTATTACAAGTTGTCTGCAGCACTGCACCAAGCATCTAAATGTCAGTGTTTAAATTATATTTCATTGCTGCATAGAACCGAGACAAAACAATTATTATAGACATGTCAGCAAAAATACGAGTTTTAGTCCGGCTGACGCATCCCACCGACCCCACGGCCATAGTCGTGGATCGCATCGTTTCATTGGCTGTTCAATTATTATCAACTGCCAAAAGACAATATCACGTCATTATATTATATGCATATATTATCATATTTTACTCCACCAATGAGAAGACATATCTATTTACTTTGTCATGAATAGAACGTTCCGATGTATGGCAAGTAACGTATCGTAGACTCCGATATATTATATGAATACAAATAGAAATATTGATAATAATTTTAGTCATTACATCGGCTGATGCATTGATTTCCTCTCTCTCTCTCTATCTCTCTCTCTCTCTCTCTCTCTCTCTCTCTCTATCGGAATAGTTTTAAAATTAATAACAAATTCTATGGACTTCTTAAATTATTTTATTTCAAACCATTCACGCGGTTGTTTTTATAAAGAAATAATAAACGTGTTTTGTTTAAATTGAATACCATACATTTTGAAATAAACCCATAATTTTCATAAAGAGAGAGACAATCTCGACCAGAGTATACCAAACCGTATATCATATTATAATCTAATTTAAAATATTCAAAACTAATATCTTAAGTACCCATATTAATCAATTTATAAACATATCACTTAACAAGTTATCAATAATTCACAACGTTTTTTCTCTGCCAATTTTATCGCGTGTTTATAAATAATGTTTTACTTAATATGAGATATATCGAATTTAAAAATCGATTCTAAGGCGAGCTCAGTTAAAAGGGCTTATCCGCATTTTTTTTTTTTAAACGTTCACTAAAGTTTTTCTAAAGATTATCTTTATATTTAGGGACAACACTATAAAAAAAAAAATGAAAAAACTACCTACAACTAGATAAGATTTACGGTCCATAAATGCTCTATATAAAATTTGTTAAGTTTATTTTACCGATATAAAAAGTGTATCAATAAAAAAAATTATGTCCCTAAGGATATATTTATAAATATATTTAAATATTTAAATACACCATTGATCTATACCTTTTGTTTTATATTATTAATACGAATTTCTAGAAATAATGTTTTCAACTGTTGTTAGTTTTTATTTGGTTAAAAGTTTTACCATTAGCAATACTGAATAATATTGATAGGATACGTTGTGTGTATAATGTATATATTTACCTATTGAAAAACGATATAATAACCATCTAGTCTATGATAAAATTAGTTTTGACTTTAAACGACATAGTCATATTATAGTACATATCAATATAAGAAAAACTACTAATATTATAACTTAAAATAAATTAGTTTAGAGCTAAAAATGAACAGCCACTACATTATTAGACAGATAATTTACCGTTAACTATACAACTGTTTTATCGTGAAAATTACAAATTCGATGTTTAAACAGATATTATTTTATATTATACTTTAGCGATTGTTAACCAAGTTCATTTTTCTTCATTGTTTTCACTCAAAACCGTCGAAAGCCACGAGTTTCGCATAATGATGGTATATTTAACTACATATATGATATCTAAATACGAATTAATTATTTGAGATTTGGTGGAGCCACGAGTGTTCTAGACATATTTGATGCGCGTGATGCATTGCAGTCTGGTTGAGTTTATATATTAATTATTGTCGTTACGAGAATGTACGAAAATGGAGAAAAGGATCGTATAAACTTACTGGTCTAAAATTAATAATATCTGAAAACGGAGAAGAGATGTTAACGAGACCGTCGATAATCACTCGGTACAAATATCCAAGTATAAGCGTTAATAGTTCTCTATAGTGCTTCAATATTGCACCAAGGTACCTATAAAACAAACGTGAAACTTGATCAATGAGTAATTTTAAAACAATCATCTTTTCGAGTTAGTAGACGGTCATTTCGTAAAGGAAATGCCGTGACTAGGTAAAATCAATTTTGTAGATTGTCAAAGTTTCAACCCAAATATTTTCATTTAAATTACAATGACGCCAGTACTGAGATTTCTATCTGTTATAATAGAGATTGAAACAGTCTAAGCAAAATGAAATCCGAAAGAGTTAGAACTTAGAAACAGCAATTAAAACTAATCATCACTTATATAAGTCAAACATAAGACAGATGCATACATATAAATTATAAATAAAATGTCGCTCAGAGTATAAGTTAAATGGCCATTTTTTTGTTTTGTTACTAATAATTTGAGTTAATAATTTGGTCTCTATGGAAACGGATTTAACGATAACACAAAAATGGAGTACCGCACATGTTATGCTTAAGAACAAAATTTACTATAGAAACCTAATTTACAAATTTGCCGGAAACTTGTCTTGTTCTTCTCTTGTTTGGAACTTAAATAGTGATGTAATTAATCATGTTAGGGATCGTGCGGATGTCCAAAAACATGTCAAAAATTAAAAAAAAATTATGAAATGCATTAGTTATCGGAAGGTATCCGAAAATGCGCTTATAAAAATAGTAACCCGATACATTCAACCGTTGGCCGCTAACAGGCTGAATTTAAGTAAAAAAACGAAAAACTAGCAATTCTATTGTGAACGATAAACGCTCTAAAAACTAGCAATACTATTGAAAACACATCATACTAGGTACGTCCGCATGATACAATCAAACATCTACAGCTTAAAACACGTAGTTTCACCGTAAGAAAATATAACATTGAACAAATTTAGTTTCTAGTTTTTTTTTCACACTATCAACAATTTTCGCGTCTCTCGACACCTATATAATATGATTTTATTATTGCCTGACGCCTACCCACATATCATTAAATAAACATGACCTAAAGTCGTATAAATATAGGAAAGATTTTCTACGAGGGGAATAATAATATATTGTATAATATAATATATACCTAACTAATTTACATAGGTAAATGCGAATTTATGATTAAAAAAAGTGGGTAAATGGGTGTCCCTCTGCTGTACAGTAGGATATAAGTGAGTCATTGTGTAATGCGCGTGGATTGTATTAAACTTGAATTCAATGATATTCTATCATTGTATAAGAAAAACGATTCTGAACTGAGATGGTGTGTCAGTCTGGATATTTTATATTGGCCTTAATTATTATATCATGTAAGTTAAAATAATATTATAAAATTAATATTTTTTATTCGTTTCTATGGTAATAAACAAAGAGTTAGAAATTAAAATCCAATTTTTAGCGGTTTTTCGTAATTGTTCGGTGGTTTTTACAGTGACATTAAATAACTATTGATAAAATCGAAAAATGACCTCTGTAAAGTACCATTTTGATCCAATTTGTTAAAATATAAGGTACTATATGTTGAAATCGAAGAACTCCTTCTGGTAGAAATGTTGTATACAGGATATAAAAATAAAATAAACACCATTGTAAAACCACTAGTTTCCTCGCTCCACTCAGAATCTATAATATAAATTATAATATATCGTTGCATAATATATTAGGTACTTATTAAGTAGACTACAATGGTGGGTACCGTTTTTTCAGTTTTGCCTCTCTCGTTCCACCCAGAGTGGCAGAATGCAGTGTTTAATTGATTTTCAAAATGTACACAAACTATATATTACAATATATATATATTATTCATCTACCCGTGTAACTCAACTTTTCTTGGAAAAAAAATGAACAAACATAAAACATGGCGCTATATCGGTGTGTTTCGGTATTACTGAAGGTACCTCAGTTCATGAATAAATCGGCATCGGTGTACCTCCCCCTGTGAACCGATTCGACCGAGATTGGCTATCTGCCTGTTGCGGATTGGATATAGCACTTTGTATATTTTTGAAAGCTGTTAAAACTACGCTATTTAAACTGCCATGATTTTAAGATGGTATCTGAGACTTACGTTAAGATCGGTCGAGTATTCTCGGAGTATATAAGCTACAAACATAAAGAGATTTCCTTTTGCTGTACACTTGAACAACAAACAATAAATTATATTATATTGTTTTTCTTTATTTATTAAAAGAAATTTCTCAGTAAAATATGAAGCGATTAAATCTATATCATATACACTTCATATTTTTTTTTCTGAAATCGATGGAAACCAAATATTATAAAAAAAAATTGTTACTTGAGTTTTGGGAGCAAGAATCTTGTGTGAGCTACATTCAGCTGCCACCCTATAATAACCAATATCTAGAGGCTTACGTATGAAGCTTAGAACACCTTCCGATCCTGAACGAATCTATTGATATAACTTTTATTGATTTCAGTCCAGTAGTTTCTGAAATTAACCGTTGGCAAAAAGTCTATTTTCACATATTTTACATAGTATTAGCTGTATTTTGGAAAGCAGCTTGAAAATTGGTTAAGATGTTCATAAGATTTTCTAATTATAATAAAGTAATTTTATTTTTATTTAAATGATACTATAAAATATATGTGAAACAACAAATAAAAATTTGCCCCACCAACTGTATTCGTACCTTCCTAAGTGATAAAAAGGTACATGACCCATCAAATGATATAGAAAATTATAAAGGTAGCCACAAGCTAAGAGATACAGCTTGTCCATGGTAGCAACTAACGGTTTGAATATATTATTTATCATTACCGGCTGAACAAAGAATCCTTGGCATTTAATAGTGTTTTTCCGGCGATAGCATCAAAAATACATATACAATGCGTATAAATAACGAACGTCTTACCGATATAATATAAAATTAAGTTTTTTTCAATATGATTATTAAGACGTAATATTCTTTATAACAATAATAAGCATTACATAGTGTCCCTGACGTATTATATATTATATTTGTATACATAGTAAATTACGATAGAAATTTCGTTTGCATTTAGAAAAAAATTAGCACCAACCTACATAATATTATGTTTTCTAGCTATAATGGACGAGATATATTATGTTTTACCGTTATTGACTCATATGTATCAATTGAGTTTTCCACGTTTTCCAATTTATGTGAGGGGAGTTATTTTAGGTAACTTACACTAACTTTAGGCTATATATCGTACAGGTATATTATATCAAGACTAATGGGAAAATCGCTGAAAAATATTGATTGATGTAAATTTTTTTTTTTGTAAGTTTCGACCAATACGCGTACAATATAATTACATTATACTGCAATATTATAGAGCAGTTTATAAGCACTACTGATTTGTTAGTGCAATAAAAGACGATAATATTGTATAGACTTCGCCAAAATATCAACGGATGAACTACCGGGTATCAATGCCTGAGTAATGGGCGAAAACATGTCTCGAGTGGAGAAGCATATGAGATTTACTTTTAAAATTCACCATCCTCGCGATTTGGCTTTCTTTTTTTTAAGCATAGTACGCGTATTTGTAACTTTTGTTCCAGCCATTGTTGAAGTACGTTAAATAATGTTTTGCCCTTTTGTCGGTCGATTTATCGTCTCCGTGCACTACTCGAAATTGTTTAATATAGTAATATCGAAGCAGTTTTCGTTGGTTCGTTCGTTAAGTTAGTAATGTATGGCTATTGTGTATCTATATCCGCACAGACGTCCTTAGAAGCAATTTGCGAAGAAGCAGTATTCAGATTTTACATACATAATATACATTACGCATTTGTAACGCATCGTTGTACATAATAATCGAAAATAGTAATATTAGAATATGATATGAATATTTGTATAAAATATAATATTATGTTATTTTTTTTTTTATTCGAAACACAACATCTCGTTATTGAGAACCACATTAATATCGTTAATTTTTACGATTGTATTTTAAGCATGGAAAAAAATCAGAACTATATTGAATGAGCATGAAGAATGAGAACAAATCATAATTGGTAGAACATCTCTCCATCTGCACCAGAATAAAGAGTTTTTTTTATGATTAACCAGTTTTTCGTATTTTATTTTATTGTGCAAACGTCTTATTCTCGACCATTTCTATGAATATGAACGACGTAGTATTGAGAGCAAAAATCCTGATATTATCTTTATCATTATTACAGTTGTATACAGACTTCTATTAGACTTAATATTATGTACCCAAACATTTTAAGATTAGATGTTTCGTACTCAGCGTTGGCTTCAGATGAATGTGCCATTGTAATTATTGTTAAAAATATTAATATTATAGTTGCTCATATTGATTGATCACAAAATAATAAAATTTAAATAATGTATCAATAGTCTTTCACACTGATATTCGAATAAGACGTATAAACATTGATTTGCTCATGAAATAATATCAAAGGAGGTTTGAATAAAAAAAATAATATAATATTCCCTTATTACACGTGTTACACTGAATACGAATAGTGTGTAATACCGGAGATCATATTTTTTTTCGCCTTGTAATCATCCTTTTTGACATTTGAATGCTTCTACATTTTATATTTTGTCAGCAAATATTATAAATATTGTACGTGCTAAACGAGTTCAGAGTGTTGAAAAATAAATGCTTTTAAATCAGGACTACTGAGTTATGCAGTATAGTTCATAGTAATTATTATATTTTTTATTTCTTATCAATTTTTGAACTATGCATTTAGGACTTTTATATATAAATGTATAAATTATATTTAGTTAATATAAGCAATTTAAAAATAAATTTAATGAAATCACTTAAAAAACTTCATGCCAAAAAGTATGAATAAAAAAAGTCACATTTATCAATTATCCAAAAAAACATTTAAATCATTTAAAAAATGAAAGTTAGTATAACCATAATGATCAATAATATCATCTCATATGTATTCAATATAAAACAGGTATTTTGATCAAGAAAATTATTAAAATATTCCTACAAAAGTAAGATGCTTATTTAAAACCTATATCGAAGTCTATAACTTTTAAATAAAGGAACTTGCCATAAATAGGATTGATGAAAATTCATTGTTCTTTACAAATAACTTAACACAATGTATGGTATAGATTCACAGGGTACACGATTTTACATAAAAGCTTTTAACCACAATTCATGGCATACGAGCAGGCCTTTGTATTGGCAACTAGATTTTTAATAATTAATACCGTCATGTTCATACACCATCGTATCTAACGAAAGAAAGAAAATAATAATTTTCGAACCTTAAGTACTTTTTTGATTCATACCAAAGTGTTGGAAAAAATCTATTATTTTTATTGATCATTATTATATTGTTTCTAAAAGGTTTTATATTTGAAATGGAAATGCAAAAAATTATTTGAGAGAAACAACTTAATTCAAAGTGCCCGTCTACCGAATTTCCTATATGACTCAGTGTAAAAATCAAACATAATTATTACAATGGAATGGATAAAAACAGTATATAAATGAGATTAATAAATTTAAAAAAAAAAAGTAAAACATACAATAAAATATGGAGTGTTAATAGAATATAAACTGAAAATCATTGCGCTTTGAACCCGGTGAATAAGATTATTAGTAAAATAAAGGTTTTACAATATTGATGTAAATAATATTAAGTGTTTAAATGCTTATGGATAATATTAAGTGTGTCTGAAATAGTATTCTGAGTAAAATCAATTTCTGAATATTTTTATAATGAATGATAATAATCATTGAATTAATGTTTTATTATTGAAATAAATTTAAAGTTAAGATGAGTGAAGTGGTATCTGATTTCGTAAGTACCTAAACAAAAAAAACAATCAATCATCTAAAGTTTAAATTTATATAAAAAATATACACTATTGGTACAACGTTACATTTGTATGTACAATTATTTTCAGAATAAAAAAAAAATTAAAGAAGTGTGTTTTCATTCAAAATAAATTATAAACCTAAAATATGACCATCGTAAAAATAATATAAAAATTTCATGTTTAATTTTTTTTTCATAAAGTTGTAACTTGTTACTTGTTAAATCCAATAAATTAATGTGAGAATAAAAAATAAACACGCAAGTTTTTTTTTAAATTATGATAGGTAGAGTCTCTGGTCATTAAATCATTACGCAAAACAATACCTATAATATATTATTTATATTGTTACAACTATTAAAAAATGTAGGCATGATTAACATACGATTTTATCAAATTTCCAACAGTAAATAATATTCAAAATCATTATATTATTATGTAGGTACATACAACTATATTCACTTGAATAATTAATAGATCGATGTAAAATCTTTAAATTGGATTTTTTTTTTTTTTTACATTAATGGTAAGCTATGAAATTAAAACTGCGTAAGTACTACATTAACAAAGTTGGTCTGATTGTGCCTTAAAGTTAGTTTCAGTTGCGAATTAATTAGTACAAAGTAACCTTTTAAATACCCATAATATTTGACAAATGGGATAAGTTTATGCTTTCACTTTTATTTTACATTCAATATTTTCGAAACTGAAACTACCTACCTAGTAAAATGTATCTTTGTGTAAGTACTCTTAAACGATATCGAACAAAATACTAAAACAGCTATAGTGGTCGAGTCTGCCCATTGTGGGCTTTCAAAATTTCAACTTATGTCATCAAACATAATAATATACTTAACAGTTTTCGGTCGAAAAACAAGTAAAAATACTTTGCTTCAAAAGTGGGTGACTTTTTTTCTACACCCAGTCTGTTATTCTTCGAAATTGTGTTCCAATAATACGTGGAATAGTGGCTTGGATCTTTTGACATTTAACGAAATATTATTGTTGACTTTAAGTTTGAAACATCCACACGTATAAGAGTGTTTAAGTACATCTTATAATGATTTTTATTTATCCGTTTTAGAGATATCGACCTTTATTTCCAAGCCTCTTAATTTCGTTCTGAGAAATTAAAAAAGTTACCATGTATTTATTAGTTATTACTCATTTCGAATTATTTTTATAAAGCTTAAATGTTATTTCAAGTATATCGTGTGTGTATGTGGTCTAGTAAATTTGTAGTTTAATGAATAATGAAAATCGAAAAACATACAATACCAAATTTTTCTATCCATACTGTATATTATAATAGTTAATAACATTATATTAATAAATTATTCCATCAGAGTTCAACTACGATTATTATGTGTATACAACTTAGAAAACGTATTATTTCGCTGGGACTTGTATGAATATAAAAATATGTTGTCAGTATTCGTTGTTTTAATAATTTATTGATTTTGTAATTTCTTGCACTGTACTCATATAGCTATCCATAACAAATTATTTAATTATCATCCCTACATTTGCGTGAGGTTTTAAATATATATATATCTTATAAATTTAACAGCTCGTTAAAATTTAATGATCCAAGCATGGCCCATTAAATTATTATTTAAGGGTCCGATGAACTGTAATGGTTAGGTCTGCGTGTTACCCGTCATAAGATATATTATTATTTTGAGTGACATAAATACTTACATGATTAATAATTTAACTACTATTGAATAATATGGTTGGGAAATACGTTAAAGTTGAATAAACACAAACATATTATTTTTTTTAAGCAGCTCAATTATTATTCCTTGTCAACGTATGCATTTTATTATTTTATTTCTATTTTTTTTTTTATATAATATATACCTATACTAAGTATTATTGTTTTTATTAAATTTGAAATTCCTTTTGAATTCTACTTAAATCTTATTATTTTAAACTTTAAATATAAAATGAATGCATTGTTCGTTCAAAAACAAAAAATTGGTGTAATACGAAGAATTCAAAATAAATCAGAATAATATATAATAATGAAAAGCATCATAAGGTTTTTCCCGGAGCTGTATTTACATTTATACCCTGTCATGGTTTTTAAGAAACCAATATTATACCAAATACAATATGCACCATATATTATTTCCTACCAAATATTTATTGTCTCATGAATTTAATTTGAGTAAATTTCCTTTTTTTAACATAGGTACATATTTGAAACCTCGATACATAATAAATGTTCGATTTGTATTAATATCAGTCAGTAAATTTAATTCAGTATTTTTAATGTATTATAATACACAGTTTGTGTATTTTGTATAAAGTCGTAAGCTTCAATTTTAATATATATTTTTTGAAATATAATTTTAAAAATGCATTTTTTTTTTAAAATAATAATGGCCATTCGTTTTACAATAAAAAGTCAATATTATCATTATTTATTTTTCACTCGTCAAATTGTCCCTGAAGGTTTTAAAAAAATGTTGTAGAAGGCTTCCACGAGAGAAAAATAATTTAAAAAAAAAAATTCAGTTGTTCAGTACATAAATGTGTATACATTCTATTCAATGTGTTATAATATTATTAATATAGGCATGGTCATATATCGATCGTACGGTGCATGGAAATAATACCAACGTACATTATTCTACCAAAAATTTTAATATTTCTAACACAAACCAAGTCGTACACAATCTACCCTAACCTAACCTGAGTAGGTAGAATAATTTCAATGGACAAAGGTCAGAGAATTTTTTTTTAACGATTAACCTCAAACACCAGCTGTGTCTGAAATCCAAGTTTAAAATGGTGAAAATTGTAACTGTGCAGCCGTTATATTATATTGTAATAATAGATTTTTTTTTAGGAGTTATGAAATATGCTCCTACAGTCCTACGTCCTATCTAATGCTAAATTATATTATCATACAGTAAAATTATTTTATCGAAACGTCTCTCATAATAGTGCTTTGCTTGATCGTCAGTAACATAATATTATTGAACGATAGGTTAGGTTAGGTGAGGTCAATAACGTACCTCACCGCGTAACCGTTCATTTTGTTCAAGTTTTGTCGGCGCAGTTCTCGAGTACATCCATTAAATTTTATTAAACAGAAAATCGAACTTCGACGTCCAGATGTACATTTCGTTTTAATGATAAATATTATTATCTACCGATACACAATAATAAACTTCGTTCACTACTAAGCGATTTAGTTGGCGTTAACGAGAAATTCAATTGCGCTGCGTGTAATATATTATTATATTGAATAATATTACCATATAAATGTTACTTTACACGAAAGTGACGGATCATATTTCTACTGCCCTAAAAGGTGTGTTTTCATTGCGATTCGTTTGAAATCGATAAAGTAAAATAGATTAGTCAAATGGATGGAAATAGTACGAATAACGTATATCCATATTATATACATATTATTATAAATAGACATTGTACGTCATAAATCATGTTCTATACTATACATAGTATACTACTTACTTTCATATTTATTGTAAACATATACCATGAATTGTGTTACATCAACCGTTTTGCATATAATTATTTCTTATAATTATTTTTTCTTATAAAACGAACCTGAGACCTTACAAAAAACTAAGACAGGGATTGTCTGTCGACTGCCCTCGTTAAGATTTTAGAACTTCTGATACTGTGCTATGTTTGTACAAAGACTTCTGTCCATCAGTCGTATACGGACCATATTATTATATATTTAAATTTCAGTGCTCAAATTGGTGGTGTGCAGTTATTTTTGTTGATATTCAACTATAACATTATTAACTGCAACGAAAACTGCAACTTGCCAATCTAAGCCCGAATTCATTTATCATCTGAAAATGTGGAATTAAATCGTTGTCAACCAATAAATCAATTGTTGAAAAATATAATGCATTTTATAGTTTTAAATATGTTTGATTTTAGTTTTAGTTAGGGTTTATTTGATAACACGTATGTAAAGATTCACCCGTTCCCATAGTCACGCTGGTTGTGTCCGCCCTGAAACTATTGCTCACGCTCTATTTCAACGAACACCATAATAACTTTTTTATTTTTTATTTCTTAATATTTTTATTTTTATTAAGAACATAAAATAAAAGTGTTTGTAATTATTATTTATTTTTATATGGTTACACTAGGTATCAAAATGGCAATTTTAATTATTAATAAAATATCTTTTATTAGTAACAACTAAATATTTGAATAGGCAAATATTTAGGTGAACATAAAACCATGTTAATGAATTATATTTTTAATTCGTGTATCTAAAATAGAAATCTAGTAAAACCCCTCACTGGTGTTTTACACAGTTTTGCACTCAGAACGTGGTTTTTAAATCATAGGTCCTCTAATTAATTTTTCCAATTCGTAAACCATATATGGTTCAATTGAAACGTATATGAAAAAACGAGACAAGTCTGTTATTGTGAAAATCGGTATTGTTCAAAAAAACAATATAGAACCAAGCTGTGATAATATCAACTTACCTACCTATATAGTATAGAAGTATGAGGTACTTATATGCTCGAAATTTTCGTTCAGGCCAGTCGGTATGAAAATTCGACAAATACTGATGGTCACTGAGTCAAAACATGTACACTATAAAAAATAACGACGGGCCTAATATCTATATATAGGTACATCCATGACCGATAACAATTGCCGAATTTTGTCAACGATAAACCGCGCACAGATTTCGTCACAGTTTCGCGTTATGGTTACGCCATAATAATATTATGATAAGTATACCTGGGTACAATATAATATTAGTTCTGTTTTTGTTTCGATGTTGAGAAGCGTAGGCGTAAACTGCGGGATGAGTGGAAATCACCTTACATATATAAACATAAAGTAGTGGGCAGAATGTTTTCAAAGGAGATACCCTGGTACCCCATCGAGTTACATCGTTGAGTTTTATATACCTATTATAAACGTATAATATTACATTTAGCTCAGATATTATACGTTATGCCACAGATTTAGTAAATCTTATCTCTGGTTATACCGACCGACATAAAATAAAGTTTTCCACCCCAGTCACCACCCTAATAATAAAATTGCTCTAATTACAACTTTGATCAGCTGCAGTAGCAGAATCATAGAAATATATTATATACATGGATACCTATTGTGACAAAATACTCTATACTTTGGTTACCATTATGGTCATATTATGAGGTTGTGGGTATGGTGCATGATACAGGAAAAAAACTACAACCTGCCTAAAAATTGTCAAATTGTCAATTCAATTTCAATATTATCTCTCGTTCTAGTAATAGTATCGTAATCACTGTAATAATATTAATTGCCAAGATATTATTGTATTTCAAAGTCATAATTCCAAATTATTATTATTTGATATTTATCATTATAAGCAGAAAGGATCCCACAACTTTAATTGCATAATATGTAACCACTTTGGTAACTAGTGTGCACTTCGAATGCACTTTAATACAATGCATGTCCTATACACAGGTATATTATAATATCATCTGTTTGAAGAAAATCAACAGCATCGACCAATATTGTTCGGTGTCAAACATCGCAGCCATTCGTTTGTGGTACTCGTGTAATAGATACTCAATAAGACAACATCCTAAAACAAGATATTTTCCGCAGGTCTCTCTCTCTCTCTCTACATTTGTATTGATCTCGAATTTTTCTGGTGCTCATATTATATTACGTACAACGATACTATTATACAAGTGAATTAAACTCACCCTACGACTACGACTCGGCACTCTGAACCAGCGGCCGAGCGCATGCACTGAGAGTGGATGTTGGGTATTGGGGTGGATGTTGGATCGGGGGTTGATGTTTGGTCAGGGTTGGATGTTGGGCATGAGGGCAAAACGTATTAGCATCAGCTGCGTGTGCGGTTCGGCATATAAATACATTATAACACGTAGGTACCCTCATATTGTAATGATTACGTTTGGTTTTAAGCAGAACGATTATTATATACTCTCTCTGGACTTTAAAAGCGAGACTTTGGTGTATTTTTCATTTATTGTTTTCTTTTTCTCCTTCGCTTACAGACGTTTAATATAAAAATAGTAAATTAATTTCTAATTTTCAACAGTTGTTAGGTTCATAACGACAAAAATGACAGATTGTCAACCCTACGTGTCCGTTCCACAATGTACGACCAATATTGTTGTGAATATAGACAGCGTGTTAATAGATACACTTTTTTGTTTTTGCCGTTTTCAAAAGAACAATATTATTGTAATATCGTTGTGGTTAGTATTTCAATATGCAAGTGGACATTATTTTAGCAGTATAATATGATTGGAGTAAAAAAGCTTGCACATTTTAGTTTATAAATTATTACACAGTTCAAATGCGTAAAAAAAAACTTAACATTCTTTGAAATCAATTATTGGAATCAACCAATTTATTTCAAAATTATTTTTAAATATACTTCACATAAGTACCTAACATTATATATAATACAGACACATAATTAATCGCAAATATTTATTTATAATTGTCTATATATTATTGATTATAATTATTTCAGAAATAAGCTTGACTATAATATAATAGTATTATACATTTATACGTCATAATATTAGATCTAACGGATTATGTCTTTCCACTCTCGAAATATCAAACAATATATGTACCTTGTGTGATTAACTAAGATCATGAATAAATTACTATAAATTACTTATACACACCATGTATGGATGTCAATAATTTGTAATGATATAGGTAGTATTTTTTTTTTTAAATACCTTCATGCACATTATTTTACATATTATTACTATTTAAAATTTCGTATTGACTTACGTTTGATCCGCTTGGCTGCATCAAATTTCCTATGATTGCAATCTGGTGGTTTTCTTCAATCGAATAAAGTCTGTTAAAAATCAATAAAAAAATACATTCCATCATTATCCATTGTATTATTACAATATATTTCAAGTTAAACTTAAGACGACACGATCAAAAGACAACGATGATATAGTTTTAAAAACTAAATAATATGTTGATATGACATTATGATACGCTCAGAGAATTGGTCTTGTCGCTTCGTAACCTTTAAAAAATTTCAAAATTTAAATGTCCCGATAGATGAGAATATTGACAAGATTGAGAAATATTACAAAAAAGGTAAATACCAACGCAGTATACGACGTATTGGCTGTGACGAAAAGAATAGATACTAACAATACTTTGGTTGTACCATTGATTATAGAATAGTCTATTCTATAATCGGTGATGGTTGTACACCTATACATTAACTATACTACCGTACATATAATATGCCATATTTACGTTCCACGATATTTTCATAAGTTGTAATACAATAAATACGCCTTCGTCTAATACATTACAGTAACATAATATACTTTTATAGACATTAGAGTGATTAAATCTATAATATGATACTCTGACAATACTATGACGTGACCGTAATAGCTTGTTTTTGAGTCGTATAGAACTGATTCATGCATAGGTAGTGTCGTAAACATTCTATTTGAAACACACACAATAATATGCCAACGCGCACACATTTAATTAAAATTTTTAATACATTATCCATACCTTTCATACGTTTGTCGATATTTGAAATACAATACCCGCAAGTGAGTTTTATTAAATAGTATTTAGACCCTTTAATTTATCTTTTTTTTTTCAATGGTTTTATTCATGCCCTAGTGACCTCTATTCTGATGGATCCTTTGACTCAAATCGCGTCAAAACCCATCGCGTTTTCTGAACCACCCACTTGACTGTTAGAGTGTAAATCGATTATAAACGTACCTACTCATAGACTCTATTGAATTTCAAGGGATCACATTATTAACCATAGATTTAATGCAATTTTTTTTAAAAACTTTTGGTGGTTGATTTAAAATTGGACATTTTCAATAAATGCCTGTGTTTAATTTCAAATAAACTCGTGGAAATAAAGGCGTTGTATGAAACTTTTTATTAATTCTACCGTGGCTATTAAAATAATAATTAAAATTACATAATATTATTTTAAAATCAATACCTCCAACATTTTGTTCAGGATCATATATGGTTTTAAAATCACTTGAACCACATACCAACTACATAAAACTATACCAAAAATTAAGTTGTGCAGCTTCGTTTATTATTTGAGCTAAGTAACCCCCCCCCCACGTAAATATGCTACTGGATGCTATGATATAATCAATTTCAAATAAACTAAAATAATCTATATCATCTTATTGAATGTATAAAACAATTAAATATTCAAAAACGTTACTTTAAATTATTTAAATAACGTAAAATAAAGTGAGCAAATAATAATAAGATGGAAATTAGTGTGGTGAACGAAAACGTGTACCCAATTATAAAACAAGTCCTCATTTACTGTAGGTAGGTATTATACCTACCTAAATGTATTGTAAATTATAATCTAGGAAGGACACGTTTCTTTTTAGAACATTCGTTGTCTTTCGAATTCACATAATAAATATATATATTGATATTTCCAAATATTCTTAATCTTTAGCGAGTCAAAACAAAAAATATATTTATAATGAACGTCTCTACAATCAAAAGGAATTTTACAATATTAAATATAATTATTATAATAAGTTTAAAATGTATTATATATTATATATTGTGATGGATGACCTCCCCGAGTCATTAACTATAACCAATATAATTAATATTATATTGATATTGATATTATAATTGTATTGATGTTTACATTTGTAATTATAATTGAAGCAATTAAATTAATTCAAATATAATTAAACATATTATTATATCTTGTGTTGCAAATAAGTAATAACGTTTTCTCCTTTCATTTTTTTTCAACATAAGTATCTTTATGTTTTTGACAGATTTTTCGTAAGGTTTTCATTGTCATGGGTACTTATTGTAGATTATCTTATATTATATATCAATTATATATCGAGTAGACTCTTATAGTTAATTAATTTAAAATTGTAATTAACAATACCTAAGCCGAAAACAATTTATTTGTATTTTTTCCATACCAACACTTCTTGTAATTATAATATGCATGAACATATCAAACTTTGTACCTACTTAATAATTTTGCTCATAATATTAAGTTTGTTCATTTTATATTTATTGTTGTACAACATTGCCATGTTGGCAATATAATTATTATAATGTAAATTACTTTACTGTTCTAATGGTCAAATCATCAACTTGAAATAAAGATCAATTGAACAAATATTTGAATAAAAACAGTTATTATGTTTTAAGTCTGTGAAATCGTTGAAGCGGAAAAATGTTTGGCTGTTTTGAATTTCAAAATACAATCGAAATAATATTTTAAAATTAAACAATGCTTACTGTTATTTTATTCATTACTCGAACTTATTAAAATATTCAAAGTTATAAAAAAAAAATTATTAAAACTTGTTATATTATGTATTCGCACTTATTCGAAATATTGTTTGTGTAGGTACCTATTAATTTTGCTAACCTATACCCAAATTAATTACTTAGTATATTTTGTTATTTTATGTTTGTTTACTAGTTTTCTAATAAAAACATAGTCAACTTAGGTTTAAACGTTTTTAAGTCGGCGTATTATTTGTTGTTTCTATTTTTTTTTTTTTTTTTTACGAAAAACTCCATTAAAAACCATGCTTAACATTGTTATTTTTACACGATTCGTCATTCGTCATAAAATATGTACTATGTTCAGACCATATCTCGTTTGTTATTTTAACTCGTGTCTATCCAAAAGCAATATTGTTGGAAAACGAAAATTGTTTCAATGTTAGCAGCATTAAGAAATAGCAAGAAGAAAATACGTATGACGTACTCTATACTGGTGGCGCATCTAGACCTATTGTCGAGGGTTAACAGACGATTAATATTAATTTGTTGAAGGTTAGTTGTGTCGGTTAGTAGTAGTCTTATAACATGTCTCACCGGAAAAAAAGAAATGTATTTAGACGGCAGTCTGACCCGGTTGTAATATTAAATTAATATTTAATAATATATATCGGTTGTAATTTACAGGTTTTTTGTTGAGGCGCAAAGTTCGAAATTACGTTACGACCTCTGGATACAATAATAATATAATATTATATAACGGTCGACATGGTTTATATGGAATACATAAAATTATAGTGGGTAACTCGTACGAGTTTGACCACGACGAATTAATGTCCTCTACAGGCCTATCGAACAGCCGATATAACTGCATTCAAGCAATTACATAAGCGTAAATTAATCATAATATTATGCTCGGTGAGCATATTGTACAAAAAAATTATTAGGTATTGAATAAAGTTACTAGTCTGTAAGGGCGAATTGTGTTTCAGTACAGTTAAATTTTCGGAGTGAGGAAAAACAATCGGAAATTGTACACCAACCTATGTTTGTGTTATTGTAACATACCTATATGTTTGGCGCGGTATTTATATTTTATTTCTTTGGTGAGGGCGTATTATACAGCTCTGGAAACGATAAATTACATCGATGAACGAGAATACGGTAATGGTATATGCATAATAGCTACAGGTATAGAACATGCAAAAGAGTATTGGCACCCTCGAACCCCCAAGAATATGCCAAAAACTGTTCAAATTAAAATTTTTATTATTTATTATTTCCAGTTATTATTGACACTTTCGTATTATAATATATTTATTTATTTATTTTATATTGTATTATTGTACAATAGTTGTATATGTTTTTATAATTTCAATATGACCTATACAGTTAATATTTTTAGCAGAAAAATGAATACCTAATTGTGTTCAGAGTAACTACTAACTACCTATATTATATGCATGATATATAAGTATAGGTACTATAATCAACTTACTATACTGATGAAACCTTTTTAACCTTTTTTCGAGAGAAGTGAGGAAACTAAAAAAAAAGTGAAACAAATGTTTTGTTGATTATTCATTTCTATCGCCCACTGGGAACGCCAAAAAAATTTTCATATATGAGTAATATATAATATGTTCATATGACATAAACCTATAATAGTGGCTGGCTCCTCATTAATTTTATCTATTCGTTATGTATATATATTTAACTTGGACAACTGACGTTCAGTAATACATTTTATCTCAAAATCAAGTGTCTCGAGTTGGATATACCGTATAAGTGTGGATATTATAATATGGGCCAGGGCATCCAGACGTCCCGGAATTTTTAACTTTGTCCTAGTGTCCCTGAAAATGTTTATCGGAATTACGATATAATATACCAGAACGATAAAATACCATTTAAAACCACATTTTTGGTAACATTGTTGAGAATTTTTTTTCCAACGTTGCCAAATTTAATCGAACGATAATTTTAGCACGACAACCTGTTATGATAAATATTGTAATAATATTAATGTAATATTATATTCTATTCGCGCCTTGCATCATTCGACAATAATTAATAATTATAGGTTAGGTTATTTAATTAATTATGTTAACTTTTCGAGGTACCTTCGTCCCGTTTTCGACGTACTTGTCTATTTATTAATTAACAATGATATTTTGAGTGTCAAAAATTGTTTAACACGTTCACTGCGTACTAACGCCAATTGGCGTCATAAGTATCATTCGGCAACGCGTTTGACGCCATATGGCGTCTAATATACATTTAAAATAAATGATTTAAAATTCCCTACGCGTGGCTGAATGTTATTTTATTATTATTTAGCGTGGATTAAACGCATGTTTTTAAATATGTATACATACATCGTTATGAGCAGTTTCTTTATATTTTTTTTTTAATTTCTTTTGTTTTTACTTTTATTATACGCACTGGGGGAAAACTGCAAAAAGACATACGCAGTCAACGTGTTAAAATATTAAATAAATAAAAAAGGCTGATTTATTTTATACACTTCATCGTTACTAATAGCTGTAAACGATTTTTTGGACTAAATTATGGTTTTGTACCTACAATATGTTGGTTTTTTGTTTATTAATTATTTTTTTACTTATTAAGTAATTGAGTTCAAACCCGAATTTGTCATGATACCCATCAATCACACTATATTTTGGCTATATGACCCAATTGAAACCTAACTTTTAATTTTTTTTTAATTTTTTAGCAGTAGAAGTACAAGTAAAAGTGCTTTAAATTATATACACCATTATTATTGGTCTGCGTTAACTGTGATTCAATCACGCAGTTTTTTTTTTCAGTTAATTTCCGACAAATGGTGTAACCGGGAATTGCCCATCATCGTACAATATAGAATCAAGTCATATTCCTACTTGTAATAATATTATCATCTCGTGCCCCCGCCGTGAAAATAAAAATATTACTTTTTGCAATCAAAGAACCGCGTTGGCGTAACGCTCGGAAAACTTATATTATAAGATTAATGAAAATTACAAAAAAATAAGAGCACCGTCCGTGCAGGGTAAATCATTTGCTGCAGCATTCACTCCAGGCTACACCTACACTAGAAATCAATTATAACGGCTCAGTTATTATAATCATTTTGTTCGCCACAGACAGTGGTGGAACGTATACTTGCAAGACGGATGTCTCGACCAGCGGGTTCTAAAGTTTGTTCCGTGGACTTTTTCAGTCGATTATTTTTTTTTTTTATGAAAATATATAAGTATAAAATGTGTAATCTAAAAATTGAAAGCAGTAAATTTTAAAACAAGTTTAGGATAGGCCTAACCTAACCTACTGTAGCTAATAAAAGTCACATCGATAACGCTGACAGTAATAATGTGGGCAACAGAATTATTTATAATCATTTACTATGAAAATTGTTAAGCTACTCTTCTCTGCATGCCGTACGACGTTATAATAATTATTCCGTTAGCCAATATGTCGTCAATGTATCAAAAATGCTAAGTTTACAGAAGAGCTGTTTTATATTTTTTAAGTCATTTAGAAGATTGGTTTTTTTCTACAAAACATAATACAGAATAAAAGTTAGTGGTGTAGGATTTTTTGTGCATCAATAAATTTTTAATACGTTTTTGAATTTATTGTTTGTAATCAAAATGGAAAAAGTGAGCTTTGTTTGTTTATTTTATTAGTTATACATTATCATAAGATATTAATTCACGAACAGTGGACACACGAACAATTCTGGACTTTCATTATGTAGTAAGTTTTGTTCATAAGACATTTTTTATCTTATAAGAAATATATTATTATAGACACATATTCCATAATGGCTTGTTTCGTATTTGACATAATTAAGTATTCTGGACTTGTGATTCGTGTGTATGCTTTAATTTTGCGTAGGTTTAAATATTTTTTAAAAATGTAGATTAAATGATGTCTTTCATTTTTAGGTCGCCATGTTGTACATTGTGCACTAAAAATACGTCTCAATAGATCCGACGAATAGATAAACTTCGTTTAGAAAAAAAAATAGAAAGTATATTTGTTTTAGACTTGTAAACATTTGACAAAATGATAATATCAACCCTGATTTACTCTGAATTGTCTCGTGCTACGATTGTGAGAAAAGCTGAAAGTACAACTTTTGGCTTCTCAGCCATCGTCGTTCTGAACCGAAAAGCTTTTTTTGAGACTGATAAAATATATTAACAGCAAAATACGACAATACGAGTAACGACGATGATGATAATAATAATATTTATAATATCATCTCGACGGAATAATATATATAGAGCAGCTATACAACTCGTAAATTAAAGTCAAGCTCGAACATAAATTTTTTTCTCGAACCATCTCGAATCACTATCACTAATGTAGTTATTGCGTTTCTAAACACACACACACAAACACTAACAATGTACCAAGTGTAAGTACAATGACATGATGTAAATACATGTATAGATGTTCGAACTCTTGCTTATAAGGATGTACCTATAATATACAGTTTCGTAATTGATATAGTTGATTTACTATTATTGTGACCTATAAGAGCTATGCACGAAAGAATCGAGATCATGCGTGACTGGTGGCTCGTCAAAGATCTAGTTTTATCAATTATTTCTGAAAATGTAAGCATATGAGTCGGCATTTTAAAGTCAGATGCTGCAGATAAATGTTTGTAAGTGTTTAGTAAGGTAGATAGACACCGTATTGTAATATTAATAAACGATGTAAATAAGTATGGCAGTACAAGTTTAGAAAAAAAATTAAAACTTCCATAACTGTCCTATAGTTATATTTCCTGGATCACGAAGAATGAATCACCGTATAACGTTTTGTACATATTTTTAGTATATTATATTGTGTACTGTTAGTTTTATGTATTATTATTGTGACCTGTATGAACGATTACATTGCATTTTGAAAGATACGACCATTATCGCAATTGGTTGTCTACGACGCTTATAAGGTGTTCATACTACGCCGTGCCACGTTGTGTCACGTAAAATAATTTTCTCTGATTGACAGAACCAATTGTTAACTAATACCATATGGTATATCGTTATCTTATCACACGATACCACACTGACCAAACGTTATTGCAAAGTTGAATATATTCAACTTTTGATCGAGTGGTTGTATTTATTTTTATTACAGCTTCGTAGAAAAATGATCACTAAAAAATGCAAGTACTATTATATTCATATATTAATTTATAATAATTTGGTATCATTACTAATACATTTTGGTATAAAAATGGAAACTCACTTGATCATAAAAACATGACATGGCTCGGTGTAGCGTGAACCATCCCTTAATATTGTGTTATTATTATTATTATTATATTATAAGTGGGTAGGTCGGTTAAAATATTATTTTTTGCTTTTTTCCACCCTATACTTGAGCAGGTATGATGGTATTGTGTTGTCTGAGACCCCTGTACTACTAGAGACTCGAAACAGCTTGAATAGAGTCCGTCGTAAGTTTTTTCACATTGCCAGTTCCATGCTACGAATTACTCGTACGCCATATGATTGTGTGGCATGATAGCTAATATACTTGGCCTAATCTATAGGTCACTTGGTCACTTCAACAGAAGGTACCTCAAAGCTTACCTCGGATTCCTGCTTTTTTATACGTAATTCACACCACCACCAATTATTTAGTAAACGAGCCACCAACACGATTGATGTCAAACGCCCACGGCACATTTTAAAACCCATATCATTCTCCTTTTTTTTGATGTTTTTCCCCTTTTAGCTGTGATCGTTTAAATCACTTTTAGTTCACTCAGCTATACAATATTCCGTATCGAAAGTTTTCTATTGTGAATATGATACGTGTTACCTTAATATTATTTAAACGACTTATGTAATATTACGAATTTTACATACCACTGTCACGAACGTAGGTACTGTAAAAAAATGACTAAACCTGGGAAAAATGAAATAAAATGTCGTGCTGACAAATACCTATATGGATCCGGCAAATGCACCGAAGCGTGGGATCGGCAACAATCGGGACTTGTCGACAAAGGCTACCTTGGACGAGGCGCGTTCATGCAATACACGAATAGGTACTAACGATAAGCTCCCAAAGTCAGGTCAGGTTAGGCTGTGTGTACACACATGTACGGTCGTGTCAGGCACCCACACCGATAAATTGACGGTCGGGTTAACGTTTATTCGAGGATCACGATGCAGTAAAAAAAAAAAAAAATTCATCCCTCGAAAGTTTGGGTACCGCACATGTAGTCGTCATGGCGTTATTGAGTGGGTGGGTCGGTATTATAGGTATCGATGTCGACGAAGAATATATTATTATTATTATTATTTCAATAGACATATATTGGTGAACCGTCAATTCGAAAAAGTTATTACATTTTGTTTGTTTGTTATGTATGATTGGATATTTGAATATTATGCAATACCTACACAGCTGGCCATATACATATTATTATGAAAAAAAATGTGTTGTTTTATTAAACGTCAATATTACGTGCATACATTTAGAAATTGTTGACGAAGACTTCACATTTTTTTTAGACTCTTCTTAAAATTTGGCAATAAATATTTAATATAAAATCCATAAAGATGGAAAGTCATTTTGTACGAAGTTAGACACATCCATGTTTGTATAAAGTGATTTATTACGTTTTATAAGCCATCGAAGAGGGTCAAATAATATTTCCTACTCTTTTTTTATACAGCTACACAGCTTCGGTGTGTTTTACGATCCAGTATTTTGCAAGCAAATCGTAACACATTTTATGATATAGTTCAAATTAATTTTATACTTTTTAAAAATGAATTAGTGAAAAAATAAGTACAGGTGTAATACTATACAACATATAAATAATGCAAAACAAATTAACATGTCTACCTAATTGATTTGTTAATAACTGCGGACCTTATGATAATCACAGCATGATATTGGCATACTTACCTAGCTTTAAAATTTAACAAACATGCAAGCAATAACTAATCAACTAATCATGTTGGGTATAAAATGTATCAAATAATATCTTATTGACACTAAACTTTAAATGATAAAATTCATAAAATTTAAATAATATTATGAGACGTAGTCAAAAAAAAAATAGCTTAATAATAATATTAGTCTAATGTGTTCATGAATGTGATGGTAAGATTAATGCCCATGATTAAAATCAAAAAAACAATTATCTTTAATCGACACAGTCAAGAAACTTAAATGATAATACCTCTTAATGCTTGAACAAAATATGTTATACATTTTTAATTCATTTTATTTAAATAAAACTATGCAAATAAAGCGGATTTCGTTGCTCATTGGATAGAAGACGGTTTTAAATAAGGCACACGGTGGACAAGAGATAAATTTGTATTATTTTTCTGAATTCCCAAGATATATTTATTATACAACTTTAACTTATAATTTATACGCCACCGCATTTGAAAATACCTATTCTGAAGGGATGATATAATTTCATATTTTACATGTTCCTAATTTATATTTATCCATAAATATTTTTTAGAGGTTTTAGATGCAGCCAGAGTACGTTTGAGTTAACTATACGTTTAGGTTATAATAATTGAAGTTCAATTGTACATTATAAATCGTTTCATCGTAACTAGAGATGACAATTGCAAAATATTCTCATCAAAAATCAATATTTGAAATTTCTTAGTACTATAGCCTGTACCGACTGTTGGGCAGTTAAAAATTAATAAATTAAAATATTATCATTAAGAATAATTGTGTACCGTAATATTATATTTGCGATATTCATTTTTCCATTATTATCGTCTTGTTATTTAGATCTCAAACAAACTTTACTATTGTATACACTTGCGATTTTATTACACTACTCGAATTTACTGTATCTATTTTTATTTTTAACGTCGTTCATAATTGTATACCTGTCAAATTTTAATTAGCTGGTCGTTATTCCATTTATATCAAATATTGGTACTCCGCATTCTTATAATATTATGGACGTTGAATTATAATCAATAAAAAGTATAACGTCATAATAATGAACAACGAAAATAATGTATTTTTAATAGACATAATTTAATAAACATTTCAAATGTTCAACAAGTAATCTTAGATAAGCAATATATTATATTTAATTTTTACACATAAAAAAAGTGAAGCTTTTTTAAAACATTAAACGGATACCTGTCGTGGGGTTTTCAAATATTAAATAATTTGTAGATTATTTAATGACAATATTAATGTTTTAAAATTAATGCTTTAGTATGTAATATACATAGTGTAATAATTAGTAATACAATATACAATTCAACTCATACGATACACATTTTAACACTATTCGGTATTATTATAAAATATTATTATTTATTTTTATTATGTTGGGTAGCAGGAGTGTATGACACGATTGTGTTTGTTATTTATCAGACTCGCGTTTCCCTCTGCGAAGTTTTTCTGTATCACAGATTTGGTGCTTTGTCACGTGGTACCAAATTTAAACACAATTAATACAACCGTTTCAAACAGTATTTAGAAAACGACTGATTGTCACTAATTTACATTTATAAATATATTACACACATAATATATAAATGAACTGGCAGAGTTCAGCTCAATATGTTATGAATGTTAACTGTCGTAACGAACAATAATTGTTAAAATATAATAATCTAAATTATTTGGTATAATAATATACATTTCATAATACGCGCCAACAGAAAAATTTGATCCACGAAAATGTCGAGTAAAAAATTGCGAGTTATGGATTGAAAGGGTATATGAACATATAGTTAGCAATAATATAACTGTATCATTATTGTTTAGATCACAGAATATAACTATAAGTTCACGTCGTTCACGATGCTCTCCTTTATACAACATAATTATTAAGAAAGAAATACTGGATAATAATAATATGTAGGTAAATTGATTGAAAGGAAAAACTATTTCAGTTATCTTATCAGGATATTGAAACAGAAACTGAATACGAATGAAAAAGTTGACAATTTTAATTATTAATTTGTGTTCAACAACTTTAAGCAAATAGGAGGCATCTATTAAAAGTATAGTTATAATGGCTAACAATAAATAATCAAATTTTTTTTATTTAAATTGCTTGGCAAAAAAAAACATCGCAGAAAGTTTGCAGCCAACATATTATTATGTAAACCAATAAATGTTTTAACGTAGATATCCGAAAATTGTTGTTGTTATTAAAACACGTGAAAAAATGGAAGTACAAATATTCAAATAAAAATGAAAATGTGTTTTTTTTTTACCATTTATTATATTTGTATAAATATGATATCGTTGTAGGTAAATAATATAAAATAGTAACATTTAATAATATCAAGATGCTAGACTTTTTAAAAACAACCAACTTATACAACTCAATCTAAAAATTATGTATACCTTTCCATTATTTTAATTTTTGTTATCATAATGTATACCCATTGTAAGTAACTTCTTTACCTATTTAACTGTAACTAATGGCCTTAGATGCCGGGTTGTAAATTATTAATTGATCAATAAAATAATATATTTATATTTTAGCACAATAGCAAGTACCTAATTAACACAATGTATATTAATTTTAAAAATTTTAAATCAAGTTGTATTTATTCATTTTGAAACGAAAACCGTTTGAGTTTTGTTTATCATTTATATAGTTAATTAGTTAAATTGTTTTTATCGTACAAATAAATTACTAATTAAATTATTTTAGAAGTCAGTTTTTGTACCTACAGAGACCGAAACGAAATGTTTTATTTAAAAAATATTACACCATACGTTATATTGTATCATCGATTGAAATTAACAATTTAAAACGTTTTAAGTACTCAAATAACTTTTAAAGTAATAAAGGTAAATGTAAATTTTAGTTATATTTGATATACATTTTAAATTAACTTAATTATTATTTTATATACATTTTAAATGTATAGTTGTGTTATACTCCAATATTGTTGGTAATAATGTTTATAATACCAACTCGTATATTATGTAATTGTAAGTTTAAATAACTTCATATGATAAACAAAATCACAATTTCAATATTAACATTTTGTTAAAGCAGTTCAACAAAGTTAATTTTAAAGTACAAATAATTAATATATTATTTTTTCCAAAAAAGCTTTAAATATGTCTTAAATTTAAAATATGATTTTGGTAATTAAACAATATGCAGTGATAAGACAAAGATGAAAAATAATAACTAAAAAAAAAATGTATTAAAAAGTATAGTCCTACGCCTTGTAAAGCTCTGTGTTAACACCAGTGTTCGCATTAGATAACTATTTTTTTTTATCTAGATAAAGATAAAGATAATGCAACTCAAATTTATCTAGATTGATATAAAAGATAACTTAACTCATATTTATCTAGATAAAAAAAAGATACAATTATTTTTTAAATATGGTTTCAAATTTAGGTATATTTTAGTTGGGCACTAGGAACACAGGTAATAATATTAATGATATAAAGAAAAATAATTACATTATTTATAAACCATAAACTTGTTTGAGAATCTGTATCAATATTTAAAAATGCGTTTGTACAATTTCGTGATTTTTACCAATAAAATGTGTCTAGATGAATTTATTTAGATAAGTAAAAAAATTATCTAAGATGAACTTTTAGATACCTTGTAACTATTTATCTAGATAGGATAAAAGATGAACAAATAATTATCTAGATAATTATCTAGATAAATGTATCTAGATAAGTTCGAACACTGGTTAAGACACTATTAAGTCTTAACTTAAACTTGCAGTTAATTCGTTTTAAAAGTAATAACAACATTATTGTGTTGTGTTAAATTTTAAAATACATACAATAACCAATTTAGTTTTAAGTTAATTCGAATTCGTATTTCATTCATTCGTAAAATTTAAAAAGTAATTTTGCTATTTGACAGTAGTTATAATACAAAATACGCTTTATTCATTACAAACAACAAATAACAGAGCAGGGCGAACCTTTATTATAATAACGTCGGACATCCCAAAAATGGATAAATGACACACATTTAAACACATATTTTTTTTACCGATATCGTCATTCGAGGTATTATTTTATTGAAACAGAATAAATCAAATCATCAAAACCAATCACCTATTATATCGGTACGCGTGTTATTCATGGTCTATCACCGCCCATGACGATTTTCGGATTTTATGTGGCGAAATAAAAGGGATATCCGCCAAACACACTCCCGCCTGCACCGTTTTATCCTTTAATCATGCATTCATTTAAATATTCTGGTGTATATGGATTTTTTAAGCATGCATGTATAGGAGATATTTTCAAATAATATGTTACATCGACGCAGGATACTTTTTACGAATATCGTACAGAAAATCGGGATATTTGATAATAATAAAGTCTCGTCGAAGTATCATTGAAAATTCGATAGATGGCCCGAGGACGCTTTTCGAATCCTCTATATATAGTCACAATAATGTATAATCGTGTCGTGGTCGGATGTCGAGTGAAACCGTGTATATTATTATATTATAATAGTGTTACCCAAACACCAGCTCGGTGTTTTGACAATTTAAAACCTACGGGGACGATGCCGACGCTTCTCTGACAACAAATGGGACGAAATAGACGAAATAAAAAATTTTATCATGTTTATTTATATACATATATATACTTGTGTATTACACGACGTCAGTACGCAGCGGAGCTCGGTGACGTGTTTTTGAAAACAGAACTCGTTCGACTCGAAACTGAGATGTATCGACACCTGTTGGTGGCGGGTTGCGGGAAAGTGGACACGTATAATATTATTATTATACACGGTATACTCTGACAAAGTTTAGAAATAAAAAGGTCCCTTTTTTAATAAAAATGAAAAAAAAAACATCGTCACCATCTATCTATATAGGTATAACATATACGAGTAAAGGTACTTACGTTTCACACCCGAAAGACCAATAATATAATAAAATATTAATAGCCTCGACGGTAGTGCTCTGTATTTATAATATATCACTTTATGTCATCGATCGTGCATAATACCTAAATATATCACGATACAGGGACAAATACGACTTTCGGTGGCGAGCAAACGGTATTATCGTAATATTATCGCGTCTAATCGTGAAAGTGGTCAAGTCTCGGAGGCGTAAAAACCGCGGACCGGATACCGTGAAAATCGAAAAGCGCGCGATTCACGAGGAAGAAAAGCGACGCGGGCGAACCATCGGAAAATCGAGACGCGACTGAGATGAATTTATAACAATATTATAACGAACCGATAGAGACCGATGAAATAATAATAATAATAATATCGCTCGACGGGTTGAATACGCACAAAATATAATAATAACAATATAATAAAATGTTATTATGCACACTCGACGACGACGAAAACGACGAACAAAACACACACGCGCGCGCGGCGCACACGGCAACGAGACGATACACACCGGCGAGAGCGATACGCGAACACTGACTTCCGGCCCGGAACAGAGCCGGTCCCTTGCCGACAAAACCGGAAAGCTCGTGTTGACGCGCCGCGCCGCCGCGTACCACCTCACAAACACACATCCTCATAATATATATTTTAATATAATATTGTATATACTTTCAGACGGCGCGTCGCTCACAGAGAGAGAGAGAGAGAGACCCACACTATGATACAATATTATGGGTATATGTGGGTATTATAATATTATATATTTTATTATTACGTTTCGTGTCCGTCAACTGTTAACACATTCCTATATGCACATATTGTTACGATGTGGGTGTGTGTGCGATTTGCGTGTGGGTGGTTTTTACGGTAAAACGACATTCCCCGCACTAGACCATATTATATATAATATGACGTGTGTATACATTACACGCTGTATACGAAAGATTTTCCGGCCAAGACGTCAGCCTACCCCCACCGGATGATAAAAAAAAAAATGTGATTCAAACGTCACAAAAACATGTCTTGCTCGTTGCGATTACGATTACTATATTATTTTGCACTAAAAAATCGTACAGAGTGAGAGTATTCTTCACCATGAGCCGGTAGATATTATTATTATATCATAATATTATAAAACACGAAGATTTTTTCGAATTTGATTTCAACACAATATGCTACAAATTTTTCGGAGGCTATGGCCATCGGCTGTGATTAATTAACATGCGTTTACGATTTAACTTGATTATCCATCATGTACGTATTAAAATTACAGACGATTAATTAAATTAGCCTCAATGCAAAAGGTTATCATGCATTTTAAGTTGTCCGGGTGAAGGGTTTCTGACAGTATGTTGGACATACAGACTGCTACAGATTATAGTACGGACATGTTTAATTTTTTTTTTTTTAATTCGTGTCGTTTTATTATAAAATATTCACTCTGCATAGTGTATGGTTTCAACGGTTTTTAGATATCAAAATGATAAATATTATTATTGTTCTTCGCGTGACGCATATAGGTAATATCTGCGTTATTGTCGGCTGTGTGTTTCAAACTTATTTGAAAATTCGTTCTCTTATTGAATACGATCGCATAACACTATAATACGATTGTGATAGACAACAAAATATAGTTTCTCGGTATGATAGCATTATTTTTATTATAATAATATATTGAGCTGGTTTGGTGTTAATTCTCATAATTTTTCGATGACACAATATAGGTAGTCGAGATGCGACTGATTCATTGTGAATATCGTGATATTATTATTGTAAATGTGAAATATTTGCTCGAAAAACATTAGAACGTAACTTACCGTAAAATACAATTATATGTTTACAATAGATTTTTATTCTTATGTGAGAAGAGGAAATCAATTAATTTCTGTTTTTGGATCACGCTACTTTGGAAACGCGTGGGTGAACCTCTCTCGGATAATATATCACCACGAAGAATATTATAACGTGTTTTTCGAAACTACTTTTCCTTCTGTCCACGCGATCGTAGGCTTAATTATGAGCAGTCAACTTTAATGAAAAATGTATTGTGCACTACCGAAATGCTAAAAAAACATTCGTTTTATGTACCCTTACCCCTCCCCCCCTCACAGCGGACCGCAATTTAAGAAAAAGTGTCTAGTAACGCTTATGCTCATTAACCTAAATCATAACGTCTCAACGGTTTTTTATTTTTTAAGTTTAACGGGAATGATTATTAGTTTTACAATGCGACGTGAAACTCATATTTTTTGTGGCGTTCCAAAACAACTATAATGTGCATAATATTATTCAGATTTATAACCGAGCGCAATGCTTTATAAACTGCTTAATTGTTTCCAATAACAAACCGATTACATTTCCAAAGTGGCGCGAAAAAAAAATACTTGTCACAATTTAATACGTCTTAAGCGCTCGCGTGATTTTGACTTACTCTTGAAAATTGTTATCCGCTTGGAACGATCTATCATGTATTATTATGGCTTTTGAACGTAAATACACCCAGCTCTGTAGCGGCTCATTTAACTCCAATAACTGAACTTTGTAAACCGTTTAATATTACACGAACAGACATTACAACCGCCGTAGAACGCGTTGAAATATGCACGCGGTGTATGCATTTGGTAAGTAGGTACGAAATGGTACCGGGACCGAGTTTAGTAAGTTTATTAAGGCATAAAATATTATGTTCAGAGTTAGGTATAAATTGAACCTTCGCGTAATGAATGATACGTAACAAGTTCATTGTAGGCGATTCGCAACCCCCCCCCCCTCCCACCAATCAAATTTTAATTCAGAAATGGATTTATTCGGATTCAGATTTTTGGACATTCTAAATATCATATCGAAAGACCACATTATATTTTCTTGATAAAATATTTTTGATATTGTTTTCAACCACCTCTACTCGAGGAGTGTCGTGTCTCGATACAAATTTCTGTTTTTCCAATTAGTTTTTCTCCTCCCCCCTCGTTTTGTTTCTGTAAATTGTTTAACAGATAATTTTTTTGAAAATATCGTTGTACCTTGTTCAAAAGAGAAGTTTTTTAGTTATTAAAATGTTGTACTGAATATAATAATTATATTCACCTCATTATTTTAGAAAAAAGGGGTTAGCATGCTTGGTAAATCATCCTGTAGGCTGTAATTATATATTTTATGTAAGATTCTCAGAACTGTAATCTGTTACAGTAACACTTAAGTTATATTATAATATAGTTAAATCCATTTCAACACAATTTCAAAACATTTTATTCTGAAAATTCAAAACTTTAAAGTAAAAAAAATCTTAGCAGACATATAAACATATTAATTATTCATAAACGGACGTAGCACGGAAATTGGTACCTATACGAACTTGTTCGAATATAATATTAATAAATATTATTATAAGTAAACGATTGAAATATTCATCTCCGTCGACAAGGTATATTTTACTCGTGAGTTTTGAGACTTTCCTGTTAAATAAAAAACCGTTTACAACTCAAATTAACATTTTATTATAATAAAACTAATCGCTTTGATAAATAGAGCAGTCGTAATTCAATTCGACTCGTAATCGAATTACTTAAGCGTAGGTTAGACAATACACCAATTTATATTCTTAGAAGATGGGAAAATTGTATTTTCGTATTTTCAATTTTATTGTAATTTGATTTTGCACGTTATAAAACGCGTAGGTATAATGTTATTTTACTGTAAGCAGACCGATTCGAAGATTCCTGCTGGTTTTAAGTATGAAAACAAAACTGAAAAACGACCTTTTAACCTTTTAAAATAATACCATGATAATATGAATTTTTTTTTTTTATTTGACAATGCATACAGAATAATTATTATTGACGTGTGTGTGAACTGTGAAGAAAATAATATGTCGACATAATAATGCCAATGTACAATATTGTAAAAATATATATTTTTTTTTTTCGTTCAATTTTTTTAAAAATTATATAACAAATTATTGTCATCTTACAATATATTATATAATTTTTGCAGTAATTTTTTATAATATTATTTATATACATGTTTATATATTGTGTTGACATTTCCCTAGCGATTTTAATTTTTACATTTAAACATTGACATCAAATCGATGCAGTCAATGTCTTAGAATGTTCATAATATAACATAATATTCTAGTTAAATCAATTACAAACGTATAGTACAAAAAAATTTACATTTTTATTAATCAAAAAACTCATCTGAGCTGGCTCAGAGAAATACAACTTCAGCTTATTGATTTTATGTTAATTTTTTGATTATACATATACGTTTGAAAATATTTACTTCACATTTTATCCAGGCTTGAGACTAATTGATTTTTTTTTTTATTTAACCTCTGATTGTACTAAGAAGTAAAATCGTATAGGGACAAGGTTGCTTGTGTTATGGGTCCGACATAGTCAATACTAAATACATTTTAAATATCTCATTCGTACATTTTTTTTTTTTTTTTTACTGTCGATTTATATTTTAACGGCGTTCTATGTATACATAAATATACCGAACTGTTCCACTCAAAGAGCCGTTTTCTGAATACGGTCGTTTATCAGTCCATACAAATGTTTTATAAAAAAAAAACCACAAATCTGCACAGAAATGAACTGTGTGAAACGGCCGTCTGAATTTTTCATCACCTAATTTGTGTGTTCTGTCTGGAATGGTATGTCTAAAAACTGAAAAGAGAAACATTTTTTAAAATGCATGATATTTAGAAAATGTCTATCAAAATAAAATAAAATATTTCATGTTTAAATTTTAAAATATAATTTGTTATACAACGCTCGATGATTAACAAGTTACTATAACACATAAACAAAGTTATTTATTAGTAAATTCCAACCAAAACTCAAGATCGAAACATTGTGTTATCACTAAGGCTATAAAATACTATAATAAATAAAAGTATCTATGCAATGTTTTATTAAACTGTAGTAATTATTTTTTTAATTTGATTACGGAAGATATATTATAATAAATTTCAAAAAAAAAAGCAGTTAAATGTAGGTATTGAATATAATATTTAGCAATGGAATTATGTACAAGTGTGTAGGTATTAAAAATTAAATGTTAAAAAAAATTATGTACCTACTGATATTTTATGTAGAAAAGAATTTTTTTCGTTTATTGTAAATTAAAAAAATTAATTGTTTAAAATTATTATAAAAAAAAAAATAGACTATATTATAATAATATGGAGGCTATACCATTATTTCGAAACATGCTAATAGTAATGAATATTGTACTGTCGAACACGTGTGTATACCTACTACTCTGAGTAATTGAATCAAATATAATCTCTTACAATGGTGAAAGGGAAATGAAAACTGTGGTTTAAGGTATTGGTAGATACTGCAGAACTACAACAGTGGTGTGCGGCCTGGTGAATAGAGTTGCCGATTACACTGAAAAACAAACTATCCCATCATTCGGTCAATTATTCGTTGTACCATATCCACTGACATAGAGGATGACGTTAAAAAAAAAGTAAATAATATAATAAATAGTGTCTATATCGATATTGTATATTATGTACAGTATTTAACCATACTATTACTCGTTCCTAGAGACAAGTTAGTTGATTTCTCCTAGTAGCTTATATAGCGTATAGTTGACCGACGACAGATGCGTTTCCCATTTTTGCATCCACAATAATATTATATCGTGAGACATCTCTAATACTCACTATAATACATAAGTATATATGACGGGATGACCTGCAGATGTGATCCAAGCAGTGACATTCGATCGATAGGGTACGAGCAGGAACTGATCGACCTGCGAGTCTGAACTGGTCGTCCGTTACAGTGGGTATACCATAATACAGGTAGGTACCAGCAATAATTCACCAGCACAAGAATTGTGATTGATGTTCAGTAGGTGAGCGTGCGACTTAATACAATCGGTAGTCTACAACTGCAATATTAAGGCAAGACCAACTATTGTAAGCCATAATATTATTGTTTCAATTTTTTTCTCGTTTATTAAGAAAACGGATCTCAGACATTGGGTCAAACCGGATGTGCTGTGAATCTATATTGATTATATTTCATTATTTAAGATATTTTTTTTATGTACTTTACATTCAGTGGATGATTTAACGGTCGGGCAAGTCGGACACGTCCGACCAGACTCTCGCAGACATAACAAAGAAAAAACTATATTTTATTTATAAATTTGTTTTGTTTTGTTAAGATCCAATGTCTGTACGAGGTGTATAATTTTTTTATTACTTGGTTTATTGTAACCAGCTCAATGTATAGACTACCATAGAGTAACATCGAAATAATATGTTTTTTTTAAGTTTTTTATAGTAAGTAAATAACTTATACAATTGTACCGCACATGATATTATTGTTATTATATAAAAATGTTTAATGTATTTCATAAACTTATATATTATATAGTTCAGCTATTATCAATTTATATGGGGCCCAAAAAATAAAAATTCTAACTGGGGCTTTTTCTTTAAATCCTGCAACCCTCTTATAGTGAATAATTTATATTTGAAAAAATTTAAAAATGTTACCCCACTTAAAATTATCGTTTAAATATACCTAGAAACCCTTAACGATCATGATTTAAAATGTATTGAATATCGTACTAATACAAATATACAAATTATGTATAATACTTTAATTTTTTAATTGAAAAGTTAATAACTCAATAAATAAACACTTTACACATAACTATTTTTGTATTTTAAATCCATTTTTAATAAAATGATCCCACATTTTCATCAATATTTCAACCATTTCCTGGCAATTTTAACTCCACTCGTAATAATAATTGCAGCTATGCGATTATGCATCTCAATTTTTTTTTAATAATAAATAATTATTAGGTATAGAAGTCTTTTTTTTAATTATTAGCTTTGAGATTTACTATAATAGCTCAAAAATACTATAAAATGAATAGAATTAAAATTGACTCTCATACCATGTTTTTCCTTTGAAAGTTCGACAATGGTACTAACATGACATTATGTTATGGTAATTAACTATAAAAACATCAATACAATTAAGTACTGTATATTTAAAAACGTTTCATGTTTGAATATTATAATTATATTTTATTGACCCAACCATTTAACTACTGATAAGTGGAAAAGTTGAAAAAAATGCTAACACAGTAAAAACTGAATTAGGTAGGTACATAGTAAAGTGACTTTTCATTTTTAAATAGATTATATTATGGGGTATAGTCATATGGACCACTTTTAATTGATATACTTTTCGGTTGGAAACTTAATTTAAATTTATCAGAAGGACAACACTAAAGTGTACTTAAAATATGTAATGACTTGCTGTAAAATGGATTCACGATTAATTAATTTACGTTTGTGGATTATTTAAAATTATTGTTATGAATGAAATTTAAAAATGCTCATAAAATCCTGTTATAATCGTCGCATTGAATACAGGCACAACAATACATTGTATTATTGAAAAAACAAAACTCTAAGATTTCAAATGTCTATAAACAGTTTGAAATACCTAAGTCTAAATATTTTCAAAATTGTGTTGTGTAAATGCAAACGCAAAAATAAATACTTGGTGAATATCTAAAATTCCATACTTGAATTACGACAACAGCACAAAATCAAAAGGTTAAAATTTTAAGAAATTTTCCGCTTTAAAACGTGATGACAGACATAATAAAAAAACCTCATCGTTGTAATACCAATGCATTTCTCGCTCGGTTCAGAATCATAAATAATAATATGAACAAATATTATACATCACAAAAAATAAAAAAATCCACCTGACATTTATATATTAGAACTTTTGATTAGTTTTAAACTTTTTCAATGTTTTTATTCGCCTGTCTACCTACATAAGATCATTTTATTTTATTCATTTTATTTTGTATGTTCGTAAAATAATAATGCAAAGTATTTCATGCCTATCGGAGGATATAATATAATACATCCTCATCAAGTTGTCAGTTTGGCGTATGATATTTCCATATAAGAAAATACAGCTTACGTCACGGTAAAATAATAAAAATAAATTGAATAAAAAAATAAATGTAAATGTCAACAGGCGAAAACAAAGAATTTCTTATAAAATGTAATAAACCTATCAGAATTTGACCGTAATACAGCGTTTACACTTTAAATGTTATGTGCGTTTTCGAAAATGTCAAACGAGTCGTTTCCACACAACTTGGCCGACGGTAAAAAATGAAAAAATAAAAAATCGAGTGGTGTTTACATTAAAAATAAATAAACGAGAATCGGCAGTCAGGACGTTAACGTTGTCCGATATAATGTATATATATATATGGTACACGAATGTGTTTAAATAGTGCGTCGAACGAAGAATGAAAACCTATTATGGCGAGTTTAAAGGGAAAAAAAACGAATGAAGTTTTTTCGCATTTTGTTTTGGCATCGGAAAAAAGCAAGCGCCATAACGGCGGGGCGGGCATTTTCCGGTGGTGTTTATAAATCAAAGTGGGTATTCACTATTCTCTTCGACGGCTTTTAAAAATTTTTTCGTCATTGTCTTATTGTTTTGGATTATTTTACGACAAACGGTATAATATCGTGGTAATATGACGTGGGACGAATCCGAGGGAAACAGTCTATTATAATATACGATCGTTGAGTTGCGTAGCAGAAACGGTTGAAAAACAAGTAACAAATTTATGTGGCCCGACCATTTTATTTCGATTCCTATTAACGTCGATCCAAATAGTAATATGATAAAATATAATCTTGCGTAATATTATAATATACACATTACACACGTCGTGCGATAGTCGTACTTAGAACAGTAAATATTGTAGCTCGTATAGGCTTTTCGTCGGACTAATTTGGTCTTATCCAAAAACAGTATGGCGACGGTGGGCACGTCAGTGGCGATGGGGTTTGGTAAATATATCGTTATCGGATGATATTATGGATGTTTGCGAAGACACGTGCCATCGTGGCTAATCCTGCACCAATAATGGATGTTTTCAAAACAACAACTTTTTCCTTTATTTTTCTTCCCGAAGTGTAAGACAAAGCTTATTAAAATGTGTAATAACTTTTGTTTCACAACGTACTAACGACGTCGTTTTTATCTTCCACCGTCAACACACACAGCAAAGTTATAAAAAAGTAATCAACTACGACACTTTCTGTTCAACAACCGGTATAGTATGCATGTATATAGTTTAGTATGATTTTCATGTCAAAAAATGCAATGATAATACCATCATAATTATTAATATTGTATATTGTGGTCGAAGTTTATGTTTAATTGTAACAATAATAATAAATCATAATATTATGTACGATTATATTTATTATATTTCTGGTTTGAATACTTGATAATTTGTATCCATAGTATAATATTACTGTCTAATATGAATTAACAATGTATTCCATGGCCGATTTACAATTGAATAGAAACTCGTCATGGATCGAACGTTACATTAATTAATGGCATATGCTAATAAATAATATTATGTGGCTTGGCGTGGAGTGGTGGCTGGTCACCCACCTGCTACTAGTAACTATTAGGAAGTGGGAACTCTTCCCTGATGGGTGACCACCACCCGGGCTCAAAGTGGCAAAAACCTTGTCACGCATAGCTGTTGTGTTGGTAACCCACCGCTTCAACCGTACCAACCGTTCCAACCTTACCAACAGTACCCAACCTACCAATCTAAACCCTACAATAGCTAATGACCATAGTTTCCGGGCTCAAGACCAAAAAAAAAAAAAAAAAAAATAATATGAATCTGTGTACAATTATATACCTACACAAAAATGGGCATTGATCTACTTCCACTAAAATATTCGATCTGTTGACATCTTAAACCGGTTTAATATATTAAAATTAAACATTGATTTAAATTTTTTTATAAACAAATTTACTTCTGTTAAAAGTAACACACGTATAATTTCGTTAGGCAATAAAAAAAAAAAAATTAAAACAAAACCAAGATTAATTCACAAAAACATAATTTCATCTGATCTTGCGACGCATCGACCTCACCAATTTAGTTGCGGTTAAATTAATGCAACGTTTTCTATTACCTATCATATTTGACTAATCTTTTATTAGCTCTATTTAATATAATTATAAAACCTTTATTTAAATGTACATAATGTTATATTATTATAGTAGTTTCGATAAAATTATCTATGGTTAATCGGTTTATCGTTATAGGTCACACCTCGACCCGTATAATACCGTATAATATATATAGTACACGTTACCAAGTCAGACCAATGAAATTGTTTATAAAAAAAAAAATGTTTGTGTATAATATTATCTAAAAAATACTTTGAGATGGTGCAAAGAGTCAAATTTAAGTTTTTTTTTATAATCTCCGAAGAAATTAAAATGTCGAGTTATGTTTTATTTGTTGGTAAAAAAAATGAGCCATTTTGAATAATTCACTATGCCTCACACACAAATTGTTTAATTTTCCATCCTCTGACCCATAAAGTAATATTGTGGATTATGGAAAATAATAATATTGGAAGATAGTGTTTCACTTATCTTTTAAATTTTTTTATAGGGCCACTAAAGGTATACATTATTTTTAGTACTTGTCTACATTATTTGAAATCCTTCCTGGTAACGCGAATATATAATATTGTACACGATTTGTCCATTCAACAACAAAATATTATGTTCAATGTATTTCTTAAAATCAATTACTTAACATATTTTAAGTATGTTATCGTTCAAATTTGCAGGTTTTATGGTATGCATGAAATTAGTTGACCGATAACATTCGATGGAATGATATGCATAACAAAATAAAGGTTACTAAAATGCCACCAAAAACAGTAAAAATAATATTTTTTAAACGCGAGTTAATAATATGACATTTTAGTAATTAAAATATGTTTGTTATTTCGTTCTGCGCAACTATAATATTAATAGTTATACGTTCTCAAACATACGATTTTACTTAGAATTGAGTTGGCACGTGTCAAATGTGTTTTATGAACTCGTTCTTGAATTGTCTATAAATCGGCCGTATAATATATTTGTAGCCAGTAGTCGTAAGTTACGACTCGTAACAGCCTAGGACGGTTTAATTTTAAATCAAATCGACCGATTAGAACACATAGTGCATCAGCCAATTATCGTGAACTTTTCAACAGAACTTTTAACGAAACAATTCTCAAGGAAAATAACGGGAAATCCGTTATCTACCCCACAAAGTGTAATCAACTTATATTATAACTTTCGTACGATCGAGTATATATAATATAGATATGGCACATACATAGATAATATGTCAACAATGAAAATAATATAAACGTTATCTCTGTTTTCCACGCTGATATTTTATTTTATTCGCAACAACATAATATTTTGGCATTACTTTAAACAGTATTATGTACAAATGAGCGATTGTTAACCGCATAATATCATAATATTAATATAAAATAATATGGTATTTTGTAACACTATGCGAAATCATTTTTTTTTTTTATTATTGATGATCCTTTATGAAGTATGGAACAGCTGTTTCATCGTCGACTAAGTAATAATTCTGTTCGTCCTAAAGTTAATTTTCTATATCTCAGTTGTAACATCATTTTTTCTTTGAAAACACTTCGTGTTATACATTACATGACTAATGCATATATAGCTACAAGTATAATATTAAAACTTCCATGGGACTTTTGTTAAGTATAGTTTGTTTTTCAACTTCAGTTGATTTGTACACATTATTTTGTAATAGTAAATAAGACGCTACAACAACCTGCAGATAAATCTACTTTTTTGGTAGAAATGTTGTCTAAGAACAAATATTGTCTAAGAACAGATTCAACAATCTGATAAGTCCAAATATTAATAATGGAGTTATTAAAGAAATGGATATTGTATATTGTTTAATGATGTGCAACAACCAGATAAGTCCACGCTCCCCTGAATTTTGGCAAACAAATAAAACAAACATGTCTTAAAGTTAAAATTTTACAACTTTGAGAATTAATATCTGAAGACTAATCAACAAAACCTAACAAAATAAATTTTAGCACACTTTTGTGTCTAACGAAAATTTCAAAAAGTGGACTTAGCTTGTTGTAACAATTATATTATAACTGCGAGATCATAACATCAAGTTTACCGATTCGGTTTCAGTGAGAAACCTGGCTACATTGGACCGAAGTACACTCAATAATTATTGTTTTTTATAAACTATTTGATCACACCGTCTTACTCGTTACCTATTTTATACACTCGCTTGTCATTACTTCATAAATAGAGCCGATTTGTCAAAGTGACTTACAATTTGGTAACCGAAGTTACCGAAGTATTTTACTCAATAGGTAACTATCGGTGGTGACCGAACGTGGAGTCTAATTATAGACAGTGGACATTTGGTATCAAAATTATATTTTTCGTCTGATTATTGAGGATTTCCCAGGACGGGTTGAAATTATTGTGCAACGTATCATGGAGATACCTTGATGGGTTGAGGATGGTCCTAAAATGTGTGTGAGGAGGCTGAAATGCGTCAAATAGTCACCACACACCTCGAAACCGCAAACCTGTCCAGAAATAAGCTAGCCGATGACATATTATTAACTTTGCAAACCAATAACATATTATACCTATTGTGTGGTTGTGACATTTCTTGCTCACACTCACTGTAAACTGTAATTTGCCAAACTGTTGAAAACGATATCGATCACACTATAATACCAACAGACATTTTGATGAAAGGTTCTCGAAAGGAACTGAGGGTCGTCGCCACATCATTGATTAAAAGAAGTCAATAATACGTTGTGGGTCACCAAAATTTAAAAGTTTTACAAAATAGATTTTGTAAGATGGGAGAACTGGGAACCACCATATCGTTTTCAATATGGATAATATGATCTAAGCTTCCATTAAGATTCATTGTTCCAATTTGTATTCATACAGTTATAAAAATAATTGAAGTTGTAATAAATAACATAATTAAAATTAGATTGCGACTTAACACTAATAGTAAAACAAATACATTTAAAATCGTTTTATTATGTTATTACATTAAATTATGATAAATTTAAATACATAGATAATAATATCTTAACACTATATAATATGCATGATATATTATAATATGTTATACCAAATTAAAATTAAAATTAATATCAAATTCATAGAAATACAATTATGGATGCTCTGTGAATATAAAGTATATGAAAAGTTAAAAATCATAAACGATTGTAATAATATTATGTTTAATAGAACTATTAAACTATAATATTGGTATAATTTTTAGATTCTGAGTGAAACGATGAATGTATTGATTTTACAATGATGTGTGTTTTTTTTTTTTTTTTTTTTTATTTTTTTTGTGTCTGTGTACACGATAAGTAGTCGAAATAATGCTTCGATTTTCGACTTCAGTATCTTGTTCGATTGGAAAGTGAATATCGTTGGTGCATTGGGGAGGTCAAAATTTAAATTTCCCAGTAGTTTTCAAGAGCGCCGGGAAAAACAACATAAAAATTAAGGAAAAACGGGAATTTTTACGCAAAATCGGTTTTCCAAAAAATCGATTCTGGTTTTTGGTGTAACTTTAAAACAAATGACCGTAGATACATGAAATTTTCACTGGTTGTTTATATTTGCATCTTCTATACACGATAACATTTTCAAAATATTTTGATTTATTTTGAACAGTTTAGGGACATTTTCATTTTTCGTTTTTTTTTAGTTTTTTTTCTAGAAATATCAATAAAATTTTATTTGTTGGTTGCGAAAGCTTGAAAATTTAATAGAAGGCTCCTAATATATTGTTTCAAAGGCAGATGAAAAATATTAAAAATCCTTAGTCACAATTTTTATTTATAAGCATTTAAAGTTCAAAAATTGACAAAATATGGAAAAATCACGAAAATTAGCAAATTATTTTGAGTTAAGAATTTGTAAAAATTTTTCTTTTTAAATCTAAGATTTGAAAATCTAATACAAGATTACTCATAAGATTGTCTACCTTTATCAATAAAAAAATCTCTACTGGAAAGTCAAATTAAATTTTTATGAGCGTTTGAAATTCAAATTTTTACAACATTGGATATTCACTCGATTTCTCATGTGGCAATTTCCTTTTTTTGTTGTAATTAAAAAACGAATTACTGTAGATACATGAAAATTTCACTGAATGTTTATATTAGCGTTTCCTATACACCATACAATTTTGAAAATATTTTGACTCTTTTTGAGCCGTTTACGGACATTTTCAGTTTTCAATTTTTTTAGTTTTTTTTTTCTATAAATATCAATTAAGTTTTATCTGTTGGGCCAAAAAGTGTAAAAATTTAATACAAGGCTCCTGATATATTGTTACAATATCAGTTGAAAAATATTAAAAATACATAGGCACAATTTTTTTTATAAGCATTTTAAAATCGAATTTTGACAGAATTTTTCAAAATCTCGAAAATTATTAATCATCGTAATTAATAAATTATAAAATGTTCAGTTTTTATAGCTAAGGATTGAAAATTTAAAACAAGATTCTACGTAAGTAGTTAATTCTCTTACCGAAAAATCTAAAAAATATACAATCACAGTTTATTTTTATAGTCATTTTATGTTCAAATTTGGACGAAATTTCATATTAAAAAACCTAGTTATTTTGTTGTGATTATATAATATTATTCGTGGGTACGGGGTACCTACTTGAAACTTCTAAAGTGTATTATTATATATCTATGATAGTATCAGGGTTTGTTATTGATGTTGATGTATAACGTGTTATAAGTACTTAATGGATATTGTGATAATGTGATATGATTAATTTGGAATTTATTAAAGGTAAATTTTTTTTTTAATACCATAGATATGTATATAATTTGTCTTAAACCTAGACTGACATACCGTCTTCGCTCAGAATCGTTTTTCTTATACAATGATATTGAATCATTGAATTCAAATTTAATAGCATCCATTATACAGTGACCCACTTGTGACCTACTGTACAGCAGAGCGACATCCACTTACCCACCTTTTTGATTATGAGATACCGGAGAACTGGACCAACGATACCCATGTACCCGAAAAGCCTATTCAATTATTTATTTATTTATTTTGTCAGTGTATCATACTGATTATTTGTATGGCAGAACGATTATAAGAGTTACCGGGAAATTGACCTAAATGTGACTGTGGTGGACAACTGGTGATACGAATTAATCTTTGCTTAGTGGTAACGATTCGGTAGTTGACAAAGTTTATTTGATGTAGATTGTAGACTTTATGTAAGAAGTAATAAATTTAAACTATTATATGTCTAGAAATGCTCTGTGTTATCAAAATATATAAATAAAAGTGTTTTTAGTAAGTAAGTGGTAATGTCATAAAAAAAAAAATTAAATTATATTATAATAATATGTGATTGAATTAAGTAAAATAAGTAAACTTAAAAAAATGTTATCCAGAACAGAATTTAAAATCTAAATTCACATCATAGACCCTAGTATATAGACATATAAATGTCAAATCGCTAGAAATAATAAATATATTATTACACTTATACGATTTATTAATTCATAATTAGATACAATTCATTCAATTATTGTATCTGTATCTTTAATTTGTACCTATGAAAGACAATTAAAGATTAGTATAACTATGTCAAAAATAAAATGAGGCAAATACTCAAAATCTAAAGTAATGTTATATATTTTTTAAAAATGTCTTAGTTGTGTTTTTTCGTTATTTTTAAATTGATTTTATTGATAATATAATAATATAAAAAAAACTTTAATATCAATAACGTTTAATACCACTGTGCTTATCTTTGAGTTTATTTTTCACATTGGTTTTTATTGTAGTTGAATAGTAAACAATAATAATATGTTATAATCCTAAAAATTTGAGTCTTGTAGGTAAAAAATCTATGGAGATTAAAAAAAAATGCAAATAATAACAATATGTGACCGACTCATAAAATATTCAAAGATACCTAATATGCTGTATTATGACATCGGTCTCGACATGTTTAATGATATTAGATGTATTTATGTCGTGCAGTGAGCAAGTTGCCAAAACTAATTGTTTGCAAACAAATTATTGTTTATTATTGTTATTCATATAACTGCACACATATGTGTATGATATTATAACAACATTTGGAGTCATTAATCAAAAGTCAAAACCCGACAAGGCAGCTGAACTATAGCGTTGGCCAAACGACGTACAAAACATACATAAATGTTTATTATAATATTATAATATTTCACATTGTCAGCTTTTTGTTGCGAGTAAAAACGTTTAAAAATATCAAATCTTCAATTAATATAAAAACGGTGTGAGGTAGACCCTAGGGTTAGGTTAGGTTAGGTTAGGTTAGGTTAGGTTTTGGTAAGCGTTGTTTGACCGATATTTTTCTTTTATCGCATTGCAGGGCCACGACGATACGGACATGGTTTTAAAGCGTTTTCCGTCGTTTATTCGATAACTTCATTCTTAACTCAAGAAAATATATCAAAACGGAATCATTGCGTTGAAGGTGCTTATGCGTACCATGAAAACAGAAGCCATTTTGATGCCTCACCGACGACAACACAAATTTCTATGTCCACTAAGTCGAGTCGGAGTAAATCACGTCCCGAGACTAGAAAATATTATATTTATAGTAATAAATAATAATATTATTACTGTATTTATTAGGAAGCGATGCAGTACGATATATTTTTAGTATCGATATCATATTATATAGTGATATGGAATATCAATGTCGTAATATTGATGTACATTTTTTTTTATACTCACAAGTCACAATAAAAAGCTTTTATAAATTTATTATTTTGTACTATGCCTACACGATAAAAATGTACATAATAAATAAAATTCGCCGTGAACGATATTCAATAATATTTGGCAACTTGTATTTACTATATTATATTATATAGGTACAAAAGTTATGTATATCTGATTAAATCGTTAAACGTATTTACAATCAAAAATATTAAAATTTGAATGTATATTGTATTTATATCAATATCGAAAATCTATGTACTTAATAACATCGATGTCGAAAAAATTGTTTGATATCGATTTCGAATAAAAATATCGATATCGTTCTTCATCACTAATATTATTTACGTCAAGTTTTCAAATCTTCTCAATAAATTATTTCGATCATATATTACACTGATTCTGATGGTACTATTTTTTCTTCGACATAAATATTGTTCGGCGATAAAAAAAATATTATGTAGGTACCATAACGTGCCATATGGCTCGTGATAAACATGAAGTTATTCAGATTATGTGATTTTTTCTTTACGCTTATTTGACATCATTATACAACAAACGGACCGGCAACAGTTATTATTATTACATAATATGTCTCGTGTTTATGCGATGCGAGAGCAACAAAAAAAAGCATAAAAAAATTTCATCTTTAGCCACCTATATATATAACACATTGGCATAGACGTCTACAGCGACTTTATTCGTTCGACTCTCATCTAAATCGCGGTTACGAAAACTTCGAAATGACCATCGATTTTTACTACGCTTCGTGGAGTCCACCGTGCAGGACTGTGGAATTGGTGGCCTACATTTTGAAAGTCAAACTCAATCCCATCGAGACGATACCGAGCAAAGGAGACACGCAAAAACCAGAATTCAAACAAGTTATTATACCTACCTATACTTACCTATAATATTATTATACCGATTACTTCGATCGGCAGCCGTTTGACATTTTTTTTTCAACCACTGTTTCTTGTTCGGTTATGTTACAGCTGAACCCTCAGCATACGATTCCGACCATCGTCGACAACGGTTTCGTTTTGAGCGAAAGGTGAGTGAACACGATTGTCACGAAAGTCGTTTACGAGATTCGTTATTACAAGTATAATTATGATAATAACATTGTATTCAAATATTATAAAGCTGAAGAATCTGTGTTTTCGAGGAGCATGTTAATCTAGTGTAGTTCAATAAATATCATATCAATTATACATTCCCTGAGACACGGAGGGTGTTTTAGGCTTCTTTGTTCAACCGCTATAATAGACATGAAATTTGGTTTGACTCACGAAAACCGAATAATTTTTGGATTATCTTATACGAGGTTACCATTGGTTACAGAAATACAATTTTTACTCCCCACTATGCTTTGCAATAGAGTTTTTGTTTTAAATAAAAAAAAAAAAAATATTAAATTTATTGTATGTTATATGAAAGCGTAGAAAAAAGGCAATGCGTCCTTATTTTTGTGGCTTATTATAAACTAAATTACCACTCTACTGATCGTAACGAAAGTTTTAGAGATTGTTCTTGGAGATATCATGAAAAAATTGAAAGCAATTTGAACCACGTTGAAAAAATAAACCAAGTTCCTTATCAGCTACAGATGGATTAGTCATCTTGGCTGAATTAGTAATTTCAAAGACAATTTAGATGTTCAACAATTTTAGGATTTGTATGGAAATTTCAACTGACAATGTTATAGTTATTTAATTGCCCATTAATAATAAATTAGTTTATAACAGGTGTTCAATAATCAGATATTCTCATTTAATTGTATTATATTATGTTATAAAATAAAAAAAAGGGCTTCTTAATACATGAAGTTACATTTTATAAGATGTCAACTATTTTTCTAATCAACTAACAACGTAAAATTTTAGAGTAAGTACTACATATAAAACAGTATTATTTGTTTTTATTGCATATATCATAAAAATTTCACAATAAGTGAGCTGTTAGTTAAATTAAATACAAATTTAGCACTTATAGCCATAAAATACGTCATATAGGTACAATATACACATACTATCGTAACTTAAACATTATCAAAGGGTAAATGGTAAATGTTTAATGTTTTTTTAAAATATTTTATCCAATTTTATCACTTCTAACAATGTAGATAATTTAATATACTTCACTTATTTTAAATAAACGAAAGTCCTTAAAGTATCAACCTACACGGGTATTTTTTTACTGTTAAAATGTTAGACTTATAGTAGTTATAAAAAATACGCTTAAAAACAAAACAATGTACTTACCTAGAGTAACACTTTCGTACACTTTACTGTCCATTGCAAATAATACAATGTGTACGGGAACATTATAAAATAATATTATATTATATTATAATCTAGGTACCATTCTACATTTTATGAAAAATTTTGTTTTCGATTACTTATTTATATAATTTATAGTTAATACGTGTATCTATAAAAAAAAAAGGTTTCAGTTCTTAAAAGTCGGCAAAATAAACGAATCAATCTATTGTTAACATGTGCATTCTTAAATTGTTAAAAAAATTATTTTAGCCGAGCGATCTGCAAGTATCTCGTAGAGAAATACGGTTCAGCCACTGGGCCGTATTCCAAAGAGCAGCTCTACCCAAAAGATTTACAGAAAAGAGCGACGATTGATCACCGCATTGATTTTGATTTGGGATCTCTGTACAGAAGAGCATCCGATTATTTCGTAAGTATTCGTATTTATTTCATAATAGTTCATAATAAAATTATATAATTTCCGTGGGTTCTGTTTTTTGTAATATAATATAAATTCACCCATACCATTAATTATTCAACCCAAGAAAAATACACAAGTCTTAATGATTTCATTGACCACATACATTAACAATTTCAATTTCTTTTTGAACGTTTACATATTTGACCGGATTATTATCAAACGTTCAACTATTATAATAATTATGTCCAAGGAATACTTTAAATTTGACTATTATATTTACATTACGATTTTGATTTACATGTACCTATTTAACATCTAAATGTGTACTTTAACTGAAGCAAAGTAAAAAACGTAAAATATACAACCAAAATAAAATATTTCACAGTTCACCGTACAAAAACTTGTAAATACTGAGTATTTGATAAAGAATCATAATCATTAATGAAAAAATTCACACGAACTCCAATTTGAATATCGTTCATAGCATGTGGAATTACATCAATGTTTCTTCGCTCAAAACAACCTAACCTAACATATACAATTGATGTATAAGAAATCCAAAAATTTAAAGTTTAAACGATTTGATGTATACAAAATCAGTCGCACACTCGTTTGTATTATAATTTATGTTTTCCAATTGTCAGTTCTTTATAATAATATATAATATAAAGAACTGACAGTTACATAAACTGACTTATATAAATATTGTGCAAAAAACTCACTTATAAACTTACAAATAAGAATTTAGCAAGTATACGACTGAGGTATATACGTATAGTGCATAATATAATCAAAACTGAAGTCTGTAAACGATAAGGAATAAAATAGCTTTTAGTTGAGTAGGTAACTAAATGTAATTAATGATTTAAGGCAATTTTGCTTATTAGATTTGACTCCTGCACAAAAGACTACTTTCATAAAACGTTACACACAAACAGATCTCCACATAATGTTATTACACGATCACTTAGCTAAAGTTAATTTGTGATATGGTGGAACACTATCATTGATATTATTATATTTAAAAATATTCAAATTAAAATAATAAAATAAAAACACAAAAAACCGTTCGGGAACAATTTTTCAGTAAAGAAATAATATATATAATAGATAATATTAATTACTATACAATGCTAATAATTTAATACGATATCCTATAAATTATTTATATTTGATTACTTCAAATATAAGTTGAAGAATTATTACTCCACTTTTTTATATTCTACAAAGATTATTATTTTCAATAAAATGTAATACTTAAATGACAGCTATAAAATATTAAGTGTAGGATTACTATTTATTTTAACTTTTTATTAATTCAATATTTTTACTTTCAAAATAACATGTAATTATATACCGGTACCATGAATACAATATATACGTAGTGGTAGTGGTTCGGCAAGCATGCTAACTAAAAATACTATTATCAATAGAGTAGGTACTTTCAATCGCAACTTAATAATCTTAATTCCTAATAAAAGGTGGTTACCAATAAAATTACTATTATAATTATTATTATGGAAAATGTCGATGACATCGTTATATTATTATTGTCATATTATGATAATTGCAAATCATCATATTATCATATTTTATTTTATTTTGGGTCAAATAATTATAACAATTTATTCGAATGACTTACAAAATATTATTGGTAATACTTAATTTGACTTGTCCTAACAATTAAAAATGAATAAAATAAATATGCAATAATATAATATATTATATATTGACATATCAAATCAATGTTGGTGATATACATTTTAGCGTCTCCAAAAATATATGTATAGAACTTAATACGTTGGGTTCAATGTTTCTTGGAGCTATCAGTACAATACATTGTTAAGGAGAAACAGTCCTCTTGAATTGAACTTCGAAATACTGCGTAATACAAAAGAACTCGTTTCATTGGATACGTAATTTCAAACAATGTTCTAACAGTTTTTCAAAAAGGTATAAGTCCTTCATTTTTGTCGAATTTAAGCCATTGCGATTACTTCTAAAATTAAATATAAAAATGAAATACTATTTTATACTTTATCTTTATTTCTCGTGGTATAATCAATCCAAAGAATTATTTATTTGTGAACCTACATAATAACACCCCCCAAAAAGTCAATATCCATATTTTTTTTTAACGAGAATTAATTAAAATAGCAAAAACATTACGTTATATAATATTCGTATGTACATAGCTTTAATCGTGTAAGTGGCTCATAAAAGTACTCAGGTTTTTTAACCAAACTTTTACCAAAACGGGTTTTTCGACCTTTCAATGACGTTTGAGTACGGTTATTCGTATTCATATAGGTACATTTAAAATCATCAATCGACAACATTTTACTGCTTTTATCAACTATGATATTGTTATAAAACGAGTCAATATTAATGTAAATAGTAAAATCTATTATAAATATTTTGATTTTTCATCGATGAGAACTTGAACGATAAAATAAATAATATTATGTTATTACGAAAGTAATAACTATTTATATTTTAAATGCTATTAATAAAGTCAATTTGGTTATGTTTGGTTTTTCCATCATTATTTCACCATGATAATATTATAAAATGCACTATATTTAAGATAAATTTGAATTTGGTGTTTTGATAGTACCTACAATAGAAGCCCACTAAGCAAAACGTGCTAGTAATTTAAATTCCATAACCATCGACAATACGCAACATGAATTTTAAAAAACGCTTCTCACATCTCACGTCTACTTTTTAAAGTTCAGATTAAAACTTTTTTTACTCCAAAGTTGAAATCATATAATTATATAAAGATAAAGCTCTTGTATTTGAGTTATAATATTATAAAAATTATTCTCGTCATTTTCATAAAAAAAAACGTCAAGTCAAGCTTTTGACATTAAATTTTCATCAATTTTTTAACAATATTTCTCAAAGACAATAATTAAATATAGAAGAAGGTCTGATAAATTAGTTATCTTTAATTTTACTGATTGGTATCTGATTTATTTTTAAAATAGAGTTGATTCTGGTGGACAACATTTTTGTTATGATTACAGTAAATATAATTTTCCATAATTCAGAATTTCATAAATAGTCTACGTACAAAGTTTTAAGCCTTTGCTTCTCGTCAGGTCATTAATTCATACTCGTGTTACAATTACACGATTCAATTCAAAAAGTATAACTTGAGAGTGAAACCGTCAGTCTGTTAATCGTTTAAATTATTTCATTACATCATTCATCATTATTGAGATATACATAGACATTATAAAGTCAGTCCAGAGTTAAATTTTATGAGGAATTCAATACAAAAATCAAAACGGACTAAAAAAAGTAAAAAAAACATAACTGAATTATCAATATAGCATATAAATAAAATATACTATTAAATAAGCAAATAGCGCACAAGGAACTAACTCATGGTTTTAAATGTTGCTAAAGAAAAAATTCCGAAAAAAATTCTTTCTGATTTTTTTTGGATGAAAATCAGTTGAATGCAACTGATTAAAGTTACGAGCATGTAAATCTATAATATTATTATAAACTATTCGACTTGTTAATCTTATCAACCCATAAAATAGTTCAAATTAATGTTTCAGCTGCTGTTGGAAATAATTATATTTCTTTTAAGTAAATCCTAGTTTAGCTCAATTTGTTCATATTTACTGCTGATGGATATATTAATTAAATGTTGTGAGTTCTCGAATAGTTTAATATTAAGAGGTACTTATTTCCACAACTATTACTACTCTACTGTCTACTACAACTATTAATATTATTATTATTATAAATAGTTTGATTGTAGGTAAGTTCAGTTGACACTCGGTTACTGGAAGTTCGAGAACTGAAGGGGAGGGGAAATTCTAGTTACTAAAAATGTCGATGTATCAAAATCCAATAATAGGTGTTATAGCGTTTAAATGAAAAGAATTGAATGTATTCGAGAATTTAGAGGTTAAGAGGTATCAAGATTTGAGTTACCGAGAGTTGACTGTATTATATTTATGTGATTTTTACCATACTTAACGGGCAAACGTAACATTTCAAATAAAATAATATACTTTTAAATGTTATTCCTTAGAGCCCAGTGTTCATGACCGGATACTTTGGAACTGCTGCCTTACCGAAATTGAAAGCCGCCTTGGAAATACTCGATGCGTATTTGGCAAAAACTAAGTGGGTGGCCGGGCCCGAAGTTACCCTCGCCGATATCGTCGTAGTAGTAACTATATCAAGTTTAGAGGTGAATTAAAAATTGTATTGTCATCTTAAAAAAAAAAAATGTTTAAACGTTTTTACATACATTATTCTGTTGGGAATTGTATTATAAATTAATTTGCATACATTAACTGAACATATAAAACCTCTAGGAAACATATTTTTCGTTGAAATACGTAAACGTTGTTTGCATTTTAAAGTCAGACGTCGTTAGACCGAGTATTTAAATTGTATACATAATTTTTTACATAAATTCAGTAAAATGGACGCTGAACCCCCAGAATGGTCTGAATAAAACATGTATTTGGTAAAGTGTTTAGATGTGTGCATATTAATATTATTGTATAATGAAAAAAAAAGGTGTTAAGCATATATTTTAATTGAATTTACTAAAAACATTTTTTTTTTTATACAATTGTGATATGAAACTTTGTTAATATGATAAACACATATTATGTATTATAAAAATATTTATTGTTTTTGTAGATTGTGGGATATGAACTGACCAGTTATCCTAACATATTGAGATGGTTTGATGCCGCACGGACAACTTTACCCGGATACAACGAAGCCAATCACAAAGGAACGGTAGAATTTAAAGATTATCTGTTTTCAAAATTGAAAGATAATTGAAAATCTATCCAAAAATTAAACCATTCATTTACACACAGTTCGTTTAATATTATGTCGTGTAAATTAGTAATAACAATGGTTTTGAAGATGCAGATTGAAAGAATTCAAACTTTAAGCGTAATATTTTAATGTGACAATTTTACTGTCGATTACTCGTACACCCGTAGGCAAATAAAATACCTTTTAATAAATAATTGTTATTACACTTTACCTATTTCTCTTGATTTCAGTAAATCGTCTTGTGGCCGGATCGTACATTTGTACTTCGCCAAACAAAATTAACACACTGCAGTAATATTTAAAAATTCATTACGTCATACATTTTAGTATTTTACATTTTCACGTAAATTTAAAAACGAAAAAATGATTCATGTATACGATAAATATGATGCGAAAAACCTAAGTATATATATGCTGGATATGGTCGTTTAAAACTGACGTTTATATTGTTGTAGTTGATGATAAAAAATACTTCGCAACTCATGAGGCAGACTGCTTTTTTAAAAAATATGTCGTCGCGGTAAACACGATGTTATAACAATAAAATACAACGGAATGATAATAATATTATAGTGACTGGCGCTGGTCTGTCGCGTCACTCACAATGATAAAAATAACGTAATATATTCGACTGAAATACATATATTACATATATATTAAATCATATTATATTATATTATATGTATAATATTCGAGCCTTGCTCTTTAATTAAGCGCTTAAAAGTAATGATAAACATTAGTTATCGAAATCGACAATTTTGTACGAAGTTCAGTTTGGTACGTGTTATTGTTTTTACGTATTTTATATTAGCTGGCCATATTAGAAAACAAACGGTTTATCTTGCAGTGGTAAATCGAAAAATAAAAACCATAAGCTATTAAAGTAAAATTATATTATATGCTGCCAATACGTCTATCAGCACTCTCGGATTATTATTTTCATACACCTAATTATAATTTTTTACTCGGCATTTGGCTTTGTCACCGCAACCATTGTTCGCCGCCCAGACAGAGAGAAATTTTTTGAGAGAGAAAAATTATATATTATGTATGTACCTACCTATTGCCGTATTCGGGAATATTAATGCACTGATTTTTGCTCGCCTTCTGCCCAGCGCTTGTAGGGGTAAGTGGTATATTATTACCCACTTGAGAGATAAAAAATAAAAAATGCTTTTGCACGATACACACAATGTGCTTGGGTTTCTTCAATGCTGGTCAAACTAAAACTTAAATGATAAAACTCGAGGACCTGAGAATATTACAATATTACATGGTTTCGTGTTCATACCATAAATATAATATGGTACATATTATATTAATTTACAATCAGACTTAAGACTTCTGGCATATAAAAAGGGTTTGAAGGTACATTGTAGGTATCACTATTCAGTTTGTTATCTATTATTTTGTATATTGATAAATATTAAATGTTATGCTTTGAATGTTTATTTACCACCAATTCCTATATAATAATATGCCATATGACGAACCTTGTCATTAAAATGTATTAGACTTTTATTGAACACCTTTAGTATAGTCTGAAATTATATATGAATAGCTATAGGCATTTCGGAAAAATAACTCACTAGAAAAATATACCTAAGGCAACTACTCTTAATAATAGATGAAAATATACACTTAAAACCATCGACAATACCTACTGAACTGATTACATTATAATACAGTCGGTGTATTTAAATAATACAATTATTTCTAAATTATAAAAACATTATAAAAACTTATATTTTTAACGCTATAAATGCTTACAAAAAAAAATTGTGACTAAGGATTTTTATATTTTTCAAATGTCAATGTAACAATATACTAGGAGCTTTGTATTACATTTTTGAGTATTTTCACTCAACAAATAAAGTTTTATTGACATTCATAGAAAAAGAAAACTAATAAAATTGAAAAATTAAAAATTTCGCTAAACAGTTCAAAATAAATATAAATATTTTAAAAATTTTATCTTGTATAGAAAATATACAAATATAAATAACCAGTGAAAATTTCATGTATCTACGGTAATTTGTTTTAAATTTACACCGAAAACCAAATTCGATTTTTCGTAAAAATTCCTGTTTATCCTTAATTATTTTTTGGTTTTTTTTGTCGTTTTTTAAAATTACTGGGAATTTTAAATTTTTACCTTCTCAATGCACCAACAATATTCACTTTCTAATCGTACAAGATACTGAAGTTGAAAATCGAAGCATTATTTCGACTACATATCGTGTACACAGACACAAAAAAAAAATAATAAAAAAATAAAAAAACACACATCATTGTAAAATCAATACATTCATCTTTCCACTCAGAATCTAAAATTATTTGACTCGCTTGTAGTTATTGTTGGACGGAGCTGTCAACAATATTATTGTAAAATGCTCATTGAATTATTATTTTCTAAAGAGTCCCCATGAGAACATTTTAGATCTACCACCACTGCTGCTAATAAAAGTCATTTTCATGAGATGGATCTGTCAAGAGCAAACTCGACCAACAACCTTAGATACGCTAGACACGCTGCATTTTCATGCATTCCCCGAGGGCAATGACAATCTTATATTATAATAAAATAACTAAAGTAAGTTTAATTCAGTGTACGCTGTGATCATGTCGGAAATTTCAGCGTCAAGTCAAAATTATTATTATTATCTTTAACTAAAAAGTAGTACAGAAGAAGACACGTTGCACTGCAAGGCTGCACTAGCATACAAAGTTCCTATGAAATAGTATGTTCTATATAAACAAAGAAGGTATAGTTAACTAGTCTGAACTAAAATGATAGAAAACCAATAGGATTTCGATGTCAAATTAAAAAATTACCTCGTTGAATTCGATATCGTTTTTCGATTGACAGAAATCAAACAAGGAATTAACGTCTTGTGGAGAAGTAAAATATATTCAGCACACTATATATAATTATATTAATACAGTGGTCAAAATTAGATAGATTCTTGTGCAAGTGAAACGAAATAATTGTGTCATACGACTAAGGCCAGGTGTAGGGCACACCCATCTCCTACGGTGGACTGTTTTTTTCAAAAACACCGTACAATACCTACATTTTGTTTTTGTTTATATATATATATATATATTATGTATAATTCCAACAATGGTATACTACTTATGGTGATGTTGAAAGCCAGAACGGGCGAATAAAGTGTATACTAAACGCGGTAAAGGAATGTAACTACCAGGAAAATTCAAAAGCCCACTTTTAAAACATTGCATATGTCAAATTTCCAGTATTTATTATAATATAGAAAAACTATTCATGAAGAGCTATGTATGAAAGGAGTACTTTTGCACCAGACTCCGTCATCCGTAAAAGTGTTTGGGGGCATTTATGTAAAAAAAAAATCATTACTTTGAGACCAATGGATTTGTCACTACAATCATAATCTAAAGTGTTAGAATAATAATAATAAAAGATATATTATTTGCCTTTGTGATTAGGTAGTGTAAAAGAACTAACCATCATAATCACCATCACCCAAAATATTACGAACAAATATTAGGTGCGAAGTCAACACCGTTATAATAAATATCAATAAAATGTGTTCCTTAATTATGTGAAAAGGTTAAATTAGTGAAAAGGTAACGTTAATTAACGTTTACAATTTGAAATCGCTGATTTCATTTTATTTTGAATTGATAAAACTGAACGAAGTTGAATGAAAAATAACGAGTACTCAACAATTAGCCATACAGTTTATAAAAGTTCAAGAAAGCTACCATAGATGGTTACCATAGAAACACTTATTAAATTATTACTAGACAATACCGTAAAACATGATTTTGGTGACCCAAATAAAAATATAATTAATACTAATGAAACTTATTATTTTTATTGGTAAAACCAACATTTTTTAATGGCTACCCTCGTGAGTCTTGACCGTCGGTCGGAACTTACTGTTAACATAATCAACATAGGTAATATGAAAATATAAATTATATAGAAAATAATGACGTCCACGTGTAAATAAAAGTCAAAACACATCTTTAAATAAAACTTTCTTACGTATTATTCAACAATATTATTGGTAAGCATGGCAACAAAAATCACGATAGACTGATAAATACAACAGACATATGTCTGAATTAATAATTTATATTTTATATATAAATTGTAGTTATGTGCGTTATGTGTGTACCTACGTATACTGCTTATTATTATTAATATAGGTAGGTAGCTGAAAAACATAATAATATAACTTTGCGATAACATTATTATAACCAGTAATTTACCAGTCCATTTAGGAGAAAGAAATTGAAACGTGTTCAATAGTTTTTATCTTGTGCATACATTATTAATTTTTTTTCGACTGGGCAAAATTCAAAATATCTTAAAATTTTTTATACTCTTTGTTTACAACTATCCATTTAGAATAGCCGAGACACTAATGAACGGAAACTATAATAATATTGCATGAAATATCTGACAAACATGCAAACTGTTACGACCCTAGACATAAAAATTATTTGTATACATAATATTATTATCGTATTATCGTAAACAACGACGGCTTGTGTCATCATTGTGCTCCGCAGTTATGTTTTAATAATTTCCGTTCGACGGAAAATAATTGACGAAAACGACATAACAGTGTTATTTATTTTTGACGAGCTATTTTTTGTTTGCAAATTCATACATTTTTACAGTTCTATACGGTTCACGAGTTGCAAACTAACTTGGTTTTCAATTTTACGAATCTGGGGAAAAAAAAACAATAAAATAAAAAATAGGTCGGTCAATCGAGGATTACCAAGGTCGTGTATTTACGGGTAATTGGATTGGGTGCCATAAACCCAACTTACGGCCTACCCGGTTTACCGTCCTTTGACTTTTATCTAAAGGTCGCCTGAAGCCAGTCGTGGAAAAACTCCGAGCTAATAGATGTTTAAAATTTTAAAATACGGAAAAAATGTATTGCGAGAAATAATAAAATCAACTGAACATTTAAAATATTTTCAACACCCAAACGTTTCGCACTGTATTACAAAATATTCGACTTACATGTCGAAGGTAATTTATTGTGATGGTATAATAATATACTCTCCGTTTCTTTTTTTCATATTGTATATTAAATATTATAAAACAAACATCATGTCGCTTTTTGTTAATATAATATTATATAAAAGTATTTCAACATAATCAAGCAAAATAATATATATAAAGTAATATCATATTATGGAAATAATATTATTTTAATTTCTTATTAGACTAAAACAAATTCCGAGTTGGTATTTTCGTAAGATATTCATCACGAGTTATTTCGTATATGGCACCTACGTGCATTGTATCGTATAAGCCGTAAGTGTTATCATTGTTCAGATGTAAATTATTACTTGTAGCGAAATAACAATAATATATTATTACTGCAGTATATTATAAATGTATCACTTACGAACAGAAACAAGAAAAGGGATAATAATATCGTCAACAATGATCGTTTATATTGTATTACATTAACAGGCGTAACAGGAACAGCGCCGTAAAAATGTTTATGAAACACAACAAACCGACAATATTATAATAGGTACACTATATTGTAATGCGTAACTTCTACCTCTCTGTATCGTAGAGCAATTATTAACCATTTGTACTTCTGCAAGCGTTGTTGAATGCTTAAAAACTTTACATAATTACATCCTTAAATTTAATATAATAACGAAGATTCGCTAAACCGGAAAAACGCGACCCAAACATTAATCATTTGCCAACGGATAATTAAGACGATATTATTTTACACGAAGACAACTCGGACGCTGTGAGAAACATATTATTAGGTATCTTTGCCGATAACGCACTGGACACGACGAGGTTGGTGGGTGTGGGAGGGAAGGGGGGGACCACGAAATGCACTACAACAGGCGGAGTTCGGGGGGATATTTTCCTTTTAGCATTACTGGCGCTATCTAAATGGATACTTATGGAACTAGAACACATAATACGAATTTCTAGTTCCATAAGTATCCACTAGGACGGCGCTAGTAATGCTGAAAGGAAACTATCCCCCTGAACTCCGCCTGTTTAACTACATTTCGTAAAAGTCCAGTGATATTAGGTTTTCAGCTCGGAAAAATTCCCACCTAGCTGAATTTTGGTACACAACTTTATGACATTGTTAACGAGTAGGATTATAATTACGTAACCAGCATCGGAACGTAGATACGATATTGTCGTAAAAACAATACGACGATAACATCGACACTCCACCGTATCATAATCCCAAGATGATAAACAAAATACGACCGGCACGACACAAAATCCAATACCATACTTTTTTCATTATCAATTATTATTATTCCATACTCTAATTTTTTTGTTGTTCATGTAATTTTTTATATTTTATATTGTTTATTTTTTTATATATAATGTGTGCTCAGTTTCGCAATGCTTTTTTTCAATCGGTAGATAGTTTAGCTGATCTGAAAAAACGGTAATACCAGAAAAAATTCTTCAAAAACATTTGTTATATGGAAATAACCTCTTCACTTGGTGAATCCGGCTTGGAGAGTTGTTGGATACGGAGCTATGGCTTGTAAATAAGGGACAATGTCTTCACCATGAAACACTTCTTTTCATCTTCCACTTTCGGCGTTGGACGGTGCTTGGCCAATCGTTTAATGTGCTCCGATGCCTCGTAATTCAGGGGCAGCACGTGACACACCTGTTTTGTTTTGTGGTGGTAGTGGAGGTTGACACAGTTCGTTAACTTCTGTCAAGCTGCACTCAAGTCAGCAAGAAAAAATTCTTCCTAAACATTTATTGTTTGCAAAATTGTACATCGTACCTGTATTTTAATATGTTATGCAAATAAATGTCTATACAAATAACAATTTATATTTTGTCAAAGTTTTTTTTTTAAAAAAAAAATTTGCAATATTAGAAATTCTATAAAATATCTATATATGAATACACAGCAAGCAGTATAATAAGTGCGCCCTTACTGAGTGGTACGAGGGTGTCATGAGAATTAAAGTTCTCGTGACAATAAGTTTAATTTGGATTATGATATTGATTTAGGAAAAATGAAAGATAAATGAGTATTTTTTTACCTTTATGATGAAGATTGTAGTGAGAACCAGTTGTAGTTTTTTTTTTATAGATAGAAACACAGAATATTAGCTGTACCTATATGATCAGAAGAAATTAAACAAAATATATAAATATTATGAATATTGTACGAAATTATTTATTATTTATTAGTTATTACTTATTTGGTAGGTATTAAAGAATTAAAGTAAAATAATAAAATATGTAACATAGATTTATTACAATGGTGATAATAATAAGTCATAAGTCATAGTTATCCATATCTTTCTAATACAATATTATGTTCTTGTTATATTATAATATTAAGAAGTAGTATTGTATTTAATTAATAATAATTAATAATTAATTTAACTTATATTCAGTACCTAACAAAATTGGCCACTGGGCCATGACTATAGACTTCTAGAGTATACAGTGGCGTCTAAATATAATTCTTATAAAAATGTTATTAATTTTATTGTCAAGATAATGAGCTGTTAAATTTCAAAATGATTACTCAACCTCATTTTATAATAAATATCATTAATTTAGAGAATGTTTTAAGAATCTCAAAACTATTAACAAAATCTAGATTATTTGAATATGTTTATGCATTACAAAGGTACGTATCTAAATAAACTTCTCAATTACCTACCTAGTGAAAAATGTATGTTATAAATTATAATGTAAGTTTTTAGTGGGATTTAAATTTAATAATATTCTATTAGGTACCTACTGTTTCAGTAATTTTGCCACAAACCTTATCTGAAAAAATTGAGTTTTGAGAATATAACTAAGCTTGATCAGGATGAATTAGGTGAAATGCTCAAGAGTTCACAATAATAACAAGTATTAATATAATAATATCATACAATAATTTATTCTCAAAAACATCTAAACATAGTATTGCACAATGAAACAAAGCGTGTCCATAATCTTTAAGTTTGGTAAAACAATACCCGTTTTCAAGTTATCACAAGTTTAATTACAGAGTGTCCCATAAAGATTTAATAATTTAAAACAGTGGGATCATTAACATATTGTTTTAGCATTAACTCTTATAAATAACAACCAAGGCTATTTGGAAGAAAATATTTTAGTCTCTTAAATAAACAAAAAATTCCAACTAAAAATTCTCCTATATACATTATATAATATACACAAAAAGTTTTTAGAGAACATTTTAAACAATTCCATTTTCAATATTTTTATGTTTGAATGTGCTAAGTAGTTAGTTGTCGTCACAACATTTATTTTGTTTTTGATAGCCCTGGGCACACTGTAAATAATATATTTAAAGAGTACCTATACATTTCAAATCAATTTAATTAAATTATCATCATCAATAATACTTCCAATTATATAATGTGATATAAATAATAACATTATATTTAAGTATTAAATAAATAGTTCCAATTTCCTCAAAATAAATATTTAAAATTATTCTTTGAAAATTGTGTGGCCCATTGCCCATACTAATGCCGGCATTAACCTAATTATTATAATATATGACCAGTGTACTTTTTTAAAAACAATCATAAGTATTAAATATTTTATTGGAGCACAGTGGCCAATAGGGCTAAGGTGGCAGTTCAAATGTGTTTAGCTGCCGGTACAAACCCAGCCACATGCGGCATCTCTCTCTGAGCAGACGACTGCCAAGTGTAGGAGACCACCATCCCTCCTAAATAGAGAATGGCAGAAACTTACGCGTGCTCAATAATATATCTGCCAAACAGGATAACTAACTAGGCCTTTGGACATACTCATATGTACGTACCATACAAAAAAAAATATAGATTTAATTTGACTAACTATACAAATTCCAAGTGATAAAATATGTAAAGCATAAAAATGAATGAGTTATTATTTCATTTAGTGTTGACTACTAATTTTGACATTTTAATTATTAAATAAAAATGAAAAATCCATCATAAAGAAGTGAACACTTGGTAGGGGACTCAAAATGTATGGCTTTTTCAAAACAAAAAAATATGTATTATAAATAATAATCATAATTATGTTATGTAACTGTTGGGTACTCACCAATTCCGGCGGCCAGCAAAGTCTTACGGCAGAACTGCTCCGAGGCCCTACGGGGGCTGTGTTTATCAGGCCGACTCGAAACCGACACCGCGACCTGAACGCGAACTTATTACGTACCTAATCGGTGAAAAAAGACGCAACTTTATCACTTTATTCAGGCTTTGGGACCGAGGTTAAGATCTGCCACGGGAGTCGTTCCTCAGAGCAGAGGTAACGCGGAACACACGTGTGGTGGACGGTGGTGAACGACCGGCTCGCTAAACTGCTATTTTTAAGTTACTAAATTAATAACAACTTATGCGTTATGAGAAACTTTGTATGACGTTTTTAAGTTTTCGATCATACGAAAATATTTTTAACGACAATTATAGAAAAAAATACTAAATTATTGTATTGTATAAAATAAATCGTTTTCCGAAATTAATAATAATATCTATTTAGATCGTAAAGTATGCATTTTCAGAATAAAGGTTCCACAGTCTTATAATAGTGCATTAGTAATTACTTTTCTTTATCATAATTTATTCTGGTGACTAGATTTACAATACGATAAATTAAAACACTTTTCATATTTAACAACTGTTGAATACAGCAGAATCGTCATTTCGAATTTTGCAGGACGTGATCGTTACTTCCCGCTGTCACACTGGTTCACCATGACCAAGACCACGCAATTTAAACTTTCTAACAACGGAGGGTGGGCGATATCGTAACCTAACCGTTCACGCAGCTTCTATTTTGTCGTTTTTCAGCCGTTTTGGTCTTTTGTCGTTTACCATCCGTCTGTCGGAATTTCCTATGTTGCGAACCGGAAGGCCGTCGCCTTTACTACTATCATAAATATTTTATTGTGTTTCCGTGCATTCGAGCCTCGCTGCTGGCCAACTCGTCGCCTACGCCCATTTACGCGCTTCGAGTTCCAGAAAGCTGTGTAAAAACTACAGTTAGTTTGTCATTATTTCCCGTCCGCCGTTTGTTATTCCGCCGTGTTCCTCACGTGTTCACAAACCTTGCCGTTCATCCGCCTTTTTCAACACGTGAATCCGTTGGCTAATTCATTGTGTGAGTCCATTCTGACACCGAACTATTTTGTGCGGTACCGCGGATTAGCGCATCTCTACCGTATCTCATCAGCCCGCCTAGCCACAGTACGAGATAATCGAAACCACGTGCCCGCCGTTTGTAATAATCCATGGCGCCGGACGCCCATGCGCAACGGCCCACATTATCTACTGCACAGAGGATTCTCTGTACGAAATGATCCAGTGCACTTCGTTGGCCGGCAACCAATAATTATTATTATAATAACTTCAAACCCATAGCAACTATTTGTAAACAAAAATTTGCATAGGAAATATCAAAATCCCTGTTTGAGCACCTACCAGGGTTGGTCCTCTCCCTTTTTAAATTACCCCATCTTCTGCACAGAAGTTTAATCTATCTTTATACATAAAAATATCTGATATCGTGAACTTTGTTGCCCATTAAAATTGATTACTCTACATGAATAATATGTTTTACATATTAAAATAGAAACCATTTACATACAAAAAATTTCATAGGAAATCTCAAAATAATATATAAATGGTTGCCATGGCATTATATGGACACACACACACACAGACGGAAATCTCAAAATAATATATGAATGGTTTCCAAGGTAATATGGACAGACAGACAGACAGAAAATATTCGTTTTTATAATATAGTATATAGATTCATTTATTCTTTGAATGCAAATACATTTTAAGATTTATCAGATCGATATATATTGTCACGATGTGGTTGATTTAAATTATCAAATTCTAACAGATAATTTAATAGACTTTTCATTATAGTGATTCCCTCTTGATTAGCATTTTCATATCCAACCATTTTATTCGTGCACTTTATAAACCATCTATTTATAAAGTCATACTTCTCCAAGTTCACACCGGCAACCTGAGGAAAATATGAAAATGTGTGTTAAACATGTGTTCAAGTTATAACAATAATGTGTAAAAAAAAATTCGTTAAGAAAATACCTGAAAGGTCGAAATGGAAGCGACCAAAGAGAAATCGGCCACAGTCATTGAATCACCGGCTGTCCAAGTAGATGTTTTCAGAACATTTTCTAAAAACTCGAGAGCTTCGTGGATTTTATCCTCTTTTTCTTTGGTTTTCTCTATTCTATGGTAAATATACGGGTTCTGTAAAATTAAAAAAAATATATTCAAATTTAAGTAGTGTTTCCACAGAAAATATAATATTATATGCATGCATAATAACAAAAATCACAAGGTTTTTTTCTACTTATTACTGGGAGTTTTTGAAAAATTTTGAGAAATTTGTGTTAAGGATACCTATATAATGGTTTTTTCAACATGTCATCCATTATTAAATTGCTAAAAATGAAATGACTCAATTTTTTTATTAAAACGATTACTTAACATAGGCCTCAACATCTGTTATGGCCTTGTGGAAAAGCTATTGCTTCAATCTTATTTTAACTCATATTTCATAGACGATTTTTTTTTTCATTTTACCACTGGTCAGCCACTTTTCTGGTCATAGTATTATAACAACAAGTGTAAACGAATATTACAGCATAATAATATGATGCTTGGTTACAGTAGTCGGTTGATTATACTATATCATATGGATACCACGTAAAACATTTAATAATTGGTAGGGACGTTAATATTCAGTGCCTTTGCTAAAAAAAATGCAAGGTAGGTTCTGGTACCTACCTGATACAAGTGTTTAAAAACACCAATTGTGTCATTGCGTCAAACGACAGCGAAAAATAAATAACCAATGCTAATTGATCGTTATAATAAAAATATTAATAATAATAATGTGACTATTCACGTATTGATTTTTATAAGCCGGATACAAGGTGCCGCTGTCAAAATACAGTCTTTGGTTAACCTGCGCTTGAATTTTCGGGTCATTGGGGAACAGCGGATTATCGTCTTCTCCGCCGTATTCTCGAACCAAGTATACGATGATTGCATGACTGAAACGAAAATGTAAATTATTAAAAAACCGGATGATTATAGTTAATTCGTATAGCTTGGGTGTTGCCTTACAGTTTCCACAAACGATGACCCACTCCTTGCAGTAGCCACTACGTTCGCCTACCATGCTTTCATTGAGCATCCCCGACTCCGTCGATCTAATTCACCTACGACCAAAAGGCCGTACTCTTATGTATTGTGAACTCCCGTTAAATGGGGGGAGATAGCAGCATGGGTGTTTGTGGTCAGGTAGTTGGGCCGTGGTAGAGAAATTGCCCAGCTAGCGAGAGACCCAAGTTGGATTCCCGATCTGGCTAGATTTTTGATTAAATCACAAGAAGAAGTTAACAGTATTATCTTCTTTAGTAGTATTCACCTATTCTTAATAGTCCGAAATAAATTATATAAACGCGAAGCCGCGACCAAACACAGCCTCTGTACTCTTCCTTAACTCTGAAAACCTTGTTTCTCACTTACGTGGTAAGAAATTAAAAATCTCTCCGTTGTTTTATTTATATTTATTCACTTTTAATCTACTTAAAAAATCTTTATTAGGTTGATTTGTCTTTTATCTATATCTAACGATCTCTCCTATAGCTTCGGCACCATTCATATTTCAGCAATGTTTCTCTATAATTGTAGATTTATTTTAAGCGCTGTACTAACGAAAATATTTAATTTATCACTTGAAGCGGGTGCCCCCCCCCCATCGTTGGAAGTCATCCTATATCTTTCCCATTTTAGAGATTGGTAATCCATCTTTGATCACAAACTATAAAAATCAAATAATTATTCTTCATTCCTCAACAATAACCAATTTTACTCTTTTCCCAAAAGAGCACTAAATGCACTAATCCAACCTTTGTTTAAAACACGTTATTACAATCTCTTGAATTCAATACTCGAACAGATGGAATATATACTGACTTTGCTAAAGCATTCAATAGAATTAACAATGAAATTGTTTTTTATAAACTACTAGTCATTTGGTTTTTTGACTCTTTGTTGTCGTAATTTCGTTATTTTCGTCTTATATTATTACCGATATTGTGCATCCGGCCAGACTGATAATATAAAGTATCGCAAATTAACGTCCCAAATTGCGAATATATCAAATAACAAACGTCATCTGCCATCCACTGTTTACCGTCAAGATCAACTTTTAGGTATCCCAGCACTCTTTACATCATAAACTAATTTTTTTCATACCAAAAAACATTTCCAAATATCACAGGTAATAAGGGTTTCTCTTTTAAAGCCTTGCTATCATTTTTAATTGTTTACCGTAATGGTCACCACAATTTTATTTTAATTCAGGAAAATCTAAATAACACAGATATGGAGTTTCATTCAATCCGTCCACAGTGCCAACGCCCATCAAGAATTTGCACCGTTCCACACTCTGCACCGAAATCTCTTTTGCACTGGGTAATCTAGGTCACTCTGTTAGCCTATCATAAACATTAAATAAAAGACAAATTCCCTCTACCATTATTTTCCATGAAAATCTACAAAAATAGTGCCAATGTATCCATTTTCGATATTTCTTGTAACGGAGTACGACATAAACGGTACTTTTCTGGACCACAAAAAACCAATAAATACACTCTAAAAATATAAGACGCAGTTACAAATAGTAGGTTTTACATAATAAAGTTGAAACGGTTTGATGAAGAAAAACCGCACTGAGCTAAAGACAACCATCAAGAAAATTTGCGATAGTGACTCGTCATACCAACAACTTACAACCAATCAGCAACAGCTATAATGATCCAAATGGGTATACCAATTACCATTACATTTCCGAAATTCAGTCAGTGTTCAATTTCATCTCTAACCGTCAACAAAGTATATTTTACAAGCAATTCGAACACTGACGACAGGGGACTCCTAGACTAGAAGATCAACACCGACTTTGCAGTATAAACCGGACGAAGACGGCGATCCAGCTCTTATCGCCGAGCAGACCATTGGCGAACGCCCGATCCGACGAGGCGAACGCGACCGTGACCAGCTATCCGGCCATAGTAGCTATGGAACGACGACCATCTAGCCACGAACCTGACGATGCTGACCGCTCGGGACGACGAGGCGAACATGGCATACTATAATCGTCGGCCGCGGCTTAATATCTAGCCATTAGTAACCATCGATACCATACGGCGTTATCTCGCTTGCGTAAGTCTGGCTGACACACCCGTGAACCTCACTCGCCCCATATCTGTTATTAATATATGTGTATATAAATAAAGAATACGACGTGATAAACTGATGCCGACATTGGTTGAATTAGTTAATGACATGTTTATACTTTTAAATCTATAGACAATATCTAATTTGGGACACATACTAGTTGCGGACGAATTATTCGGGTTAGGAATTATAATATAACAATTGCGGACACGAGTTTCGTTGTCATAATACTAATTGCGTACAGAGCTTTTTTTAATAAAAACTACGTTAGTTGTGGACACAAATATATCCCTTCACCACTTTTTCAGGACTTATGACAAAAGCTAAAAAAAAAAAATTGGTAGGTGGGGTTAAAAATATTTATGTCTTGCAAAAGAATAATCGTTATTTTTAAAATGTTGTTGAATTATAGATTGTTTTAATTTTGTGGAAAAAATTGTTTATAAAATATTTATAGATTATCGTCTTAGTTTTTAAAACAGCCTGTATATATGATATTCTACTGATTTCACCACGTGAATATTGTAACATTATCCGCAATTAGTATCTTATATTTGTGTCCGCAATTCGTATGTTACCTTTTTAGATTTCGTCCACAACTCACATGGTTTTTGTCACTTTGTCCGCAATTCGGAAACACCGCTAATTTGTAAATTGATACCAGATCAGTAATTACAAGTAAGTAGGTATGCAATATACAATATGAACTGATAGTAAATTACTTACAACAACCAATATATTGATTTATTGATCATAAGTTTGATTTTCGATGATGATTTCACCTTTTTCTTAGTAATAATTTATACAAGTTCACATTACAAAGTTGTATTTTGTTAATATTCTATATTATAACCGAAAACAATATCAACGGCACATATGTGTTTAAAACATGTACAACGACTATTGAGCAAACAGAAGAGCTTATATACATTTTTTTTATTGCAAACCAATTATGGATTACACCAAATAATTTTGAATTTTCAAAACCAAAGTAAATTATATCCATGTAATATTTATAGTACTATTTATTACTTAATAATCATAGTCGTTTTTAAATGCAAAACTTGTTAATAGTCTAATAGCAGACTATAGAGAAATGATAACTACAATTGTTAATTGAAAATAGTAACTGCAATATTAATTTTTGTGAGAAAGAATCAAATTAAATGTGTAGATTGCATGATTGATATATTATATTTTAAATCACAAGATCTAGCTTCTAGACCCCTTATAATAATGATCTTGCACATACAATTGAGGGTATAAATATTTTCAACTATTTGTGTTAACCCTTGACTAGACCTTTCTCAGTGAGGAAAATAAACAAATAAATAAACTTGAAAATGTACAATTAAAATCAATAAAAACTAAACATTTTTATCCTCTTTATTTAAATGAGGAAATTGTCTGAGAAAAAAGAACAATTAAAAAAACTAAACAGGAAGTGTCACAGGTAACCCTCGGAAGACGTGAAAACATATATGAGATTAGAAATATAGATTTACTAGCTGAATACCAAGGCGTTGCCCGGGAATTATTAAGAAACTCATTTTAGGTGTGTTTCGCTGTGGCCGCTGTGCATATCGAAGAAAAATCATATTTAATTTTAATTTTTAGCAATCTCGCATGGAGTTGCCCGTGAGTCTCGCTTATGGTTATTATCATTTATCTGGTAAGCAATCTACCTGCGTTAGATTGCAGACACAGTGCGGTGGCTGATAAATTATGGCATAAAGCTTTTTAGTTGAAAAAAAAAAGTTTATACACTGTACTTAAAATAGTATTGAAGTCATAGTCGATTATCCCAGATTTTTAGGAGCGTTTAATATTTATATAAATATTAATTTTGGGGTTTATTTTATTTTAATTTATTTAATTTTATTCTAAAATGTTTCCACTCATTACCCAACGACGAACATACGCCGAGGTCGCGGGTCGCCCATTACCAACAGACAACTGAACGACCAGATGATTTAAATAAAATAATCAATGTTTTGAAAATACTCAATGATATTATTACCCAATTATTAACTTTACTTTCGAAAGTCTTTGAAAATATATGTTTAACTCCAACTAAAGACATTCCTTAATATTACATAACGTTTACGTATGTATTTGATTTCTTTTAACTATCTTATTTCAATTTTTAATACCGTTTTTCAAATTATAATTATTGATATTATTGTTATCTTCGTGCACTATATTTATTATAACCTCATACCAGAGTTTTGTAATCATTAACATTATCTTTTTAAATATATGTTATTTACTTCGACTTATAAGTACACAATTTATATTCTATATTATACAAAAAAATCCATGCTTTAGGTATACATAATTCTCAGAACCAGTAAACGAAAAATACAACTTTATGCTTTATAATATCATTCAATATTTTGGTACAACTCGTATAGTTATCTAATAAATGTTATAACTTGAACTCACCCCTCCGACAAAACAAAGTCACCGTCCTGTATTACCGGTATTGTAGGTGGTTTAGAGTTTCTATAATTTTTCTGAAAAAAAAAAAAACGATTGTACCTACTGAACATTATTTAGCGCAGGTGGTAAAGACACCATAATAAGACAATTAATTTTCGAAAACTTACTTTGATGAAATTTCGTATATGTTTTTTATTAGTCGGGAGACGCTTATTTATTAAGTTAATTTCCAAATTCAAAGCTTCCAGAATCAACAAAACGGATCTGCATGGCGGGTCCATGGGATCGTAGTATAAGTTGATATCCTTTCTACAATTATATTTTAAAAACTTACTTTTATAACAATATTGGAATACTAGGTAAGTACTTATATTTATATAATAAACAAAAAAAAAAAATAGGGGAAAAGTGATTTCATAATAGAAAATTACTTAAAAAAAAATCACACCCTGGCTGTCGTAAGTACGATGAGATTATATTACGTACAATATTATTATAATACGTCGTAAGAATTAGGTACTATATCATAAATTGATAAATTCATATCTAACCATAATTATATACGAACAATAAACATTATTTTTATAATATCCCGTCGAATGCCCGAGACGTTATATCTGCGCTTTGTTAATAATGTAACCCTCGATCTTTACCAGTACATTATTTTGATAACTTCTACTACAGGTTTGGACAAATTTCAAGAAGATTCAATCAGTTTAATAATTATATTACAAAACTAGTGATGTGAGTCTCGTAAATTTACCATGTGAAATTTTACCGGTAAAGTAAATTTACAAAAAACAATTTACAATTTACATTTTTTTTACCACTCAAACAGTTGAGTGACCCTTTATTTGTATGTATTTGTATTTTTTATGAAGATATTAGGATTATAATACAAATTACTAATTAGGATTTTTATAAAATGATAACGACAGTTACGTGATACGAATTATTGTGATATGACGTGTACGCGGTTACTGGTACTGTTTTTCTTCAAGATCAGATTTTGAAGAAGTTATTAATACATAGGTGATAACTGATAGGTATAGTTAACTTACACATGCTGTTTTCATTATACTATAAGTTGTTTTTTATTTTTTTTATTTTTTTTTTTTGAAACAGATTAAAATTATTTTTATTTTATATTTTACTATGATAAATTAATAATTATTAATTGTTATTATTAATAAAGGGATTAAATACTAATACTTTATTTTATATTTATCTTGCCTTCTTTACATTATATTGTGAAAAAATTCAACAGGTACGCTATAATTTGAATTTTAATAAAAATTTACCAATTTTACCGTAAATTTGGTAAATTACCAAAAAATTTTTTACGTAAAATCCACATCACTAAACAAAACAAATATAAGTCGGCTACTGTATCACTACATACTTACGGAATTATGCGATATGTGATATGATTGATTATAAAAATCTTTACTACCTTATTACTACCCTATTATATTTGCATTATTATTATTAATAATGCAAATATAATACTAATTATAATTAAACAGAGAAAAATGAGTCCGAATGATTATTATACCAAAATGAAATAAATAATATTTCACATTTTCACTTCTCAAGTACGCAAGGTATGCTTACAATATATTATTATTATAATAACCTCCTGATGAAGTTCATTAACACTTATAATTATTATTATTGGTATTGTAATAGTGTTGCAGTCACTGTATATTTAGACACGTCACCGTAAATTACACATAAACCTAAATCTTTGGTAATCATGGGTAATCATTGGAATTCAAGGGTAATCATTGAAACCAGTAATCTCGTGTAGGTACAGCATTTCTGTAAGTTACTTACTTGACTTTTACTGAAAAAAATTAATTTGTTATTTAAAATGAACATGTTACTCAACTTTGTATTTATCGTTATTTAGAATTAATATATAAAAGGTAGGTATAGTTAAAAGGTTTTGGGTTTTTCAATCTTCTGCAAGTTTATTCCCTGTCTTATTACTCGATCTGGCGTCAACTTATCTACAAAAAAAATGTACACAATACTTTGTATATATTTTTTAACCTACTAAAGCTCTTTGTCATACAAATCGTCCTATATTTATCCAGGCACCTTTTTTAAAATAATTATATAAACTACGGAACATCAAAAAGGTTTTCTTGATTTTGTAATTGTGGACTTAATGATGAAAATTTTCCGACTATCAACAGTAAAGATATATTTTTTTTTTTAATTTTTGTGGACAAATAATTTTATCACTCGGTCCAGTGTAAAGTTAACATTTTTACGACATTTGGAAATATAATACACGATACCTTAAAAGTTTTTCGATCTAGATAATAAAGAAAAATTCACTTTAAAGTCAGATTAATTTTTTATGAGCGTTTAAAATTTAAATTCAAATTGTAAGGATGGATATTGAACCTTAAAATAACGATGTACTTATCCTCAAACGATATTTTGTTGTACTTAATAGGTAGCAACAAACTATATATAGGTAATTCAAATTATCGCCAAATGGTTATTTTATAATTTTCTGTACATGATAACATTTTCAAACTATTTTGACACTCTTTGATTTATTTATATTATACATTTTTAATTTAATTTTTTTTTCATATATATCATTAATAATGAGTTATTCTTATAATTTTAGTGCCACCAGTAAATCCGACGTAAAAGTAACTACTTTTTTTTAACTGACTTATGCTGATAAGAATCGTTGTATTTATCTTTGTATCTATATTAAAATGTAAAATCGAGGATATTAACTGTCACATTGTAAAACTTTTTTTTTTTATTTTAATTGTGATCCTCTTTATCAGAATTTGTCCACTATCAACAGTCAGTACATTTTTTTTTTTTAAATTATTGTCGACGAATAATTGTATCGCTCAGTTCAGTCTAAAGTTAAAATATTAAATGTAAAATTATAACGATTTCTCCTCAAACAATTTTCTATGTTTCGTTGAATTCTATTGGTAACAATATTTACTAACTATATATAGGTATTTTGAATAATCACCATATGATTATTTTATAATTGTCTGTAAATATCTAAAATATGTATAATTTTAAATTTTAAATTTTTTTCCACAACTATTTATAAAACAATTTTCACAGTGCCTTCTACAATGCCAAATATATATGCACGTGCTATAAGTTTTTTGAATAAGCATTGTTATTTCAGATAAATATACTTGAAAGTCTACAGTTAAAAACAAACAACCAAACATTATCATAATATTTATTTAAAATGATGCAACTGTCTGAGATAAAATACAGTTAAAAAGTTGAACAATCTTCGTTCTGAGTTGGATCCCTGAGATTGTAAAATGTTAAAGTGTATTGACATACCTCTAGTAACTACTTCGTAGATATTTTATGATCATTGATCAATCATATTTTATAGTCGATTCTTAATTAGACTGTTATATTAAGTGGCTGTTTCTCATAACCATTGGACATTTTAAGAGGTGTCTACTGCTTTTTGATTATCTTATATACGTTATACGATTATCTAATATGAATGATTAGTCTAAATTAAATACATAATATATTTTCTAAATAAAAATTATAATTACCTCCTGATGAATTATAAATCAATGTGATTCCGATGCATAGTACTATAAGTACTACATTATACTTTAATAAAGTTGAAGTCATTTTTTGAGAAAACTGTTACAGGGTTTTAGCAATATATCTACCTATAACCATAAGCAACCAACAATAATTATAAAATGAGAGAAACAATAATTTTTATAAGCCATTCTGTTTGTTCAGTCGTTGTTATATATGTATTCAAGGCATATGTGCAGTTGATTTTGTTTTCGATTATACAATAGAATAATATAGAATGTTATCGAAGGACGCTGATATAATATTTTATCTCTTATGACGTTTTTAAGTTTTCGACCAAACGAAAATATTTTTATCGTCATTTATAGAAGAAAATACTAGATTATAGTATTGTGTAAAAAAAATCCTTTTCCAAAATTAGTAATAATATTACCATTTATGAAGATCTTTGAATAGCGAATCGTAATCTTTTAAAAATATGTAATTATTATAAGTTATAACCACAAACCATGAAACAATTGATTACGATTCAAATTAGTCTCCTTAAACTTATGATATAGATATTTACTTTAATAACTCTTTTCAATTAACATTATAAACCAAACCTAACTTATCTATAATTGTTATATTATGTGATCACTGATCAGTGTTAGGACTTATCTGGATAAATTTATCTAGATAAATTATCAAGATAATTATTTTTTTATCTTTTATCTTATCTAGATAAATAAATATGAGTTATCTAAGTATTTATTTTAGATAGAAATTTAACTTATCTAGATAAATGTACAAGATTATTTTTTTGGCGAAAGTTAACTAGTTCTGTTCCAAAAAGTTTCATTTATATTCTCATTATCTAAGGCACAACTTGAACGTAAAATGTAATGTAATTTAATTTAATTTTCTCAATAATGTTTATATTTTATTTTAACCTGTAATAAATATTATTTCTAAAAATATTATTAACTAGGTATATTTTATTCCACTCGACAACTACTGTACATCAGGGTGACTTACCCATTTTTATTTATACTTTGTTACTCCCTTAAGTCCCTTGGATCTTATTGATTAATTATATAATATGTGTTGAAGTTGATACACATCATAATTCATAATATAATAAATTAAGTCGAAAATAAACATATTATATAGGCATGTACTTACATGACTGTACCTAAATATGTTTTTTTTTTTTTTTAATTAGTTGTTTTAATTTTTATAATTATCTGTTATTTATCTTTTATATTTTTGTTAGATGAATTTAAATTGTTTATCTTTTATCTGTACCTTAGATAAAATGTAGTGTTGTATCTTTATCATTATCTTTATCCAGATGATTTTTTTGTTATCTGTTCCTAAAACTGTCTGTGATAATATTCTAACAATATCAAGTATTTAATTTCATAACGAAGATCATTATGTAATATTAATTGATATTATATTTTGTATGACTTTTAAAGGATTCTAACCCCATTTGTATGTTTAAATTTAAGGACAATATTATAAACTACTTATATTTTTCACAACATTTAAAAAATATACCATTGTTGCCTGGAAGAGAACGTGCATTGATCAAATTTTGAATTTGAATCCACTATTGAACATTTTGACGTATTATGGTCAAAGTTTGTACGAAAAGTTGAACTGAATTATTTTACTATAAATATTCTATTGAAAACATATTATTTACTTTTGCTTTGAAAAATATTCACCATAAAGCGTTAAGTATTAGCACAAATAGAGTTTGAGGTTTGGGGGGGAGGCTAAAGTTGTACTATAATAATATTGTACAAACTTAAAACCAATTTATGAAATTTTTGAAATTTCAGAGGGTGAGCTATTGCAATGTTTAAGGTGTCTTAGCCCATAAAGCCTCTCCACTATTTCGTAGCGTTCGTGTACGTAGAACTTGAGGGAGCATAACCATTGGCGTAACCAGAAATAAAACTCTTTTTCTATTATATTTTGATTTTTTTTAAGTAAAAATTATCAATATATACAATGATTATATATTATAAAAATATTATATTGAGGAATATAATATACTGTGTGAAACAGTTCACAGATAAGTAGTTATTTCTTAATTGTGTAATAATAATCTGTATTATACAGTAATTAGTTTACCGTAAAGAACATTGCTAATTGTATTATTATATTGTGTAACGTACAACTTTTCACAGGTGCATATTTGTTCGTTTTAAACAAACCATGTTAAATAAACATATTCTATTTAAAAGACTTACAGATAAAAAATAATGCATATGCGCCTTTTTTTGTTTTTTTTTTTAGTCATAAACTTAAAGCACAGACAATTGCTTTAAACAATAGCAAATACGTAAAATTCAAAAGTCGAATAAAATTATAAAAATGACATGTTTTTTTTAAAAAAACAGAAACTGTTAAATTTTAAAATTCATAAAAATTTAAACTCGATTTTTATCCATGAGTTTTTTTTATGATATTGCCATTATTCAGTCGTCGTCCTTGCATTATATCAGAATTTTCCACTATTATTAAATAAATATAATATAAAATTTATTTTTATTTGTTTATTTTATAGAACATAACTATAGTAACATTTTTATTTTTATTTTTATTAAATAAGTTCGTAGCCCAATGTACAGTAAATGAAAGTTAAATCTTACACACAAATAGCAAATCAGCGGAAGTGGAACGGAACCAGGTGCTTAAGTATGAGTGGGCGTTAGCAAGGCGTATCATGTGGTGAATCGGATTGTTTGAGCTGTAGTTGGTGGAGTGCATAGGGATAGAAAAAGAGGTTGAGAGTGGGTTAGACGTGGAAGAACGTGAAAATTGATCAGGGAAAGGAGTGTAGGAGCGTCGGCAGAGCCGTCAATGATTTTCTAGAGAAATTTCAAGTTTCTGACAACTTTTCCGTCACATGGCGTTGAAAGACCGTTGAAAGAACTGGTGAGTATTCATGCATCCAGCGAGGAATATTCAACTTGTACTGCCATAAGATAAAAAGCTCGTTTAGACACGTTCAATGATAGCAGAGTCTGAGGCTGTGTGAGGATCCCAGAGAACTTAACCATATTTAAGGAGGGGCCGTACTAATAATGAGCAATAGAGAGCCATCAGTGGAGAGGTAAGCTTAAAATCTGACGATACTTGTTTTACAAATCCTAAAATCGCAAATACCTTACAGCTTATTGACAGTAAATGATGGTGAAAATTAAGGTCGGAAGAAAGTAGAACCGATGTGAGATTGATATTTTGTCAAAGAGCGGGATCTTGATGAATGTCATGGATTGACATTTATTCACATTCAAGTTAAGACCTATGGATTCAAACTAATTGATTAGGGCATTAAGTTCATCTTATAAGAGGAGACAGTCGTATTCATTGCTGATTCGAAAAAACAGAACAATAAAGGAAAGCTAGAATATTGCTATTAGGCAGCATTTCCTTGACACCGTTAATGAACAGAGCGAAAAGAAGAGGTAACATATGGCCCCATCGAGGAGCAACAGAGGGAATATTGGCATCTACAACCATTGGTTTTTACAAATTATTTACTGCCGGACAAGTATGATTCAGACCAAGATAAAAGCGGATCACCAAAAACTGACTTACAAAGAATTTTAATTAAGCTGTTATGATCGACTCTGTCCAAGGCTTTTTCAAAGTCAGTGAAAATATCATTCACTTGGCATTTACTTTCGACAGCCTCAAGAATGAAATTGTTGAGGACTAACAAATTCATTACAGCTAACCACCCAGGCCTGAAACCATATTGCTCATCGATAAGAGTCGGATTAACTAAATTTAGAAGATCTTTACAAAAAGCTATATAAACACATTATGATTTATAATTTATATTTATTTATTTTTTGTCAGCAAATACATTTTAAGATTTATAAATAAGAGATATTATTAGATATTATATAGAGGTATACAAATAAAGTATATCTAAATATTATTTAACATCATTATTAGGTAATGAACTATACGCAGCACCTACCAGACAATTTATGACAAAACGAAATTATAATATTTATAATTTAAAATTTGTAAAAAGCAATAATTAATATTATACAATTGAATAGTGCAAACACCACAAAAAAACACAAAAAGGTGTAATTAAAACATGACAACCAAAATTTGGTCAGAAGAATCGCATATTGTAATTATAGACTATAAATATCATTTAAATCTTCTGATGCTTCACGAGAATATTTTAACAGAGTTCTGGTTAAATCGATTCCCACTTGATTAGCCCTTTCGTATTCGCACATTATTTTCGAGCACCTTATAAACCATTCATTTATAAAGTCGTACATCTCCAAGTCAACGCCCAAAACCTGAAAAAATATGAAAATGTATGTTAAATACGTGTGTCCAAATTATGTGTAAAAAAAAATTGGTTAAAAAATACCTGTAAGGTCGAAATGGAAGCGACCAAAGAGAAATCGGCCACAGTCATTGAATCACCGGCTGTCCAAGTAGATTCTTTCAGAACATTTTCTAAAAACATGAGAGATTCGTGCATTTTATCCTCTGTTTCTTTGGTTTTCTCTATTGTATGGTAAATATATGGGTTCTGTAAAATGAAAAAAATATATTCAAATTTAAGTAGTGTTTCCACAGAAAATATAATACTATATGCATGCATAATAATAAAAATCAAAGGTTTTTTTCTACTTATTATTTTGAGTTTTTGAGAAATTTTGAGAAATTTGTGTTAAGAATACCTATATAATGGTTTTTTCTACATGTCTTCCATTATTAAATTGCTAAAAATTAAATAACTCAATTTTTTTTAACTATTGCTTCAATCTTATTTTAACTCATATTTCATAGATGATTTTTTTTTCATTTTAGCACGGGTCAGAAAATTTTCTGGTCATAGTATTATAACAACAAGCCTAAACGAATATTACAGCATAATAATATGATGCGTGGTTACCGTAGTCGGTTGATTATACTTTATCATATAGATACCACGTAAAGCATTTAATAATTGGTTGGAATGTTAAAATTCAGTGCGTTTGATAAAAAAAATGCAAGGTATTATACCTGATACAAGTGTTTAAAAACACCAATCGTGTCATTGCGTCAAACGTTAGCGATAAATTTATAACCAATGCTAATTGATCGTTATAATAAAAATAATAATATTAATAATAATAATAATGTAAATATTCACGTATTGATTTTTAAAAGCCGGATAAAAGATGCCGCTGTCAAAAAACAGTCTTTGGTTGACCTGCGCTTGAATTTTCGGTTCATTAGGGTACAGCGGATTGTCTTCTCCGCCGTATTCTCGAACCAAGTATACGATGATTGCATGACTGAAACGACAACGTAAATTGATTATGGTGAAGTCGTATACCCTGGTTGTTGCCTTACAGTTTAAACAAACGATGACGCTCCTTGCAGTAGCCACTACGTTCGAATACCACGCTTACATTGAGCAACTCCGTCGATCTACTTCACATACGACCAAAATACCGTACTTGTATGCATTGTAAACTCCCGTAAAGGGGGGGAGATAGCGGCATGGGTGTTTGTGGTCAGGTAGTTGGTAAGTTTTAGAGAAATTGCCCTGCTATAAGAGACTCGAGTTGGATTCCCGATCTGGCTAGATTTTTGACGATATCCCCAGGAGAAGTTAACAGTATTATCTTCTTAATAGTCCGAAATAATGATATAAACGCGAAGCCGAGACCAAACACAGCCTCTGTACTCTTCCTTAACTCCGAAAACCTTGTTTCTCACTTACGTGGTAAGAAATTAAAAATCTCTCCGTTGTTTTATTTATATTTATTCACTTTTAATCTACTTAAAAAATCTTTATTAGGTTGATTTGTCTTTTATCTATATCTAACGATCTCTCCTATTGCTTCGCCACCGTTCATATTCCAGCAATGTTTCTCTATAATTGTAGATTTGTTCTAACCAAAATATTTAATTCATCACTTGAAGCGGGTGCCCCCCCCCCATCATTGGAAGTCATCCTATGCCATTCCCATTTTAGAGATTGGTAATCCATCTTTGATCACAAACTATAAAAATCAAATAATTATTCTTCATAACCGTCAACAAAGTAACTTTTACAAGCAATTTGAACACTAACGACAGGGGACTCTTAGACCAAAAGACCAACACCGACTTTGCAGTATAAATCGGACGAAGACAGACCATTGGCGAACGCCCGATCGGACGAGACGAACGCGATCGTGACCAGCAATCCGGCCATAGTAGCTACGAAACGACGATTAATTAAGAACTGATATTATTATGTATCCGGCCAGTCTGATAATATTAATCATCGCAAGTTGACGTCCCCAATTGCGTTTATGTCAAATAACAAACGTCATCCGTCGTCCACTTAAAAATCGCCTAAATCGGGTGATAAAAAATCCAAAACTTTCAGATCTCCATAATATACATAATATAGATTGTGTAACTTATATGTTATCGTGTTATCGGACGGAAGAACTTATATTAATATTATTACCTATTATATACTTAGCGCGATCCAGTAAACCAAAAATAATTGTATGTATGATGAATATTCTATTTATTATATTTTGGTACAACTCGTATAGTTATCTAATAAATGTTATGCCTTTAACTCACCTGCCCGGCAAAACAAAGTCACCGTCCTGTATTACCGGTACAGTGACCAGAGAATTTTTCTGTAAAATAACAACGATTATATTGAACATCGTAAGTGCAGGTGGTAAATCAATATAATAAGACAACTTATTTTCGAAAACTTACTTTGAGGAAATCTTCTGTAATTAGTTTATTATTCGAGAAACTTATATTTATGAAGTTAATTTCCAAATTCAAAGCTTCGAGAGTCAACAAAACGGATCTGCATTGTGGGCTGATATTTTCGTAGTATAAGTCGATATCCTTTCTACAATTACATTTTAAAAACTTACTTTTTTAACAATATTGGAATATTTTGTAAGTACTTATAATTATGTAAAAAACAAACACAATGGGGAAAACAAGTTAGTTTTGTACTTGAAAATTACTTTTAAACAAATCACACCCTGGTGGTCTTAAGTACGATGAGATTATATTACGTATATCTATTATACTAGTATTATAATACGTCGTAAGAATTAAAATATCATAAATTCATAACTTGTTATGTTACTAATCATAATTATATACGAACAATAATCGTTAATTGTTTCCTTTTTTAGATCTTTACCCATCGCATTATTTTAAATACTTCTATTACAGGTTTAGACTAACTTCAGGAAGATTCAATCAGCTTAATAATTTTATAACAAGGCAAATAAGTTGGTGACGTTTTAACTACTTACCTACGGAATTATGCGATATGTGATACCATTGCAGATTAAAAACAATCAACGGTGTTACCTTTACTACCATAATAATGCAAATATAATCTGTATATATAAATATTAAATATAGAGCGTGAAAAATGTATGTTAACTGATAAATCTAGAACGACATGTCCGATTTGTCCCAAATTTTTTTTAAGATGTTTGTAATTGCCATTAGAAAGTTTTTGCTAAAGGAAATTTTAGGAAAATCTACCATAAAGTACAAAATTTTGAAGAATATAACAGAGGTTCCATCTTTTCAGAAAAAAAATAAAAAAATAAAAGTGCATTGTGTTGCTATTGGTTACGGACATGTTTGTTGATTTCTAACTACATAATATCTGTTTGTTATCATTTTATGTCAATATATAATATATTTATATATAATTATATTTTTTTTATGTCAATATATATATATATATATTATATAAATTAATGTTTGTATGTAGATTAGATATATGAGAAGAAGATAGGCTAATTGAAAAATGGTTAAATTTGGTTTTTTTTTATTCATTTGATTTTAGTACGGTTAGGTTAGGTTGTAATACTTGATTTTATTAATCCACCGATGAATTCCATTAGCAGTTATTATTATTATTATTATTATTATTATGATTATTATTATTACAGTAGACGCCTTTTAAAAGACTCACTTTGGGACCAGCACAAAGTGAGTCTTATAAAGTTATAACCGAATGAATCTTATATTCGAAGTGGAAAAAAAAATTAATTACTTATTTATAAATGTTAGATGAAAATGCGTTAGATTAGCACTCATGTTAACAACAAGAAAAGCACGCGTTGAAATTCAAATATATGACCTTTTATCTGCGATAAAAATTATTATACGTTATAAGGTACCACCAGAAACTAGAAAAAATCAACACGAATATTATTTAATTTTTCAATAATAATTTATTTCTAAATTATAACCAAATAATTTTATTTTCTACTATTTATTTTACAAAATTTGAGTCTTATAACCGAAGTGTTGAGTCTTATAACCGATTTTTTTTAATGTTTTTGGATACGTCCGGACCGTTCCAGACGATTTTGAGTCTAATAAGCGACTGAACCTTGTATCCGTGAGTCTTATAAGCGGCGTCTACTGTATTATTATTTTTATTCTAATAGTGTTGTCACTGTCTATACATATAAACATGACACCGTAAATTATACATAAACCTAAATCATTGGTAATCATTGGAAATCAAGGATAAACAATAATCTTGAGTACAACATTTCTGTAAATTACTTACTTGACTTTTTCTGAAAAAAATAATTCATTGTTTATAGTGAACATGTTACTCAACTTTGTGTGTATCATTCTTTATAATAATAATATGTAATAGACATTAATTTACGTTTATCGTATTTTATACCCTAGTTAAATCGTTTTTTATTTTTCAATCTAATGCAAGTTTAATATCTGTCGTATAATTTAGCATACAATTTGTCGTTAGTAAATTTGTTATGATATTTTAATTGTGATCTTATTTATGAGAATTTGTCCACTATCAACGTCAAGAGATATTTTTTTCAAATTAATCTCGACAAATATACTCACACAGCATTTGGGAAATGATAATATTTTAATATTTTGTGGATGTCTTAAAGTGGTTGAATAATGAATAATTGACTAATAATATTTTATAAATATTTTCTTCTTATGATAAAAAAATATTGCGTAAAAATGTTGAATTAATATTTTTATTAAGTTTCCGTAAAAATGTTTTATGAAAATAATATTTGGTTAAAATATTTTGTAAATGTTTTTTATAAAGTATTTTCAAATATATGAACTTTTGGGCCAAAGAATATAACTAAAATATTTCCTAATTATTTACGCAACTTAAAATATTTTGATAAATAGGTATATTATTTTTCTGAAAATATTTTTACCATAGTTAGGAAATGTTTTTATGCTGTATGGGTATTTATCGCTTGGTTCAGTCTAAAATTAAAACTTTTATTACATTGGAAATGTGATATAATATTCCTTATAGGTTTGTCAAGTTTTGTTCAATAAAGATAATTTTACCGGAAAGAGAGATTAATTTTTTATGAGCGTTTTAAATTCAAATTGTAATGATGGATATCGAACCATAAAACAATGATTTTCGATGTTTCGTTGTAGTCAAAAGGTGACAATACTAACTATATAATAGGGAATTCGAATAATCGAACCAACTTATTATTTTATAATTGTTTGTACCTTATAAATGTATAATTTGAAATTTGAAATTTTTTTTTCCACAACTATTTATAAAACAATTTCCACAGTGCCTACAAGTTTAAACGTTTATACATGGTTCCTCGTAATTTTTGAAATAACCAAAATACATATGCACGTGCTATATTTTAGATTCTGATCGGAGCTGAGCGAGGAAGCTAGTGGTTTCACAATGGTATTTTTTTTTCCTACTACAAAATTTCTACCAGAAGGAGTGCTTCGATTTCAACATATAGTACCTTAACTTTTAGAAAATTGGATCAAGATGGTACTTAAGAGACTTTTCTCCATGGTTATTTAATGACACGGGAAAAACCACCGACAAATTTCAAAAAACAGCTAAAAATGGGATTTTAATTTCTAACCATAGAAATGAAGAAAAAATAGTAATATTATTCTATTAATTCAACTTACAGGAAATAATAAATAATAATAATATAAAATATCCAGAATGATAAACCGTCTCCGCTCAGAATCGTTTTTCTTATACAATGATATTATATCATTGAATACAAGTTTAATACAATTCTTTATACCAGCGTTTATCAACCTTTTTTCATTTACGTAACCCTTGACCTCTAACCACTGCTTTACGAACCCCCAAATGTAAATTTATTATATATTCACACACAAAACAAATCAGATATTATGAAATAAGTTCGATGATGGAAAATTTGAAAAAAATATTTATTAATTAATTTAATTAGCTAAACAATGTACGTAATATTAACTTTACAATTTAATTTTAATGAGAACCTTGGGCTTGTTTGCTGGCACATAATTTTGTGAAATCTGGCTCCTCGGATGATAAGTAAACTGGTAAATCTGAATTCACAGAGAGTCTATTACGATTCTTATTTTTAATGTACGTGTACGACGAAAAGGCCCTCTCCACCAATACAGTACTCGTGAACGCCAGCAGAACATTAAATGCTTTGTTTGAAAGCTCAGGATACTCATCTTTTAAATCAGCCCAAATAGCGATGACAGATTTTTTTTCAAATATTACCTCAAGCGAAGAATTCGTCTTCAGTTCAATAAGTTTTTATTTTTCTCGTACTGATAAAACTGCAGATTCGAAATATTTTTCACTGAAAGGGAATGCTATCCAGTGGTCTCCTTTTTCACATTTTGGGAATATTTATTAAAAGCCGCCTTGAGTCCATTCAAATGTTGAACAACTTGGACTTTGATATCTTGCGATCGGTTTATATCAGTTTCACAGAGAAAATCGTGCAGTGTTTCAAACATTTCTGGTTGGTTATTTTCGAAACACGACATCCAAAACTCTAACTTTTTAACAAAAGATTCTATTTTGTCAGTTACTTGGAATATTGTTACTGTTGTACAGTTTTGAACAGTCAAATTTAGATCATTTAATTTCAACAAAATATCGGATAAATATGCAAGTTTTTGAAGCCATTCATGGTCATTAAACTTTAATGAAAGCCGAAAAGGATGGTCTTCAAAGAACATTAGAACTTCATGTCTAAGTTCAAACAAACGAGTAAGGACTTTGACTCGTGATAACCATCTAACCTCAGTATGAAGAAGGAGGGTTTTTTGAAGACTGCCCATGTATTTGCACAATGCTGAGAATATTCTGGAGTTCGTGTGGCAAGACTTGATGAAGCTCACTATTTTACAAGAATCATCCAGAACGTCCTTCAAATCAGCAGGTAAAGATTTCGATGTGAGAGCTTGTCGATGGATGCAACAATGAGCCCACTTTACCAGGGGAGATACTACTTTGACACGTGCAAGGATACCAGAATAACAACCTGACATAGACTTGCCACCATCAGTACTTAAGCCACAACATTTTGACCACATTATTCTCTTTTAGATGAAGTAAGTTGATAGCATGGAAAATATCTGCACCTGATGTGCGTAATTCGAAAAGATGCTTCAAGAACATCTTCATTTGCACTACCCGAAGATAGGTAAGTATGCATATTGCACTTATTTTTATTTTCTAGTAAAAGTTTGAAAAAAGTAATTTTTTTTGTCCTTTAAATCTGAATGTTTCGTATTCAAAAGACGAGGAAGTAATGAAGGCTTCATACTACCATTAGATAGTACTTCTCCACAAACAACACATTCAGGTCTAGGAAAATTTTCTATCATAACGAACGAAAATCCTTCTGACAAATAATCTTCGCTATATTTCCTTATCTTTACGTGAAGTGGAACAAGAAGTTTAGTATCACTAACCTGTGGGAACTTTTTCATAGGATTTTCTTCGGCTGGATTAGTAATCGATGACGGCACGTCTTGAGAATCGGTTGGTTCTGTAGTTTTCCTTTTACTAAAGCTACCAGTTTTTAACCAATGATCCATGGTCGAAAATATTATAAATATCAAAACATAATAATTACGAAAGATTTTTATGTACATAGTATGTGAAACGGACACACTGAAAGCAAGCGACAGTCTAATTATTAGAATAGATTTCGATATCAAACTAATAGAGAGTGATGTATATGACATATAAATGGTTAATGGATTTTTAATAGACAAATGATTGACATTGTATTAAACAACGTTACGTAAGCCTATAAGATAAAATCCAGTGTCCTGTGCCATATTATTAAATATTTCACAAATAACTAACCATTTAAAATACACCAATTGTAATTTTTTCCGCCATTACGATTTTTTTTTTCACGTACTACCTCAAACCTTACGTACCCCCAGGGGTACGCGTACCACAGGTTGAGAAACGCTGCTTTATACATTGACCCACTTAAAACCTACTGTATAGCAGAGCGACATAAATTCACCTACTCTATTTTTTTTAATGAGCATTGTTAATTCAAATAAAAATACTTGAAAATGTACAGTTAAAACTAAACAACCAAACATTATCATCGTCTTTACTTAAAATGATGCAAATGTCTATGTTAAAAACATCAGTTAAAAAAAATGAACAATCTTCGTTTTGAGTTGGATCCCTGAGATAGTAAAATTTTAAAATAAATCGACATAGATATAGAAAGTACATCGTAGATATTTTATGATCATTAATCAATCATATTCTATACGATTCCTTAGTAAACGGTTGATTCTCATAACCATTGAACACTATAAGAGGTGTCAACTGCTTTTTGTTTATCTTATAAACGTTACACAATTATCTAATATGAATAGGTAATTAATCTAGATTAAATATATAATATATTTTTTAAATAAAAATGATGATTACCTCCTGACGAATTATGAATCGATATGAATCCGGTGCATAGTACTATAAATATAACATTATTCTTTAATATCGTTGAAGTCATTTTTTGAGAAAACTGTTACAGTGTTTTAGCAAATATATCCTCTTACGACCTTAAGAGACCAACAATAATTATAAAATGAGAGAAACAGTGAATTTCATACTAAATTCTGTGTAAAAATAATCATTATACAGTAATTAGTTTACCGTCAAGAATTTAGGTGCGTGGTAAGTGTCTTATAATTTTGTATGACGTGGTACTATTCACAGGTGCTTATTTATTAGTTTTCAACAAACCCTGTTAAATAAACATATTCTCTTAGAAAGCCTTATTACATAGTAACATGTAAAAAATTTTGTATACCTATGCACCTTTTGTTGGTTGTTTTGGTCACACACTTAAATCACAGAACATTGCATTTAACAATTGAAAGGCTTGGAACAACAACCAGGTAAATCCACTTTTTTGGAAAATGCACTTTTTCATGAATTATTGTGTAAGCAAAAATTAAATACATTTGGATGCAACAACCAGATAAATCCGATATATATATTATATAAACATTTTTTTTAAATTTCTAGAGTAGGTATACCTTCCAAAAAACAATATTTTTGGCGCAATAACCAGATAAATCCATAAGCTTCATAACTTTGGACAACTTTGGTCTAAAGAAAAAAAAAATTAACTTGATTCTAAGTCCACAGCATTATTTTTCATCAAGTTAATAATAGAAAAATTTAACTGTAATAGTTTTAGTATCGATTAATCATTATTCTTTAACCACCTGTAATAATAATCATGATACGGTAAGTGTTCGTCCACTGTAAATAACACACCAGTATTATATATTGTTTTACACAGAAATGTTTGCAGAAACATATTTATTTGAATTAAATAAACATAATCTGTTAACAAGTCTTACATGTAAAAATAATGCAATGTGTATTATTGGTTTTTTTTGGTCACAAACTTAAATCAGAGAATGTAGATTTTTACAAACACGAAGGTATACGTGTAATACAAAATCAAAACAAAAATTGAACAAACCATTAAAAAACCAAAACTATAATAAGTTCAAATTATTAATAATTTCTACTCTCGAGTTTGTAAACATAAAAAGTAAACGATTTCGGGCAATCATCTTTTCAGCCTCAAAAAAATCCAGCCTAGATATTTATCAAATGTCGACATTGGTTGAATTGGTATAAAAAAGTTTTATACTTTATTCTATAGATAATATCTCATTTGTAAATTGTTACGAGATCAGTAATTATAATTAAGTATGAAATATAAAATATTAGTTGATAGAAAATTACTACTTAGAGCCTTTCTTACAATGTCTGGACACTTAGATAACCGGCAGAATTCTGACTGTAATAAAATCTGATAACAGTCGGTTAGCGTTAAGTTACACTGTTAACCGTCACTTTACTGGACTTTGTAAGAACTACCCTTAGTCAGGTAAACTCAGACAATTTTTAATGTTACAATAATTAAAAATAGTGGGACTGTGGTAGGTGGTTGTATCTCAGTATGTAGAAAGATGTAAGTTATTTCAATCATTTTAAATGTTGATTAAATCAGTGGTGGGACTGGGGGATACAGCCGCCTCCTAAGCCCATATTTCAAAAAATATGTGTATCTTCAAAAAAAAAAAATTTTATATAGGTATTTATTATATATTTATATAATATTGAAAGTTTATAATAATTATGACCGTCCCAAACATGTCCCTGGAGCCGCTCCTACTTCTGGATTAATTATTAGAATAATAAACCTATATAAGTGTTAACTATTTTACTTGTCAAACTTTTGAACAAAATTAACATCATAGCTAGTTATTCCAATATATATTATGTAATAGGTACATGTGTATCGATCTAAATAATTGTTATTATGTTATTCTCGAATATGCTTAGCAACACATTCACACTTCATAAAGATCAATATTATCGGAATAATTTAATAATATATTATTGCATTATTTTTAAGAAAATTATGATAGTTCACAAAAAATTTTTCTTTGTTTTGTCAATCAGACACAGGGACTAAAACCGAATCTACAAAACAGGTTCTGGAACTGGAATCTTTAAAATATTAAAAATCAGAACTGAAATCTTAATTTTAATAAAAATTGAATACCGGAAACAAACAGAAATTTTAAATCAAATAGGTTTCTTAAGGTTCTAACCTAACCTAACCTGACAAACCCTTGTATACGTGCATTGATTCTAGCAATACACTCTTCTGCGGTTGATCCTAATAAAGAACGTTCCAGTTAAGGCGTCTCAAGTACGCGTTACTCCGGTCAGAAAGTCCTGGGAATATATAAAAATACCTATAATACTTATACACAATAAAAATCGTTTCACCGGGTTTCGCACTCGGCCCACACAGGAAATAAATAAAGATGAAATTATGCCAACGGAAATTTAGTGAATGTATAACGTATATACTGCAGCTTTAAGTATAGGAATTATACACGCGTTCGCGGGAGGGGGAGTGACTGAGAGAGAGAGACAGCTGAGTGGCAGGATAATATAACGACATGCAATTATAATAATTGTTTCCACGGCAACATGCGTAGGTAGGTATAAAACGAAACGGTAATGCGTCTAGGCATAATCTAGAAAATTGACGGAGTGAACTCGAATGACTAAAACTTTTAAGCCAAACAAACGGGGGAAGCGGATGCGGGCTGTTGGTTTCCTAAAAATTAAATAATTACGAGCCCGTCAGTTTCCGGAAACGGAAAAGCTTCGATTTCTTTACATACGGCGGTGTCGTAAGCAATCGATTATTGTGTAGTTAGTAGTTACCTACGCGATGATAGTGGCAACCCACAGCCAAAAACGTATTTGCGTAGTATGTTTTATTGTTTTACTAGAAATTCGCTAAACTAGACCAGTTTAAAATTATCCCACATTATCAAGCACCGGGATAATGATCCATGTAAACGATATCGTAGAAACATCCCTTTGATATATTTTTCACACGTCTTGTATAATCTAGCGAATTTGTAGTTGGACTGTGTTTTCCACATTCCACTGTATATTATAGTGTCGCAGTGGATGTAATCAGGTGTCACAACTCGCAGATATTTTCATTTAGCCGTTAATATATAAAATACGCATGAGTTTATTAACATCGTTAAGTATCAATTTTCAGAATAAAGTTTCCCCAGTGTAATAATAGATCATTAGTAATATTATGTTTCTTTTTCATAGTTCTGGTGACTAAATTTATAATTCGATAAATTAAAACAGTTGTTATAATATGGTACTTTTTTTAGTTTAGTGGAGACAGTGGAGTTATTAAATATTAATACATAATTTAGTAATTAAGAAAGTTGAGCACTGTATAATGGCACTGTGCTTACGGTTGGATATGTTTTATCGTTTTTCACGGACACATGCACTCCGAATTCAGCAAGTGTAAACGAGGCAGAACGATGTTGATATTTTAATTTTATAATAATATAATAAAATAATGTCTATGTCCATATAAACACATTAAGATTTAAATTTTATATGTATTTATTTTTCGCCACAAAACACATTTTAGGATTTATCAGATCACCTAACATAAACTAAAAATAAGTATTTTAAAAAGTATTTAATAAATATTATTTAAAGTGTATGACTTGATATGACTTGTATGATTTAACTCTAAAATATCAAAGTTATATCAAGTTTGTCGTTTTTACTTAATTCCACCTACGGTGAATTAGTATAATCAATTAATACAAAATCCAAACCTAACCTAACTGTACTAAAATCCGATGAATTAAACCCTTTTTAAATAAGTCTATCTTCTTTCCAGAGGTCTAATCTGCACACAAACATTCATTTATATATATATAATATATATATACATCGACAAAAAATAATAATACAAATCAACAAACATGCCCGATTAACCAATAGCAAATAATATATTATAATACACAATTATTATTATTTTAATAATATTATTTTTTTTTCTTTACAACCCTTATCACTTAGGAAAGAGAAATCGGCCACAGTCATTGATTTACAGGCTGCCCAAGAAGATTCTCTCAGAACATTTTCTAAAAACTGTTGAAATATACAATTAATATTAGTATTCAAACCATGTAAACACACGTGCGTGTACAATGTCGTTTTCTAATAGATACTTATGCAGTTACGATATAGCTGTGTAACACCTTTACTATCGCTTTCTATATTATATACGGATACGGGATGGCCTCGATTGTTCATATAAATAGGGCCTTTGATGTATGTAATATTCACTTGCACAGACGCTGTCATACCGAGTGTACGCGGTGTGTGTGTATAGTCACAGTTTAATTGTCCAGTTGTACGTTATTATATATTATACTTTTACATACAACATGTCATGTCAGACAACAAAACGTGTGTGTTCAAAAGAAACGGGATTCCTGTATGCATAGGCACAAGATGCGGTAGGTTGTTTGAATTACAGATCAATGTTGAAGCACCATCGAAAGCTGAATGTTATGCGAACATTGCAGTAGAAAAACGATTAGAAGTATGGCATAAGCGTTTAGCGCACCAGAATATTCAATACGTGAGGAATTGTTTGGCAAAACATAATATTGATTATTCAGCCAAGGACGATCAATTTGTATGCAGCGACTGCATAATCGGGAAACAAAACCGTCAATCGTTCAGTAAAAGTGAGACCGAATATTTTAACGTCGGCGATTTAATACATGCAGATTTATGTGGACCGATGCAGAGGGACTCTATCGGTATGTCAAAATATTTTTTACTATTTAGAGATGACTATTCACATTACAGAACAGTATATTTTATTAAGAATAAATATGAAGTAAAAAATATTATGGAAACATTTATAAAAAGTGTTAAAACAGAAACAGGATCTAAAGTCAAAATATTAAGGACAGATAATGGGTTAGAATTTGTAAACAAGGATATTACAGGTATTCTACAGAAATATGGCATACGACACCAAACTACGGTAGCATATACGCCGGAACAGAACGGGAAAGTCGAGCGTGATAACAGAACAATCGTAGAAGCTGTCAGGACAATGATATGTGCGAAAAATCTTGACGTGTCATTATGGGCAGAAGCTGTGAACACAGCGGTTTATACACTTAATCTAACCGGAACGAGTTCACAGATTGGTAAGCCACCTTACGAGTTATATTATAAAGTCGTGCCAGATATTAAACATTTACGAGTTTTTGGTACTGCGGTATATACACACATACCAAAGCAAAAACGTCAGAAATGGGATCCAAAAAGTGAAAAAGGAATATTTGTTGGATATTCGAACAGCACGAAAGGTTATCGTGTATGGTATTCGAAAACAAATAAAATATCCGTGTGCAGAGACATTATATTCGAAGACGAATGTAATAATTATGAAAATGTAATTGCAGAAACATTAGAGTTTACAGACACTCAAATTAATTCAACGGGCGTGCGTGAGAAGGACGAAAATATAGTCGATGATAGAAATTTTATGGTTCTACGTGACAGGAATACACTTAAGAAGCCGGACAGGTATAATGTTCAGACTTTTATTGCTAACTGTGTCAGTCCATTGAATTATGATGAGGCAATTACTGGGTCAAACAAAAATGAATGGAATAATGCTATGAACGACGAAATTAATTCATTACACGAAAATCAGACTTGGACTCTAGTCGATTTGCCACAGGATAAAGTTGCATTACGAAATGCATGGGTGTTCAAAACCAAATATAAAATTGACGGTAGTATAGATAAATTTAAGGCCAGATTGGTCATTAAGGGTTGTTCACAGAAATATGGTATAGATTACCATGAAACATTTTCGCCAGTGGTCAGATACGAATCAATAAGGGCGATATTCGCAGTAGCAGCTGTGGAAAAATTAATACTACGACAATTCGACATCAAGACAGCATTTCTGTACGGGGAACTACAGGAAGAAATATACATGGTACAACCACCAGGTTACGAAGATGGCTCAAATCAAGTATGTAAGCTTCAGCGAAGTTTGTATGGCTTAAAACAAAGTCCAAGATGTTGGAATATACGCTTTAAGAACTTTTTGAATGCATTTGGTTTACAATGTACCGAAGCGGATGCATGTGTATTCAAAGCTGATAACAGCCAAATTATTCTTGCAATATTTGTTGACGATGGTTTAATCGCGGCAGATAATGAAGAGATAATAGAGAAACTTTTAACGAACTTGGAGAAAGAGTTTGAGGTTAAAAAGGGAAACTTAGAATATTTTCTAAGTATGCAGGTAAACTTAATGAAAAATGGTTCATTATTTGTGCATCAGACAAATTATGCTTGTAGCATAATTAATAAATTTAATATGCTGGACGCCAAGGAACTTTCAATTCCGATAGACAAATCACATACTATTGAACAAAAGGAAGAATCGGAGATATTAAGTGAAGAAATACCTTATAGGCAGGCAGTAGGTAGCTTACTGTTTTTATCGCAGGTAACGAGACCAGATATAGCATATGCAGTAAACTTTGCTAGTCGTTACTTAGCAAAACCAACTAAAGCTCATTGGAACTTGGTAAAACGGATTATACGATATGTCAAACGAACATTTAATTATGGCTTGTATTTTAATCATAATACACAATTGTCATTAGAAATATTTAGCGATTCAGATTACGCAGGTGACGTTCAGACACGACGTTCAACGTCAGGATTTCTATTCAGATACGGGTCGAGCATAATTTCATGGACATCGCAGAGACAACATTGTGTGTCATTGTCATCGACCGAGGCTGAATATATTTCGGCCAGTGAAGCTGTAAAAGGGATCATGTGGATTACGCGGTTGATAATAAGCTTATCAAAAACAGGTGATAAACAACCGGTATTATTCATTGATAATCAGAGTGCTATTCGTTTAGTTAAGAATCCGGAGTTTCATAAGAGGACAAAACACATAGACGTACGATATCATTTCATACGGGAGAAATACGAAGAAGGACAATTCCAACTACAGTACATTGGAACAGAGGACCAGATTGCGGACATTCTAACTAAGCCTTTGGTTAAGGAATGATTCGAGAAGTTGCGGTCAGCCATAGGAGTGACTACAATTAAAGAAATTATTAATTGAGGGAGGGTGTTGAAATATACAATATATTAGTATTCAAACCATGTAAACACACGTGCGTGTACAATGTCGTTTTCTAATAGATACTTATGCAGTTACGATATAGCTGTGTAACACCTTTACTATCGCTTTCTATATTATATACGGATACGGGATGGCCTCGATTGTTCATATAAATAGGGCCTTTGATGTATGTAATATTCACTTGCACAGACGCTGTCATACCGAGTGTACGCGGTGTGTGTGTATAGTCACAGTTTAATTGTCCAGTTGTACGTTATTATATATTATACTTATACATAATCATATTGTCGTGTTATTACTTATTATATTAATGCTAACATCATTAGTCCGTCAAGCTTCACTTTCAACAAAAACATTAGGGCTTCGTGTATTTTATCCTCTTTTTCTTCGGTTTTCGCTAAAATCTACGGCTCCTGTAAAATGAAAAAAATCTTCAAATTAAAGTTGTGTTCCACTGTAATTATATTGTATTATGCATTATACATGCATAATAATAAAAATCTCTCGCATTGACACGGCATTTTTTTTACCTATTATTGGTAGTTTTTGAGAATTTATGTTAAGGAATACCTATTTAATGTTTTTTTTTTCACAGCGTCGTCCATTAAGAAATAGACACAAATAATTTTTTATTAAAACGATTACTTAATGTAGGCCTAAGCCCTAAACATCTGGTATGATCTTTTAGAAAAACTATTGTTTCAATCTTCTTTTAGCTTATCTTTCATAAGCGATTTTTTTTTTCATTTTATCACTGGTCAAACTATTAATACAACAAGCCTAAAGGAATATTACAGCATAATGATATTATGATGCATGGTAACAGCAGTCGGTTAATCTGTCATAAATCATATAGGTAGATACAGTAGATCATATAGTAGAAAAGGTTTAATAATTGGTAGGTAGTTACGGCAATATTCAGAGTGCGTGAGAAATAAAATAAATGCAAGGTAGGTATTAGTAGGAATCAAAATACATCACAGAGCCTCAGAAAACGTGGAGGAATTGGAGAATATTAAAATAATACATTTCCGAAAAAAGTTATCGGAAAATTAAAAAAAAACCGAATTTTCGGAAAATTAAAAAATTGTATTTACGCTTAAAAATTAAAAAGTTGGGCAAGTGGGTGTCTCTCTGCTGTACAGTAGGTTACAAGTGGGTCACTTGTATAATGGATGGTATCACATTTGAATTCAATGATATTATATCATTGTATAAGAAAAACGATTCTGAGCGGAGACGGTATGTCCTTCTGGATATTTTATATTGTAATTATATTTAAATATATATATATATATAAATAATATATATATATATATATATATATATTAAATATATTAAATATATATATAATTATATTATATTTTATTATAGCCTGTAAGTTGAATTAATATTATAAATTACGATAAAATAACTAAAATCATTATTTTTATTTTATTTGTTACAATGGTGATAAACAAAGTGTTAGAAATTGAAATCACATTTTTAGCGGTTTTTGAAATTAGTCGGTGAAATTGTAATGTGTCATTAAATAAATATTGAGAAAATTGAAAAATTACCTCTCTAAAGTACCATCTTGATAAAATTTGCTAAAAGAAAAGAGATACTATATGTTAAAAGCGAAGAACTGCTTCTGGTAAAAATTTTGTATGCAGGATAAAATAAAAATAAATATAAACAATAGGTATTGAAAAACCAATAGATCCCTCACTCCGCTCAGAATCTAATAATATTGATAGTAATATAGTTGATAATATCAAATAATCAATTCAAGTCATATTTATTGTTCTTTTTATTTAAACTATAAAAGAATGTTATGAATCAGTTTAAATCAGGAATGAAAAATGTTTTTAATTTTTTCGTTTTTGTTTTTGATTAACGTTTTTAAAAACGTTATTTTTCTATATTGTTTTTGATAATATTGTTTTTTTTTTTTATAGTAGTAAATTTAGCAATTTAGAAATGCACTTAAGAGTTAAAAATTAAAATTAATTATTCTTGATTTCAAATAAAAATGTTTTTAAATTTTAATAGAGCATTGTTGGTAAAGATTAAAAAGTAAATACTTAAGTAACATTTTTTTTTCGTGTTATTAATATAATAATGTATAATACTATAATTTATTTGCATTTTCGTTTTTGATTTCGTAATTAATTTTTTTTCTGTTTTTGGGATTTTTTGTTATGGTTTTTTGTTTTTGTTTTATTCATTGTTTTCGTTTTTTTTTCCGTTTACTAACGTTTTTTAAAAACGTTTTCCATCCCTGGTTTAAATTATTTATTTTATTTTATCACTGTGGTGTTATCATTGTGAATCTTACCTTTACATTTTTTCTGACGCTGGGAATTTATAAAGTTGACGGAGTGATTGTTTACAAAAATATAGTACAAATCAATTGTAAAGCGAATTGCCTGTTACATGTTATAATTATTAGTGATAAATAATAATATTGTTTATGGCTGGTGGAATCAATAATAACGATAAAGAAAAATTTCAAAAAAAAAAATAAAATAATAACTACCAAGTCAATATTGAAAACACAAACACATATTAAAAGTAGACAAAACGTGTATTACTAATATGTAAAAAAAATAAAGAACCTTGGGGGGATCTATCCCCCATATCCCCCCCCAGGCCATATTATTTGTAAAATTTCGGACTGCACATTTCATTTTATTCTCGCTACCATCTTAGCAAAAGGAATGTATTACATAATACATATTACATATATAATATATATATATATTATATACCATATGTATAAAATAATTTAACAATGCAATTCAATAAAACAACAAAATACTTATCTTTTAATAAAAATCATAAAAATTAAATAGCATAATATAATAATTAAAATCATAACAATGCATATTACTTTCTTGATTTTTCATCAAGTAAGTATAGTAATTGAAATGAAAAAAGTCTGAACTTTGAAAACTTCAAGAATTTGTGTTAAATAGGAAAATAATAAAAATGTAACTCAGTAATGATGAATAGGTGGGTAATTTAGCTAGCTTTAATATAAAATATTAATAAGAGAGATTTTATATCACACCCAAGCGGTATACCCAATTTGAATCGATAAAAACATTCGCGTGAACAGTCCCAAAATTTCTATTTTTTAACTTTTATCCTAAACTATGATACCTAGCTAGAAATTTGGTTGATAACTCATTAAAAAGGGATTATCAGGTAGACACTAAATGTGGAATTAATTTTTTTTTTTTTAATTATTTAATTTTTCACAGATAAAAAAAAAAGAGTTATTTTCTCTAGATTTTCATTTAGAGATGTAGATCTCCGAAACTGGAGAACGGATTTTGTTATTTGGGGTCTTGTTAAATTCACATTTGCTAGGAGAATTGCAGTGAAGATTTTCAGAACTTTATCTAAAATCGTTAATTCATTACAAAGCTGTAAAGATGAAAAACATCAAAAAACGCCCAATAAAATTTGTTTTAATGTTCTGTAGTGAATTAACTATTAAAGATAAAGTTCTGCAAATCTTCACTGCACTTCACCAATGTGAATCTAACAAGACCAAAATCAACGAAATCCGCTGTCCGGTTTCGGAGATCTATCTCACTAAATGAAAATGAAAATGATTTTTTGTGGGGCTGTTCACGCCGACATTTTTCTGGATTCATATTGTTTGACCGCTTGGGTGTGATTAAATCAGTTAAAAAATTTCTAAAAATTCAAAATCAAGAAAGTTTACATGCCGATCCCTGACTTGGCAATTTTTGTTTTGTAGACCGTAGTGCACACACCGAGGCACACACGTTCAAATCGTAGTGCACACTTGTATATTCGTAGTGCACATTGTGTGTCGTGGTGCACATAAAAATAGGGCCTGCCCCCCCCCCCCGTGAGAACGCCCATGGTAGTATACTTTAGAAGTTTCAAGTACCCACGAATAATATTATACAATCACGACAAAATAACTAAAATAGTTACTCTAGGTTTTTTATTATGTAATTTCGTCCAAATTTGAATTTAAAATGTATGTAAAAAATGACTGTGTTCATATATTTTTGAGAACCTTTGTTTTAAATTTGCAATCCTTAGCTATAAAAACTGAACATTTTATAATTTATTAATTACAATGATTGGTAAATTTCGAGATTTTGATAAATTTTGCCAAAATTCGATCTTTAAATGCTTATAAAAAATAATTGTGCCTATGTATTTTTAATATTTTTCAATTGATATTGTAACAATATATCAGGAGAATCGTATTAAATTTTTACACTTTTTAGCCCAACAGATGAAACTTTATTGATATTTATAGAAAAAAAAACTAAAAAACTTGAAAACTGAAAATGTCCGTAAACAGCTCAAAAAGAGTCAAAATATTTTCAAAATTGTATGGTGTATAGGAAATGCTAATATAAACATTCAGTGAAATTTTCATGTATCTATAGTTATTCGTTTATGAATAATAACAAAATAAGGAAATCGCTACATGAGAAATCGAGTGAACATCCAATGTTGTAAAAATTTGAATTTCAAACGCTCATAAAAATTTAATTTGACTGTCCGGTAGAGATTTTTTTATTGATAAAGGTAGACAAACTTATGAGTACCTAATCTTGTATCTTTTTAAGAATTCTTAACTCAAAATAATTTGCTAATTTTCGTGATTTTCCCATATTTTGTCAATTTTTTAACTTTAAATGCTTATAAAAAAAAATTGTGACTTATAATTTTTAATATTTTTCATCTAAATTTGAAACAATATACTATGTGCTGTCTTATTATTTAACATAATATAATTTTACGTTAAATATAATCTGTTTTAGTGTTATTTTGAATATATTTTGAGTTAATATATACAATGGGTTAAAATTAATTTTAGTGTCACCAGTCGACCCGGCGTAAAATTACCTTTTTTTTTACCCGACTTAAGCTGATAAGAATCGTCGTATATATCTTTGTATCTATTTTTATATAAAGTCATTAAAATTATCTATGGCACATCTTAGAAGTTTTTTTGATGTTTTAATTGTGATCCTATTTATGAGAATTTGTCCACTATCAAGAGTCAATAGATTTTTTTTTCAAATTATGGTCGACAAAAAATTTTATCGCCCAGTCCAGTCTAAAGTTTTTTTGGAAATGATAATACAATATTCCTTCTATATAATATCTTCTTAATAATTATTAGGAAAATACGTAACAATTTAAAATTTTTAAGTTTCAAATTAAGGTTTATAGTTAGGTACCTACATATTATTTTATGATTTATAATCATTATAGCTGATCCCTTTCACTTCGTTACCAGTTAAATGTAGCAACTCTATATGACTCAAACTTTGTTCAATTCGTTATTTAATATTTAGTGTATGGTGTTCAAAATTTATCTTAACTTTTCCACTGCCCGGAATAAAAATTCTTATTCGCAGCAGTACCTATCTATATTACCTATATAAATTCGTTATTTATCATGAACATGTTAAAGTTTTTTTGGAAATTATAGTACAATATTCCTTCTAATTGACTGTACATGATAACATTTTAAAAATATTTTGAAACTTTTTGATGTATTTATATTATTAAACAACGAAATATTTTCATCATCTTTATTTAAAATGATTATGCAACTGTCTGAGAGAAGAAAAGCAGTTAAAAAAGTTGAAGAATCTTCGTTCTGAGTTTAATTCCTGAGATTGTAAAATGTTAAGATGTATTGACATACCTCTAGTAAGTACATCGTAGATATTTTATGATCTTATATCTTGTTCATCTTATAACCGTTACACAATCATCTAATATGAATAATTAATCTAAACTAAATATATAACATACTTTACAAATAAAATTGATAATTACCTCCTGATGAATTAGGAATCAATGTGATTCCGATGCATAATATGACATAGTATGACATTATTTATATTTTAATAACGTTGAAGTCATTTTTCCAGAAAACTGTAGTGGTGTTTTAGCAGTATAACTTCTTAAGACCTTTATAGCGACCAACAATAATTATTAAATGAGAGAAACAATAATTTTTATAGGCCATTTTGTTTGTTCAGTGGTTGTTCAGTTGTTGTATATGTATTATGTATTCAACGCATATGTGCAGTTATTTTTAAAATATCTTAATCAGGGCTTTGCACCCGAATTAACCCGAACCCCTAACACCCCTAAACACCCTTAAAAATTCAAACACCCGAAACCCATATAACCCGAATGATTCTATTTTCAAAACCCCCGTATTAACCAAAACCCGAATAAATCATTCGGGTTAACCCGAAACCCGAATAATTTCATTTTTACAAACTCTTCATGTGATATAATATCATTTTATATGTATTTCTTGTGGCGCGTTCGATTCTTTAGTTGTAATTCAATAATCATTTTCTTAAAAATAAAATCCAATGAAATCCTTATTTGATTCTGATTAAAGACCTAATCGCCTAATACTAAATTATTTATTTTACCTAATATAGATTTATTACTTTATTTGTATATAAAATAAATCCAAATATAGCCTATAGTAATATAAAATAATAAATGTAGACATATTCTCAACAGAACTGAATAACGTAGTGACAGTCGTGACCAAAATATCAAATACTAATAATTAATAATACTTTGTATTATTTGCTACAAATTTCCCAAGCGGTATTATTATTCATTTAGGTATACCTAAACTATTTTTAACGAATATAATAAATTCATAATTCGAGGCTATATTTATTATTTACCAGTTTTCCGGAATTATTTTGTTTCTCTACGGCTCAACGCCCCTATGGCCTAACTATTTTAAACATTTTATTATATCCGTCGTCTTCGCTAGTGGTAAATTGTTATGTTTGTAATTTGTATCACAATACGACGAACCTATTGCGCAGTCAATATTGTCAATTTTTATTGCTGACTGCTGTTATTATTAATTTATCGTAACATTTTTAAGTATATTACATTATATTTTAATTTATTTTATATTACCTAATAGTTGTTATTACTTTAGATCAGTGGCGTTAGGTTAGGATGTGTTATATTTTAATAACAGTTTTAAGTATAACTTATATCTATAGGAAGTAGGAACCTAATAACTAATCAATATAAAATAATATAGTATTTAAATACCCTTGATTGAGCTCCAGTTCTAGTAAGTAGATAATGTAGGTATTTGTTTGGTTGTTTGAGTTCACACTTAATACCTATGTTTAAAATAGTAAACAGATAGAGTAGGTATTTGGAACTTATAAAATGTATGTTAAGAATTTAAGCCTTAAGAGTTAAGGTACATAGATTTTCATAAGTGATATAGACTCTAATGCATCCAATAAAATGAATAGGTAACTAATTAATTTCCCATCGCCTTAGTTCTTGTAGTTTCTTAAAAAAATGTAACTACTGTAGGTACATTAATACGAGTTTGGTTTAAAACAAATGTTGCAAATTCGTGTTGGAAATATATATTTAATTAAACATAACATAATAATTAATAAGTCATTGCATAAATAATTTTTTTTTTTTTTTTGGGGGGGGGGGTCATCAAAAGCTATGTTTTTTTCCAGATTACTAAACACCCGTATTAACCAATATTAACCCGAATAATAGTGGTTTTGAAAACCCGAATCTTTGTTTAAACTTTTTATTCGGGTGTTTGAACACCCGAATCGGCGCATCCGAGTTGGGTCCCGAGTACAAGGGATAAATCGCAGGTACTACACTAGTTGGGTCCTGGATTTTTTTAGGTACTACACTAGTTGGGTCCAGGATATTTTTGGGTACCACATAGTTGGGTCTGAGTTTATTTTAAGTAAATATACAATCCAAACGAAAAATGATATTGAACGATGGAGATGCATTCAGAGATCATGTAAGTCATTTTTTTTAAATATTCCAACGATCAATTTATCAAAATTTATAAAAAACAAAATGAATCAAAAAAATGCAGGAATAATAAATCGATTTGATTTTGCAAAATTAATGTCTTAAAAAATTTTAACAACACACGTGTGATTTCTTTAAACAATATTTTATTTATATTATACAATACCTATGTATTTTAGATTCTGAGCGGAGCGATGAATGTATTGGTTTTACAATGATGTATGTTTTTATATTTTTGTGTCTGTCATCACGTTTTAGGACAGTAAAAGTGCTTGGATTTTCTTCATCAGTAGCTTTTCTGATAGGAAAGTGAATCTAGTTGGTACTTTGGGGGGTCAAAAGTATAAATTTCCCAGTAGTTTTCACAAGCGCCGGGAAAAACAACATAAAAATTAAGGAAAAACGGGAATTTTTACGCAAAATTGGTTTTCCAAAAAATTGATTTTGGTTATTGGTGTAACTCTAAAACAAATGAACGTATATACATAAAATTTTCACTGGTTGTTAATATTTGCATTTTCTATACACGATAACATTTTCAAAATATTTTGATTTATTTTGAACTGTTTAGGGACATTTTCATTTTCCATTTTTTTTTAGTTTTTTTTCTAAAAATATCAATAAAATTTTATTTGTCGGTTGCGAAAGCTTGAAAATTTAATAGAAGGCTCCTAATATGTTGTTTCAAAGGCAGATGACAAATATTAAAAATCCTCGGTCACAATTTTTTTTTTTATAAGCATTTAAAGTTCAAAAATTTACAAAATATGGAAAAATCACGAAAATTAGCAAATTATTTTGAGTTAAGAATTCGTAAAAATTTTTCTTTTTAAATCTAAGATTTGAAAATGAAACACAAGATTCCTTATAAGATTATCTACCTTTATCAATAAAAAAATCCCTACCGGACGCCTATTTACGGATGCTACTCGAGACTGGCCAATTGATCCCAAATTCAGTTAGGGTTCGTAAAACAAATTTATTTACGGATACTACTCGAGTCTGGCCACTATGCCACTGCGGTCTACCAAAATATACGTGGTCTACCGTAATAATATTAAAGTAATAAAGTACAATAATATTAAAAGTATAATAAAGTATAATTTAAAGTATAAAAAAAATTTAATTTATTTTTTATTACCCTGTGACCCACTTGGGGAGGTGTTGCACAGCAAGTCGGGGGATATTTTCGATTTGCGGAGCGGAGCGACGGCGCCGAGGAGCGTAGCGACGAGTGCCGCTAGCACCGCATCACTGTACGATGTTTTTTCAAATTGGTGGCTCGGTGCAACAAAAATGCAATTGATTGAAAAAACATCGTACAGTGATGCAGTGCTAGCGGCACTCGTCGCTACGCTCCTCGGCGCCGTCGCTCCGCTCCGCAAATCGAAAATATCCCCCGACTTGCTGTGCAACACCTCCCCAAGTGGGTCACAGGGTTGAGAAAATTGCATTTTTGTTCCCAGCTATATAGGTAGAACACATAACATTGATAGACCGCATACTATGGTCATGTTTATAGTTACAAAGCACACAAAACGGAGGTAGACCGCATATTGGGAGATAGCCCAGCTTTCATATTGAACTTTATGAGTCTTTATTTGAGTATAGCGGTATATTACATAGTGGCCAGACTCGAGTAGTATCCGTAAAATAAATTTGTTTTACGAACCCTAACTGAATTTGGGATTGATTGGCCAGTCTCGAGTAGCATCCGTAAATACGCCTACCGGACAGTCAAATTAAATTTTTATGAGCGTTTGAAATTCAAATTTTTACAACATTGGATTTTCACTCGATTACTAATGTAGCGATTTCCTTATTTTGTTGCAATTCAAAAACGAACAACTGTAGATACATGAAAATTTCACTGAATGTTTAAATTAGCATTTCCTATACACCATACAATTTTGAAAATATTTTGACTCTTTTTGAGCTATTTACGGACATTTTCAGTTTTAAATTTTTTTTAGTTTTTTTTCTATAAATATCAATTAAGTTTTATCTGTTGGGCCAAAAAGTGTAAAAATGTAATACAAGGCTCCTGATATATTGTTACAATATCAGTTGAAAAATATTAAAAATACATAGGCACAATTTTTTTTTATAAGCATTTAAAGATCAAATTTTGACAAAATTTATGAAAATCTCGAAAATTATCAATCATTGTAATTAATAAATTATAAAATGTTCAGTTTTTATAGCTAAGGATTACAAATTCAACACAAAGGTTCTCATAAATAGTTCATACTATATCCAAAAAATCTAAAAAATATATGAACACACTTATTTTTTACAGACATTTTAAATTCAAATTTGGACGAAATTACATATTAAAAAACCTAGAATAACTATTTTAGTAACTAACCCGAATATATCCAGCACCCGAAACCCGAATAAATTATTCGGGTGCAAAGCCCTGATCTTAATGTTAGTCAAATATAATTTTTTTTTACCTATTTCAGAACACGAACTTATCTATTTTAGATTCTGAGTGGAACGATGAATGTATTGATTTTACAATGATGTGTATTTATTTATTTATTTTTTTATTTCTTTTGTGTCTGTGTACACGATAAATAGTCGAAATAATATGATTTTTGACTTCAGTATCTTGTTCGATTTTAAAGTGAATATCGTTGGTGCATTGGGGAGGTCAAAATTTAAAATTCCCAGTACTTTTCAAAAGCGCCAAGAAAAACAAAAGAAAAATTAAGGAAAAACGGGAATTTTTACGCAAAATCGATTTTTCAGAAAATTGAATTTGGTTTTTGGTGTAACTTTAAAACAAATGACCGTAGATACATGAAATTTTCACTGGTTGCTTATATTTGCATTTTATATACACGATAACATTTTCAAAATATTTTGATTTATTTTGAACTGTTTAGGGACATTTTCATTTTTCATTTTTTTTTAGTTTATTTTCTAGAAATATCGATAAAATTTTATTTGTTGGTTAAAAAACTTGAAAATTTAATAGAAGGCTCCTAGTTAATTGTTTCAAAGGCAGATGAAAAATATTAAAAATCGTTAGTCACAGTTTTTTTTTATAAGCATTTAAAGTTCAAAAATTGACAAAATATGGAAAAATCACGAAAATTTGCAAATTATTTTGAGTCAAGAATTCTTAAAAATTTTTCTTTTTAAATCTAAGATTTGAAAATGTAATACAAGATTACTAATAAATTTGTCTACCTTTATCAATAAAAAAATCTCTACCGGATAGTCAAATTAAATTTTTATGAGCGTTTGAAATTCGTTCACTCGATTTCTCATGTAGCAATTTCCTTATTTTGTTGTTATTCATAAACAAATAACTATAGATACATGAAAATTTCACTGAATGTTTATATTAGCATTTTCTATACACCATACAATTTTGAAAATATTTTGACTCTTTTTGAGCTGTTTACGGACATTTTCAGTTTTCAAGTTTTTTAGTTTTTTTTTCTATAAATATCAATAAAATTTCATCTGTTGGGCTAAAAAGTTTAAAAATTTAATACAATTCTCCTGATATATTGTTACAATATCAGTTGAAAAATATTAAAAATACATAGGCACAATTTTTTTTTATAAGCATTTAAACATCGAATTTTGACAGAATTTTTCAAAATCTCGAAATTTACCAATCATTGTAATTAATAAGTTATAAAATGTTCAGTTTTTATAGCTAAGGATTGAAAATTTAAAACAGGATTCCACGTAAGTAGTTAATTCTCTTACCGAAAAATCTAAAAAATATACAATCACAGTTTATTTTTATAGTCATTTTATGTTCAAATTTGGACGAAATCACATATTAAAAAACCTAGTAATTTTGTTGTCATTGTATTATCATATTATGTAATATAATATTATTCGTGGGTAGGTACCTACTTGAAACTTCTAAAGTGTACTATTATATATCTATGATAGTATCAGGGTTTGTTATTAATGTTGATGTATAACGTGTTATAAGTACCTAATGGATATTGTGGTGATGTGATTAATTTGGAATTTATTATAGGTCAATTTTTTTTTAATACCATAGATATGTATATAATTTGTCTTAAACCTAGACTGACATACCGTCTTCGCTCAGAATCGTTTTTCTTATACAATGATATTATATCATTGAATTCAAATTTAATAGCATCCATTATACAGTGACCCACTTGTAACCTACTGTACAGCAGAGCAAAATCCACTGACCCACCTTTTTTTTTTTTAATACGAATCTTATTCGAAACGTAAATGTAAAAAATTAAACTAATCCAAGTTTGAAATATTATACTAGAAGAATTAAAATCGTCCATATTTGTATAAGAAATATTTTTAAATGACAAAATAACAACTCATGCCTTATAAGAAACCTTGTATGGCATTTTTAAGTTTTCGGCCATACGAAAATATTTTAACCGACATTTATAGAAAAAAATACTAGATTATTGTGTTGTAAAATAGAAATCATTTTACAAAATTAAGAATAATAAATCGTAATTTTATAAAAATATGTCGTTATTATAAGTTATAACCACAAACCATGGATCAATTGATTACGATTCATGAAAGTCTGTTTAAACTTATGATATAGATAATCTACTTTAATAACTCTTTTCAATTAACATTATAAACCATACCTAACTTATGTATAATTACTGTTATATTCTGTGATAATATGCTAACAATATCAAGTATTTAATTTCATAACGTAGATCATTATATAGTATCTGCAATTTATATTATATTATATTTTGTATGATTTGTATAGGATTCTAACCCCATTTATATGTTTAAAATATAAATTGAAATTTTTAAGTACATTAAAAGACAATATTATCAACTACTTATATTTTTCACAACATTTAAGCAATATCATGTATCAAACTCTAGTTGCCTGGAAGAGAACGTGCATTGATCAAATTTTGAATTGGAATCCATTATTGAACATTTTGAAGTATTGTGGTCGAAATTTGAACGAAAAATTGAACTGAATTATTTTACTATAAAAATTCTACTGAAATTGGCTGATTTTTACATAAACGTTGTTTTAGATTCTTTACATCACTTCCCGATTTGGAGAATACCTAGTCTTTACTATGTAATTGGGAGAGCTCCTTGAACTGATTAATGTTGCACTATATAGTTTTATATATTTTCTGAGCTTTTGGTTGGACATATATTTATCGATTTTTATGGATAACCCCACTCGGAATTCATTAAGTATAAATAACACAGAACAATATAGAATATATTTGGATTTAATAATTATATAATAAAAAAATTCCTATGTCGATATAAACACCACATTAAAATTTAAAATTTATATTTATTTTTATTGACAGCAAATACATTTTACGATTTATCAGATACTCCAATATAAACTAAAAATAAGTATATCCAAATATCATTTAATATCATTAGGTTATCAACTATACTCACAACCTACCAGACAATTTATGACAATAGTAATTTAGTACAAACAAAATAATATTTATAGTTTAAAACTTGTAAAATTCAATAATTTATATTATATAATTGAATAGTGCAAACAAACAAAAAATGTGTAATTAAAAGACGACACCCGAAGTTCGGAAGGTCGGAAGAAACTCATATTATATGTGGCGTTTCAGCTAACTTTCCAAATTTCACATCCAGAGCATTTAACAGTTCTACCGTTGCATCGACTCCCGGTTGATTAGCCTTTCCGTATCCTTCCATTTTACTCTTGCAATTTATAAACCATTTCTTTATATTGGGGTATTTATCGAAGTCAATTGCACCGGCAACCTGAAAAAAATATGAAAATGTGTCTTAAACGTGTGTCCAAGTTATCACAATGATGTGTAAGGAGGAAATACCTCAAAGGTCGAAATGGAAGAGACCAAAGAGAAATCGGCAACAGTCATTGAATCACCGGCTGCCCAAATAGATTTTGTTAGAACATTTTCTAAAAACTTAAGCGCATTTTGGACTTTTTCCTCTCCTTTTTCGGTTTTAGGTGTTCTATAGTAAATCCTAGGGTTCTGTAAAATGAAAAAAAAATCTTCAAATTAAAGTTGTGATTCCACTGCAAATATATTAAATGCATGCATAATAATAATAATCACTCGCATCGACAAGGTATTTTTGTTCTACCTATTATTGGGAGTTTTTGAGAAATTTGCGTTATGGAATACCTATTTATTGGTTTTTTTCACCATGTCGTCTATTAAGAAATTGCTAAAATTAAATGACTTGAATTTTTTATTAAAACAATTACATAATATATAAGCCTCAACATCTGATATGGCCGTGTAGAACAACCATTGCTTCTATCTTCTTTGAACTCATCTTTCATAATCGATTTTTGAAGTGAAACTTCTATACGCTTTCTGGGAGTAAATTTTCAAGGCCGTGACAAATGAGCGATAATACGAAAATTGGTAACGATTTATAATAACATTATTAACTATGCCTAGAAACGAAGTGAAGAGGTATTTAATTAGATTAGATTAGACTAGATTAGACCCCTGGGCAGAAGATTGGCTAATTTAAAAAGGAGAGGACCATCCCGGTGTGGTGCTCAAACTGAGATTTTGAGATTTTCCGTTAAAAAATTTTGTTTATAAATAGTTGTCATGGGTTTTGAAGCTATTATTATTTATTATTATTATTATTATTATTATTATTATTATTATTATTATTATTATTATTATTATTATTATTATTATTATTATTATTATTATATTATTATTATTATTATTATTATTATTATTATTATTATTATTATTATTATTATTATTATTATTATTATTATTATTATTATTGATTACTAAACAATTCTCTACAAAGAAAAATAATAAAAATGAAACCTCTACGACACTAAATGTAGATTGTACATTAATAATTTCATATCACCACGACTAATGTCGCGAAAGTTTCACTTTCAAAATTCCCACCCTTGTATACTTGATTATTATTGGTTCCCTTTACGCTGCCTTATAATTTGTGATATCATAAAGACATTAAATATTTGATTGAGAAGGGGTATAAAAGCAATTTCCTTGTATATTTCAACCATGGTATTATTATAACAACCCTAAACGAATATTACAGCATAATGATATGATGCGTGGTAATAGTAGTCTATTGATCATAAATCATATAGTTAGATACCACATAAAACGTTTAATAATATTGGTAGGTACGGCAATATTCAGTGTGAAAGAAATGCAAGGTATGTACCAGGTACCTGGTATGAGTGAATAAACACCGAGCGAATAAGTCAGTGAAAAGCGACAGTGAAAAATTAATAACCAATGCTAATTTATCGTTATAATAATAATAATAATAATTCATAGCTGTTGCTAATTGGTCTTTGTAATAAAAATAATGTGAATATTCACGTATTCCAGTCTAAAAGCCAGATACAAGGTGCCGTCGTCAAAATACAGTCTTTGGTGGACCTGAGCTTGAAATGTTGGGTCATTGGGGTACAGCGGATGATCTTCTTTTCCGCCGTATTTTCGAACCAAGTATATGTTGATTGCATGACTGAAACGAAAACGTAAGTTATTAAAAAACGTATAACTATAGTTGAGTATTGTATTATTGTTACAAACAGTTGGTGGTGCGCCACCCCTTTCTTAAAACCCCTTTTATTCGTCCGATATATATATATACCCAATCAATATATCACGATCAATATCGAGTGATTGTTGTCCGGAAATATAATATTTGTGTGGGGGCAACATGGTTTGAGCAGCCTTGCAATTTGACGGCGTAAATTGTCGTCAGTTATTGCCCACTCACGGGCGATAGCTAGTGGACGGTTACTGCCCTGGTGATGTACGGACGGGCACTAGCCGTGAGATGATAGTGGACTGTATAAAAATGTAAAAAAATATATGGGAATGTGGGAACCTTACAAAACATTAAAATGTAATAAGAGATAATTGTAACAGCAAATGTCGAATGTAAAAAAATATTTTAATAATTCACAAATTTTGTAAACTATAATAATAATAGTAAATCGCTTATGAGGCGAACCAAAAATATTGATAATACAATTCGTATATGTTATATAATACGGCGGAGGTGACGATATTACATAATTCGGGTGAAAACAAATTATAATGATATTATGACCTAGCCTTTATGCTTCGACTCAGGCTGGTATGATGGCAGTAGAGCAAGATGAAACAATTCCGTCCATGAACACATGATCACTTTGTGATAATATTTCTAGGCAGTCTGGAGAAGCAAATTTAATTATGGGACTATTAATTGATCGATTATCATGAAATAAAAACTTTTGCTGATTAGGTCCTACTGTCATCGTCCACTTACCCTCTAACACAAATTCTTTGGAAGAAATTGTAGGATATGAATTGTTACGGATTCTCCTTAAATTTCGTTTTACATTATTTTAATTTAGCATCCAAAAAGCAGCTTCGTCTGTTAATTTGGTAACTTCTTTTGCATAAACTTTAGAATTAATATCAAAATTGTTTATAATATTTTCTTTCATACAATATTTTCATTTAAGGCACGGCATACTTCAGCTTTGGCAGAATCAGGATTATGAGAATGTTGTTGATATTTTAAAATTTTGGTTTTCGATGAATTTGTCGTTACACTACTTTTACAATACTATTCCTTTCGTTGAACACAAGTATACCTAAGTCCATCACCCACTTCTTTTTGAAAAACATAAATGTAATCATTAATTTTGTATTAATTATTTCAATTTCATCTGAGTTCATATTGAACAACTTTTAAATAAAATTGTTAAAATGGTCGGATAACGAACAGACCACCGGTGCTTTATCTTATGTAAAAAGTGTAAAGTCGAAAACCGTGTTGGAGTTTCTAGCAAGTCAGTCATCTCAAGTTAAAATCTATTAACTTTCAAGTTAGACACTTAGGTAGGCAATACGACTTCGTCGGTTCGCGGACAATGTGCTACAGCAAATCAGCAGTGTTGGGTAAATTACTTTTAAAAAGTAATAAAGTTACTTTACTCGTTACTTAGAGAGAAATGTAATAAAGTTACTTTACTCGTTACTCAAATAAAATTGTAATGAAATTACTTTACTTTTCAAATAGAAAAGTAACTATGTTACTTTCTCGTTACATTTTTTTTTTTATAATTTTTTTTTTTAATTGCTTAGCTATTATCATTTAAAAAGCAAAGGAACTAGAAATACACTTCCTACCGAAGATATGGTATAATTTGAAAAATATGTACCTACAGTTAATAACATAAATACATACCTAACAATATTAATTACTTATAACTTTTAAGTTATAACTATTAAAAATAGTAGTAATAAATTGTACATATGAATATTCGGTCATTACTCATTAGTCATTACTAATAAAGATATTAGATAAGTTTATTATTTTCACCGTTTCTTGTAAAATGCCAAACAGCAATAATAATTATTTATAACACTGCAATGTAAATAATTCGATAGGTATATCATTGGTTATCCATCAATATTTATTTTTAGTGCATGTACAGACGTATAGTTTATGCTTAATAATAGACAATAGTTAATAAGAACATTAGGAACGTATAATAATTAACCACTTGTATAATAAATAATACCCGCATTAGACATTATATTTTAAGTTTTTTTTTTTTTGAAATTCGCAATAGGTACTAAATAATTTAAAACTGTAACGCGTTATACTATGTAAATTACTCATCAAAAGTAATTTTCATTACATTTACGTTATTTGAAAATAATTGTAATTAAATTACGTAACGCGTTACAAACAAAGTAACGGCGTTACAGTAACGCGTTACTTTCGTTACGTTACTACCCAACACTGCAAATCAGGTAGGCAATCCACCTGCGGTGGATTGCAGACCCGACGTCAAGCGGCTATAAGTGAAAACCCTATCACACAACTTACGAAATAATTTACGAAAAATTCAAAATATATACAATATACATACAAACAAATATGATATGTATTTATTGTGTGATATAACATAACAATGAACATTTTGAGAAATGTGCAATTATAATTCCTAAAAAAAATTAACATATAGGTAGATAGTTAGATACATACTCTTATATTAACCAATACAATACATATAAACACGTACCTATATAGTGTATATATTATATTAATTTAAAAAAAAAAAATGCAAAATCCTGCATGTTAAAGTGTCTATCAAGTCAATCATCACCGTTTAAGACGAAACTAAAATGAGCAATCCGTCTATCACCTATATGTAGTAGGTATATCACATAGAGTGGTATGTGCCTTCGCATGTCCGGTGCCTTTTCTTATGTAAAAAGTGTAAAGTCGAAAACCGTGTTGGAGTGTCTAGCAAGTCAGTCATCTCAAGTCAAAATCAAGATTAACTTTCAAGTTAGCCACCTATGTAGGCAATCCGAAATAAAATACAAACTCTATTTATATAACAATCATGGAAATTTTAAAAAATATGCAATTATAATAATTCCTAATAAAACAAATATAATATGTACCTATTTATTGTGTGATATAATATGACAATGACTTTAAATAATAATAATGTACGATATGTTCCTGTATTATTATATTATTATTTAATTTATATGAAAAATAACGTGAAAAAAATGCAAAAAAATTCGGGTTTCGGGCGGCCGTGTAAACCAAATGGCATTAACGGTTTCTATGCCCGGACGGCGCACGACGGATTCGAACCCGGGACCTACGTGTTTCCTACCTAACGCCTAACCTACTTGGACACAGTTCGAGATATTAATACAGCCAAAACATCAACACTTAGGCCGTGCGTCTACGGAGCGACGTAAACCGATATATTCGATGTACATCGATGTAATCGCATATAATTCGCTTGTAATACGCGCATCTCTCATATATATATTTAACGGGGCGTGTGAAATCGTTTTCCGTTAATAATTATTACATCATAGGGAAAAATTAAATTATACACGTATATACATGTATATATACGCGTACGTTCGGTCGGTCGCCGGCGTAATTTCTAAACGCGATTGCGGGGCGAACGAACCGATTTCGGGGGAAAAGCCCATATAAACGGCTTTAAAAATACGTCGACTACATGATTCGGGCACAAATGGCGTGCGAATAGACGAAACGGTGGAAGTCGGGAGAAAAGGAAAAAATCGGCAAAAAAGTCCGGTCGGGAGTGTATTTTTCGATCGACATTGCGACCGCTTCGAACGGCGCACGAATATAAACCGCACACCGGCGGCTTCGAATTAAGTATAAAAAAGGGCGAAAAAGGTCGAAATCGTGTAAAAACAGCTAAGTTTCCAAAATTTCAAAAATCGGCGAAATGACAGGAAAAGAGGTGATAACGAAAAACGTTTTAAAACCGACCGCCGCCGCTGCTATTGGTCGCGCTATAAGGAATCGACGGGACATGGCCGGCGGGCTGGGGAAACGGAGCGGTGCTTCATTTTTTACGCCACGGTTTCACTATAGCCTGCGTTTTCCGTTCTACGGGTTGCTTGTAGACAGCTGATTTCCTTGTCATTTTATAGTATAGGACTAGCTCTAAGTGAAACTCGGGGCCCGTGGAACTCGCTGAGAGTGGGTACCGATTTGGGAGACAACGTCGTTAGAATTATAAAAGTCGCAAAGGTTGTAAGACGAAAGTTTAGGATGTGTGATAAGGAGTAGTGATATGGATTGGAGTTAAGGCTTGGCGCTTTGGCGGGAATGTTTAAAAGTTTGAGCGTCTAGCAATCCGTCACGAACATTGTAAATGGATACGATCTCCAGGATCTCTATACGTTTGTCAGCTGCTTTTGGTTGTTGAAATCGTTAAAAAGTGTAGAGCCGATATGTGTATTTGATTGTCTAGCTATCAGTCATCAAATAACATAAGTAAGCAATATGAGAAGCGTATATTATCAGGTATGCACTCCACCTGGGGTGGATTGCGGACCCCGTTAGTTGCGTAGATAAGTGAATAATCAAAAATATAGATTCCATTTGACCTATGAGACTCGCTGAATGTGGGGTCATCGATTTTGGAAGTATTGTTCGCGCCTGTTTTAAATCGAATGTTGGATAATTGTTCTAATGGATAGGGTTTATGATAACGCGTTTAGTGATATGAATTTAAGATTGAGATAAGGTTTGATGCTTTGGAGGGAATGTTTAAAAGTTTAAGTGTCTAGCTATCAGTCATCAACGGTGTAGGTACGCATATTTCACACTTCTTTTTCGTGGTTTTTGGGTCTGTCCAAAAGTTTGAAGTCAAAAAAAACCATTTACCTAATCGATTGTCTAAACTATCAGCGCACTTTGTTCAACGTGTAATTATGATCCATAGGGCACCAGCCCTTTTTGTAAGCAAAAAATTGTACGTCGATAATTCGATTATTATGTCAATATTTATAAAGTTCATTAATTTACAAAAAATAGAAAATCCCAAAGTATATATATATATATATATTATATATATGTAATGTGTATATTATAAACACAATTAGGTGTAATAATAAATTACACTGTCTTAATGTACCTAATTAATTCCAAGAAAATAAATATACGATCATTGTTATGATCAGATCAAAGCTATTTAGTGCATGTAATTAACAAAATTAATCATAGGGATGTCAATATCAAAATCCATTTGAATATATGGTACATTGCCATTTTTGTTGTTTAGTTAAAAAAATATAATATGTTTAGTATACATACCTATCTATTACATCGTTTTTAATAAAAGTATAATAAAAGTATAATTTAACTTAACCTATCCTGCAGTATGTCATTGATACTATTAAAATTATTTATTTATTTTAGCAAATTGTGTGCGTAATTGAACAGTTTGATTTATTATGATAATAATAATATGATATGTGTAATATATTGAATCAAAAATGGTAGGTAAACCATATTTTAAACAGAAAGTCGGGTGTTAGTTACATTGTTGATATAGTAGTACCTACCTACAATGATAAGATATATTTTGTACAAACAAACAAATGCATTGACAGTGATTGTAAAACCGTTATGAATACATAAAACCGTGTTTAGAATAATTAGTTAAAATGCTATAGTTAAGTTACAATATGTTCATGACATTATATTTTTTGTTAAATGAACAATTTAATAGTTAAATAAAATTACAAATTATTTGTTATATAAGCAATTTAACAGTTAAATTACAATTATGTACTTTACGTTATATTTTTTCTATAAAAACAATTTAATAGTTAAATTACAGTTATACACATTATAATATATTTTAGATTCTGAGTGAAATGATGAATGTATTGATTTTACAATGATGTGTGTTTTTTTTTTACTATTTTTGTGTCTGTGTACACGATAAGTAGGTAGTCGAAATTCAACTACAGTATCTTGTTCGATTGGAAAGTGAATATCGTTGGTGCATTGGGGAGGTCAACATTTAAAATTCACAGTGATTTTCAAAAGCGCCAAGAAAAACCAAAGAAAAATTAAGGAAAAACGGGAATTTTTACGCAAAATCGATTTTTCACAAAATTGAATTTGGTTTTTGGTGTAACTTAAAAAAAAATGACCGTAGATACATGCAATTTTCACTGGTTGTTTATATTTGCATTTTCTATACACGATAACATTTTCAAAATATTTTGATTTATTTTTAAGTGTTTAGGGACATTTTCATTTTCCATTTTTTATTTAGTTTTTTTTCTAGAAATATCAATAAAATTTTATTTGTTGGTTAAAAAAGCTTGAAAATTTAATAGAAGGCTCCTAGTATATTTTTTCAAAGTCAGATGAAAAATATTAAAAATCCTTAGTCACAATTTTATTTTATAAGCTTTGAAAGTTCAAATCTTGACAAAATACGGAAAAGTTACAAAAATTATGAGTTGATAATTCATTTAAAGTTAAAATATTGACAAAATATGGAAAAATCACGAAAATTAGCAAATTATTTTGAGTTAAGAATTCGTAAAAATTTTTCTTTTTAAATCTAAGATTTGAAAATGTAATACAAGATTACTCATAAGTTTGACTACCTTTAACAATAAAAAAATCTCTACCGGAAAGTCAAATTAAATTTTTATGAGCGTTTTAAATTCAAATTTTTACAACATTGGATATTCACTCGATTTCTCATGTAGCGATTTCCTTATTTTGTTGTAATTCGAAAAAGAATAATTGTAGATACATGAAAATTTCACAGAATGTTTAAATTAGCATTTTCTATACACCATAAAATATTTTGACTCTTTTTGAGCTGTTTACGGACATTTTCAGTTTTCAATTTTTTTAGTTTCTTTTTCTATAAATATCAATAAAGTTCAATAATATAAGTATCAAAATCTTGAAAATTATCAATCATTGTAATTAATAAATTATAAAATGGTCAGTTTTTATAGCTAAGAATTGCAAATTTAAAACAAAGGTTCTCATAAATAGTTCATACTGTAACCAAAAAATCTAAAAAATACACAAGCACAGTTTATTTTTAGTCATTTAAAGTTAAAATTTGGACGAAATTACATATTACAAATCCTAGAATAACTATTTTAGTTATTTTGTTGTGATTGAATAATATTATTAGTGGGTACTTGAAATTGTAAGGTGTACTATTATATATCTATGATATTATCACTGTTTTTATTGATGCATAACGCGTTATAAGTACCTAATGGATATTGTGATATGATTAATTTGGAATTTATTATAGGTACCTACTATAGATCAATTTTTTGTTTAATACCATAGATATGTATATAATATGTCTTATACTTAGACTGACATACCGTCTCCGCTCAGAATCGTTTTTCTTGTAACCTACTGTACAGCAGAGCGACACCCACTTTCCCACCTTTTTTTATATACAGACATGTAATTAGTAAATTTAAAAAAATGTTTATCTACGTAAAGAAATCTGTGTATAATAAATAACAATGAAATTTGGTAGAATAATTTAAAAAAAAGGTAACTATACATACACATAAGGCAAATATTTAGGTATTATAACTTAAGTATAATTTGTAAAATAACGTAAGAAAATCGAAAAAAAACATGCTTACCTACATGTAAATACATATAATATTATAATACATAAAAAATGAAATATGGTAGATTAATTAAAAAAAATTGAACGTACATACACAAAGTAAAGTTAAAATAATAATAATAGTAAAGAGAAAAGATCGGAAATTTGTAAAATTACGGAAAAAAAATTCGGGAATCGGGCGGCCGTGTAAACTATATGGCAATGGCGGCAACGACGCCCCGAGAGCGTACGACTGGTTCGAACCCGGGACCTACGTGTTTGCTACCTAACGCCTAACCTACTCGGACACAATTTGAGATGTAAAATACGGTCAAAACATCAACACTTAAGCCGTGCGTCTACGGAGCGACGTAAACCGATATATTCGTTGATCATCGATATAATCGCATAGGTATAATTCGCTTGTAATACGCGCATCTCCCATATATATATTTAACGGAGCTCGTGAAAAGCGTTTTCCGTTAATAATTATTAAATCAATAGGCAAAAATTAAATTATACACGTATATACATGTATTATACGCGTACGGTCGGTCGTAATTTCTAAACGCGATTGCGAAGCAAACCGATCGATTTCGTAAGAAAAACGTATATATACGGCTTTAGAAAGACGTCAACTATACGATTCGGGCACGAACGACGTGCGAAAAGACGAAACTGTCGGAGAAAACAAAAGAAATCGGCAAAAAAGTCCGGCCGGGAGCGTATTTTGCGATCGACATTGCGACGGCTACGGACGGCGAACGGATATAAACCGCACACCGGCGGCTTCGAGAGATCGCGAGCTACGCGAATCAAATATAAATATGAGCGAAAAAAGCTAGAAAACGGTCGAAATCGTGTAAAAAGTGTAAATTTCGAAAATTTCAAAAATGATAAGAAAAGAAGTGATAACGCGGTTATTGCCCGCCGCAGAACCTGAACGTTGCGATTGGCCGGGCCGGAAAAACGACACGAAAGTCGTCTATCCCCGTGGACAAAACTGGGGACTATTCGCGTTTTATAATATAAGAGAAGATATAAGAGAAGACTAGCTCTAAGTGTAACTCGGGGCCCGTTGGACTCGCTGAGAGTGGGTACCGATTTTGGAGACAACGTCGTTAGAATTATAAAAGTCGCAAAGGTTGTAAGACGAAAGTTTAGGATTTGTGATAAGGAGTAGTGATATGGATTGGAGATAAGGCTTGGCGCTTTGGCGGGAATGTTTAAAAGTTTGAGCGTCTAGCAATCCGTCACGAACATTGTAAATGGATACGATCTCCAGGATCTCTATACGTTTGTCAGCTGCTTTTGGTTGTTGAAATCGTTAAAAAGTGTAGAGCCGATATGTGTATTTGATTGTCTAGCTATCAGTCATCAAATAACATAAGTAAGCAATATGAGAAGCGTATATTATCAGGTATGCACTCCACCTGGGGTGGATTGCGGACCCCGTTAGTTGCGTAGATAAGTGAATAATCAAAAATATAGATTCCATTTGACCTATGAGACTCGCTGAATGTGGGGTCATCGATTTTGGAAGTATTGTTCGCGCCTGTTTTAAATCGAATGTTGGATAATTGTTCTAATGGATAGGGTTTATGATAACGCGTTTAGTGATATGAATTTAAGATTGAGATAAGGTTTGATGCTTTGGAGGGAATGTTTAAAAGTTTAAGTGTCTAGCTATCAGTCATCAACGGTGTAGGTACGCATATTTCACACTTCTTTTTCGTGGTTTTTGGGTCTGTCCAAAAGTTTGAAGTCAAAAAAAACCATTTACCTAATCGATTGTCTAAACTATCAGCGCACTTTGTTCAACGTGTAATTATGATCCATAGGGCACCAGCCCTTTTTGTAAGCAAAAAATTGTACGTCGATAATTCGATTATTATGTCAATATTTATAAAGTTCATTAATTTACAAAAAATAGAAAATCCCAAAGTATATATATATATATATATTATATATATGTAATGTGTATATTATAAACACAATTAGGTGTAATAATAAATTACACTGTCTTAATGTACCTAATTAATTCCAAGAAAATAAATATACGATCATTGTTATGATCAGATCAAAGCTATTTAGTGCATGTAATTAACAAAATTAATCATAGGGATGTCAATATCAAAATCCATTTGAATATATGGTACATTGCCATTTTTGTTGTTTAGTTAAAAAAATATAATATGTTTAGTATACATACCTATCTATTACATCGTTTTTAATAAAAGTATAATAAAAGTATAATTTAACTTAACCTATCCTGCAGTATGTCATTGATACTATTAAAATTATTTATTTATTTTAGCAAATTGTGTGCGTAATTGAACAGTTTGATTTATTATGATAATAATAATATGATATGTGTAATATATTGAATCAAAAATGGTAGGTAAACCATATTTTAAACAGAAAGTCGGGTGTTAGTTACATTGTTGATATAGTAGTACCTACCTACAATGATAAGATATATTTTGTACAAACAAACAAATGCATTGACAGTGATTGTAAAACCGTTATGAATACATAAAACCGTGTTTAGAATAATTAGTTAAAATGCTATAGTTAAGTTACAATATGTTCATGACATTATATTTTTTGTTAAATGAACAATTTAATAGTTAAATAAAATTACAAATTATTTGTTATATAAGCAATTTAACAGTTAAATTACAATTATGTACTTTACGTTATATTTTTTCTATAAAAACAATTTAATAGTTAAATTACAGTTATACACATTATAATATATTTTAGATTCTGAGTGAAATGATGAATGTATTGATTTTACAATGATGTGTGTTTTTTTTTTACTATTTTTGTGTCTGTGTACACGATAAGTAGGTAGTCGAAATTCAACTACAGTATCTTGTTCGATTGGAAAGTGAATATCGTTGGTGCATTGGGGAGGTCAACATTTAAAATTCACAGTGATTTTCAAAAGCGCCAAGAAAAACCAAAGAAAAATTAAGGAAAAACGGGAATTTTTACGCAAAATCGATTTTTCACAAAATTGAATTTGGTTTTTGGTGTAACTTAAAAAAAAATGACCGTAGATACATGCAATTTTCACTGGTTGTTTATATTTGCATTTTCTATACACGATAACATTTTCAAAATATTTTGATTTATTTTTAAGTGTTTAGGGACATTTTCATTTTCCATTTTTTATTTAGTTTTTTTTCTAGAAATATCAATAAAATTTTATTTGTTGGTTAAAAAAGCTTGAAAATTTAATAGAAGGCTCCTAGTATATTTTTTCAAAGTCAGATGAAAAATATTAAAAATCCTTAGTCACAATTTTATTTTATAAGCTTTGAAAGTTCAAATCTTGACAAAATACGGAAAAGTTACAAAAATTATGAGTTGATAATTCATTTAAAGTTAAAATATTGACAAAATATGGAAAAATCACGAAAATTAGCAAATTATTTTGAGTTAAGAATTCGTAAAAATTTTTCTTTTTAAATCTAAGATTTGAAAATGTAATACAAGATTACTCATAAGTTTGACTACCTTTAACAATAAAAAAATCTCTACCGGAAAGTCAAATTAAATTTTTATGAGCGTTTTAAATTCAAATTTTTACAACATTGGATATTCACTCGATTTCTCATGTAGCGATTTCCTTATTTTGTTGTAATTCGAAAAAGAATAATTGTAGATACATGAAAATTTCACAGAATGTTTAAATTAGCATTTTCTATACACCATAAAATATTTTGACTCTTTTTGAGCTGTTTACGGACATTTTCAGTTTTCAATTTTTTTAGTTTCTTTTTCTATAAATATCAATAAAGTTCAATAATATAAGTATCAAAATCTTGAAAATTATCAATCATTGTAATTAATAAATTATAAAATGGTCAGTTTTTATAGCTAAGAATTGCAAATTTAAAACAAAGGTTCTCATAAATAGTTCATACTGTAACCAAAAAATCTAAAAAATACACAAGCACAGTTTATTTTTAGTCATTTAAAGTTAAAATTTGGACGAAATTACATATTACAAATCCTAGAATAACTATTTTAGTTATTTTGTTGTGATTGAATAATATTATTAGTGGGTACTTGAAATTGTAAGGTGTACTATTATATATCTATGATATTATCACTGTTTTTATTGATGCATAACGCGTTATAAGTACCTAATGGATATTGTGATATGATTAATTTGGAATTTATTATAGGTACCTACTATAGATCAATTTTTTGTTTAATACCATAGATATGTATATAATATGTCTTATACTTAGACTGACATACCGTCTCCGCTCAGAATCGTTTTTCTTGTAACCTACTGTACAGCAGAGCGACACCCACTTTCCCACCTTTTTTTATATACAGACATGTAATTAGTAAATTTAAAAAAATGTTTATCTACGTAAAGAAATCTGTGTATAATAAATAACAATGAAATTTGGTAGAATAATTTAAAAAAAAGGTAACTATACATACACATAAGGCAAATATTTAGGTATTATAACTTAAGTATAATTTGTAAAATAACGTAAGAAAATCGAAAAAAAACATGCTTACCTACATGTAAATACATATAATATTATAATACATAAAAAATGAAATATGGTAGATTAATTAAAAAAAATTGAACGTACATACACAAAGTAAAGTTAAAATAATAATAATAGTAAAGAGAAAAGATCGGAAATTTGTAAAATTACGGAAAAAAAATTCGGGAATCGGGCGGCCGTGTAAACTATATGGCAATGGCGGCAACGACGCCCCGAGAGCGTACGACTGGTTCGAACCCGGGACCTACGTGTTTGCTACCTAACGCCTAACCTACTCGGACACAATTTGAGATGTAAAATACGGTCAAAACATCAACACTTAAGCCGTGCGTCTACGGAGCGACGTAAACCGATATATTCGTTGATCATCGATATAATCGCATAGGTATAATTCGCTTGTAATACGCGCATCTCCCATATATATATTTAACGGAGCTCGTGAAAAGCGTTTTCCGTTAATAATTATTAAATCAATAGGCAAAAATTAAATTATACACGTATATACATGTATTATACGCGTACGGTCGGTCGTAATTTCTAAACGCGATTGCGAAGCAAACCGATCGATTTCGTAAGAAAAACGTATATATACGGCTTTAGAAAGACGTCAACTATACGATTCGGGCACGAACGACGTGCGAAAAGACGAAACTGTCGGAGAAAACAAAAGAAATCGGCAAAAAAGTCCGGCCGGGAGCGTATTTTGCGATCGACATTGCGACGGCTACGGACGGCGAACGGATATAAACCGCACACCGGCGGCTTCGAGAGATCGCGAGCTACGCGAATCAAATATAAATATGAGCGAAAAAAGCTAGAAAACGGTCGAAATCGTGTAAAAAGTGTAAATTTCGAAAATTTCAAAAATGATAAGAAAAGAAGTGATAACGCGGTTATTGCCCGCCGCAGAACCTGAACGTTGCGATTGGCCGGGCCGGAAAAACGACACGAAAGTCGTCTATCCCCGTGGACAAAACTGGGGACTATTCGCGTTTTATAATATAAGAGAAGATATAAGAGAAGACTAGCTCTAAGTGTAACTCGGGGCCCGTTGGACTCGCTGAGAGTGGGTACCGATTTTGGAGACAACGTCGTTAGAATTATAAAAGTCGCAAAGGTTGTAAGACGAAAGTTTAGGATTTGTGATAAGGAGTAGTGATATGGATTGGAGATAAGGCTTGGCGCTTTGGCGGGAATGTTTAAAAGTTTGAGTGTCTAGCAATCCGTCACGAACATTGTAAGTAGATACGATCTCCAGGATCTCTATACGTTTGTCAGCTGCTTTTGGTTGCTGAAATCGTTAAAAAGTGTAGAGCCGATATGTGTATTTGATTGTCTAGCTATCAGTCATCAAATAACATAAGTAAGCAATATGAGAAGCGTATATTATCAGGTATGCACTCCACCTGGGGTGGATTGCGGACACCGTTAGTTGCGTAGATTAGTGAATAATCAAAAATATAGATTCTAGTTGGCCCATGAGACTCGCTGAATTTGGGGGTACCGATTTTGGAATAAGAGTCGTTTAAATTATAAAAGTAGCGACAGTCGTAAGATGAAAGTTTAGGATTTGTGATAAGAATTATTTATACTGCTTTTGGTTGTTGAAATCGTCAAAAAGTGTAGAGTCGATATGTATATTTGATTGTCTAGCTATCAGTCATAAAATCACATCGGTAAGCAATATGCGAAGCGTATATTATCAGGTATGCACTCCACCTTCGGAATGTTTAAAAGTTTGAGTGTCTAGCTATCTGTCATCAACGGTGTAACTACGCATAATATTTTCTGTTTTTTGTGGCTTTTGGGTCTGTCCAAAAGTTTGAAGTCAAAAAAAACCGTACACCTAATCGATTTTCTAAACTATCAGCGCACTTTGTTCAACGTGTAATTATGATCCATAGGGCACCAGCCCTTTTTGTAATTAAAAAAGTGTACGTCGATAATTCGATTATTAAGTCGATATTTATGAAGTTCATTAATTTACAAAAAAAAAACCGGTCAAGTGTGAGTTGGACTCGCGCACCGAGGGTTCCATACAAACCTGTAGGTATATAAGTAAAAGTTCACCCATCACGACAATCGAGTCATAATTATGGTATTTTTATTGCAAAATGAAATTTATAACATCAAAATATGGAAAGCTGGAGGATTATAGAAATTTTCAAAATTGTCAAAAATATTTTTCAAAAATATTTTATTTTTATATGGTGAAACTAAAAATTTATGGTTTTCGTAATTTTTCCTATATCTGTACTATAAGACGTGACTTCGTACGAAATTTCAAGATTCTAAGTTCACGGGAAGTACCCTGTAGGTTTTATTCTCGTGCGAATTTCGAAAATTTGCGGAAATTTTCTGCCTAAATGGCTGTATCTTTTGATTGCGTTGGCTTAGAAGGTTGATTTTTCTACAGCTTCCAGGGACAGTAGACCTGAGTATTATATATAAATTTCAGTTTGATACCTCCACGCGTTCCTGAGAAAAACGGTCTTGACAGACGGACGGACGGACGGACAACAAAGTGATCCTATAAGGGTTCCGTTTTTTTCTTTTGAAGTACGGAACCCTAAAAATAGAAAATCCCAAAGTATAATATATATAAATGTGTGTTTATTGTATGATAAATGATAATAACATATTATAAACACAATTAGGTGTAATAATAAATTGCACTGTCTTAATGTACCTAATTATTTTCAAGAAAATAAATATACGATCATTGTTATGATCAGATCAAGGCTATTTATTGCATGTAATTAATATAATTAATCATAGCAATGTCAATATCAAAATCCATTTGAATATGGTACATTGTCATTTTTGTTGTTTTGTTAAAAAATATTATATGTTTAGTATTCATCCCTATCTATTACATCGTTTTTAATAAAAGTATAATTTAACTTAACCTAACTTGCAGTATGTCATTGATACTATTAAAATTATTTATTTATTTTAGCAAATTGTGTGCGTAATTGAACAGTTTGATTTAGTATGGTATGTATAATATATATTGAATCAAAAACAGTAGGTTAACAATATTTTAAACAGAAAGTCGGGTGATAGTTACATACAGCGCCGGATCATAGCATTTAACACCCGGGGAAAATTAAAAAAATACGCCCATCTCAGGGAGATGACCAGAATTAGTATTTTTTTTACGAAAAATCAAGCACACTCACACAGTATTGCGAGGAACTGAGGACCAACATTTACAAAACCTTTCCAAGTATACTGCAGGACCAATCATTTATTTACCACAAATAATTTGAACGATTTTAACTTAAAAATGAAACATTTTAAATTTTTAACTATTCACGTAGTATAGTTTTAGAAGCACTTCTTAATGGTGTATTTAAATCTAAAATCTGTGGTCAATATTTCTAAGTTCCAGGTTTAGAATAATTAATATTGATAATAATAACATGTATGAATTATTTATTAACAAATCTAAATTAGGTATCCATTGCTTACTTTTAATATAGGACGCTTTATGTAAAAGAACAATATTTAATTTGGCTCCCAATGGCCTAAGTTGCCGCGGGATAACTAATAAAAAAAAAAAAAAAAAAAAAAAAAAATATTTAATTTACAACATATACCTATCAATATTATAAATTTTCATTTTTAATATTTGTTACAATCAAAACTTAATAATAAGTACCTAGGTACGGAATAAATACAATGAAACAAAAATGTAATTATGTACTGAAAATTGTAATATAATGATTATAACACGACAGAGAAATATTTGTCATGGATTATCACTAACGGATTGAATGCACCTATATACTAAAATAACTACATTCTACATTCTACATTTTAGAATAATAAGGACCTGGTTGTCTGTTTGACATCTTGAACTATAAAAATAAATAAGACAAAAAACACAGTTTATAATAAAAAAAACGAACCAAATAGAATATAAATTTCCTTTTAAATTATTTTAATATAATATTTAAAACATAATATTCAATCTGTCTTGGGCTACAATCAATAGGATAGTATTTTTGTTTTAATTATTTAATTATGTTGTACTTTTGTAATATCAAGTTAATCAAGTAAATTAATAGTTGTATACTTGTACCTATTTAAAAAGCAAACACAAATGACAAATTATATTCCATTTTGTGTTCTGTTACATTTATCTAGTGGCCATGGTGATATTTATAAAAAAGTTCAGTTTATAAAAAGGCATTAATTGTTAAATACAAAGACTTTTATAAGCCTAGGTACGAACATGTAATTTAATAAATAATCTGAAAACAATTAAATCATTAGTACCTAAGTAAAATTTTATGTAGTACATAATTTTATGCAGTACCTACCTACCTATTTGGAAAAATATATAGTTGTTAATTTAAAATCACATAACAATGAATTACAATTAACAGTGCGATTTTTAAGATTAAGGTTTTAAACAACTATCTACATAATATTATATTATATGCAAGAAAATGATGTAATTTACCATACTTTATTATGTCACTAATCGGAGAGTAGGTACATTAATCTATTTATGATAGACTAAGGCATGTACACTCCCGCTGACAGTAAATTGCGGACGGGTTTTATTTATTTTATATTTTTATCTATTTTTTACCTTTTTCATATTTGTCCTTTTTAATATTTAAATCAATGTTATTAGTTATTACTAATCTCGATAAAAAATAAAATTATTTTATTTTATTCCCATACCCAATATTACACATTTCCTGTGAAATATTATTTTGTACTTAGTTTTGACTTTTGTTTTAAAGTCCATTTTCAATTTTCAATTTACAAAATATTTAAAACCTTAAAAATACGCCCACGAAAATTATACACCCGGGGATAAATCCCCGACTCCCCCCCCCTAGATCCGGCCCTGGTTACATAGTTGAAATAGTACTAATATTAGTACCTACAATGATTAGATATATTTTTGTACAAACAAACAAATTAATTGACAGTGATTGTAAAACCGTAATCTATATATATAAGAATCTAACTTGATTTTGGAGACGAAGGAAACCGGTTTTGAACCCTCATAAAAATAATAATAATAATTAACTAATCATTAACTGATCATTAACTACTTTTTTTTCTTTTTTTTCTTTATTTTATAATCGTTGACCTATAATAATGTACAAAGGTAGTAAAAAAAAATAATAAATAATGATTTTAATGCGCATGGGCTCTTCCTTATTTATTCGATCGATGAGATCGACATCTCCAACTCCAATCGTTCAGTCGTTTGTTGTATAGCATTACTAACAGATCTAATTTTTTTTCTCAAGTGTTAATTAAATATATTATTTCAATAATAATAATTATTATTATTATTATGATTAATAATGGGTGTATCGTTTTCCATCGTGAAAATCGTTCAAATTGCATTCAGGCAATTTCATCGTATGCAATTCCAAATGGAGGAGAGAGGTATTTAATAACACCTAATACTTAATAATTGTAATTAATAATTATATAAAGTGTACCCACCTAATGATTTAAATATTTATAGGTTAATACAATGGCTTAATAGTTGCAACAGGACCGATTTATTGGAACGCGAAAACAATATTTGTACGAATAATAAAAACTTTAGAGTATGCAATTGTCACTTTGAAACCAATATGTTTTTTACTACACAGCGTAAGAGGTTAAGACCAAATGCTGAACCCACATTATTTGGTATGTGGTATATATACATTATTAAATAATATATCTGTTTATTATACTTCGCCTATGTTTCACTACTATTTATTATTATAAATGCATATACTTTAGGTGATATACCGTTCAAGTGGGTAAAATTCCGGTCTGCCTATTTATACCAATCTAAGCATCCATATTATGACGACAATGATGTTTGTATCGGTGTAATGGATGTAATTTGTCAATATTGCAATGCAATGAAATTCAAAGGTAGTTTATTAGTGTATACATTTTTAGAATTTTGAAAACATTTTATATTATTTTCTTAATTAAAGGAAAATCTGCTGGTATGTGTTGTTCAAATGGAACTGTTCGTATTCCTAACATCGATGAACCACCAGAACCAATGAAAACTCTTTTGGAAAGTTCAACAAGTATTTCAGAACACTTTTTAGAAAATATTAATAAATATAACAATGCATTTCATATGACCTCATTTGGAGCGGCAGAAACTATTGTCGAAAATTATATGCCTACATTTAAAATAAGAGGTCAAGTGTATCATTTAGCCGGGTCGTTGATGCCTTTACCAAATACAAATCATAAATATTTACAAGTTTATTTTATGGATGACGAAGAGGAACAAATTGATGCGCGAATGGGTATTTGCAGTGTATTGAATAAAGGTAATTGTATTGTATAATATATTTGTTGTTTAAAACGTTTTAATTTATATATTATAAGACATTTGCAATTATTGTTACATAATATCAATCATTTAATTACGAAGGTCAAAGCTGCATTGTATCATATGCCCACTGATCAATACCGATTAGTCATAAATGCAAATATGGTTCCTCAAGGTCAACATAGAGATAGATTTAATGCACAATCTCAAGTAGAAATGGCTGTAGTTGGAGAAGAATATGGAAATCGCGATATAATTTTATCTAGAAAAGACGAAAAGTTACAACGCATAAGTGAAACTCATAGGTAAATTCCTTTTAAAGTGTATACACTGTACATTTTTTCTTAATTTTTATTTATGTGTTTTTAAGGTCTTATGATTCTCTAGAATATCCACTGATATTTCTACACGGTGAAGATATTGATATTTTGTGAATTTTATGAATTGAAATATGAATATGAAAAATTCAATAATTTTAATCGCAACTTTGACTGGTTGCCATTTAATCAGTTTTGATTTTAGAGCTATGGTAAAAAGGACCAAATCGACTTAAAAAAATTCGGTCTATCCGAATTTGGTATTCAAAATACCTGTTGCCATTTAAACAAATGCAAGTTGTATTGTGCATGTGCACACGGAAAGATCTAAAAATGTAAAAATCATCAAGAAATGTGTATTTATGTATTCTCTACCCCCTCCCGAAAACCGCATATTAATCCGATGTCACTGGACAGAATTATTTAGTGTTACCTTTAAAAGGAATCACACTGTATTTATTATTGTTATTATGATTATTAATTATTTATTTATTTTTTTTATTTCTTTAATAAAAAGAATAAAATTGAATGTAATCGCATATAATTCGCTTGTAATACGCGCATCTCCCATATATATATTTAACGGAGCGCGTGAAAAGCGTTTTCCGTTAATAATTATTAAATCAATAGGCAAAAATTTAAATTATACATGTATATACATGTATATATACGCGTACGGTCGGTCGGTCGCCGGCCTCATTTCTAAACGCGATTGCGAAGCGAAAGGACCGATTTCGTAAGAAAAGCGTATATATACGGCTTTAGAAAGACGTCAACTACACGATTCGGTCACGAACGGCGTGCGAAAAGATGAAACTGTCGGAGAAAACAAAAAAAATCGGCAAAAAAGTCCGGCCGGGAGCGTATTTTGCGGTCGACATTGCGACGGATACGGACGGCGCAAGGATATAAACCGGCCACCGGCGGCTTCAAGAGATCGCGAGCTACGCGAATCAAATATAAATATGAGCGAAAAAGGCTCGAAAAAGGTCGAAATCGTGTGAAAAGTGTAAATTTTCGAAAATTTCAAAAATAGGCGAAATGATAAGAAAATAAGTGATAACGCGGGGCCGCGGCGACGGAATTTTCTGATTGGCGTTCCTTATTTGCTGCGTCGCGCCTGTCGGACAAAACAGGGGACTAACCTCGTTATATAAAATAAGAGATAAGAGATTCGTGAATTTTTCTGTATTGTATTCGTTTGTGATTTATTATTCTGCATACGACTTCTGTGATATTTATATTTATGTTCCTTACAAGTTGCAACCATGATCTCGCGTCCCCCCCTCATGACACCAACAAGTCATGCGTCGATTACGACGCCGCCGTCTGCCCAGCCATCGCTCTCTTTGCTCAACGGGTTCGTCCGAGCCAAAAGTATCCCCTCGATTTGCCCCTTGGTCGGAAAATCACGTTAAGTCCCCTGACGACCGTGCAAGTGCATTAAGTAGGTCGACTTCCGACAGTCTTCCGTCCCACCATATAGCCTGGGACCGCACGACCGTACCTTTATATGTGGTCGGGTCGTGGTAGAGTAATCACTTGGTAAGCGATATATCTGAGTTCGATTCCCAGTCCAGCGGCTAGATTTTTGTCGTTATTTCCTCTGGAGAAGTTAGAAGTATGAACTTCTGTAGCACTTTGCTGTGCACCTATTCTTAATAATTGTACTTACACAATAAACGATATAAACTCTCAGACACAACCTACCACAACCAGTCTTCTCTTTCTAATATTATCTAATATTATCTTTATACACAGATGTAATTTACTTCTTTTTTTTGTACACAACTTATAAGTTATATTCTAATATGAGCACTTATATTTTTATCTCTAATATATTCTATCTTATTGTATTATGTGCTAATACATAACTGCTGTTGAGCTAAATTAATTTCACACAATCCTTCCATAAAATGTTGTAATTTAATACTAAATTAACATATTAATATTGGACCAATTAAGTTAGTGACTATTTAATTGTATTGCCAAATTTAGTAAGTTAAGTATTAAAGTTAATAATAAAGATGGCGGGCAAGAGGGTGTCATTCTCCTGTATAGTTGGCTACAAGTGGATCACTGTAATGGATGGTTTTAAATTTGCATTCATTGATATAAAATCGTTGAATAAGAACAACGATTCTGAGCGAAGACGGTCAGTCAGCCTATGATATTACTAAGTATATTTGACGATATTATTATGAATAGTAATTTATACATAACCTATTTACGTGGAACCTTGTTTTAATTTTTCAATCCTTAGATATCAAATTTGAACATTTTTAAAATTTTTAAATAAAAAATAATTATTTAGGTAATTTTAAATTGGATAATTTTCGTCAAAATTTGAACTTTAAATGCTTATAAAAAAATTGTGCCTATATATTTTTAATATTTTTCAATTGCTATTGTAACAATACATCAGGAACCTTGTATTAAATTTTCACTCATTATACCCAACAAATAATATTTTATCGACAATTATAGAAAAAAAAACTAAAAATAACAATGTCTGTAAACAGCTCAAAAAGAGTTTAAATATTTTGAAAATTTTATGGTATGTAGAAAACGAAAATATGTACATTCAGTGAAATTATCATGTATTATTTACAGCTATTCGTTTTTGAATTACAACAAAATAGCAAAATCGCTACATGAGAAATTGAGCGAATATCCAATCTTGTAAAAATATGAACTTCAAACGCCCATAAATATTTAATTTGATTTGCTTGTAGACTTTTTTTTTTTTAATAGGGTTGACAAACTTATGAGGAATCTTTTAATACATTTTCAAATCTTAAATTTAAAAATAAAAATTTAAATGAATTTCTAACTCAAAATAATTTGCACATTTTCTTGAATTTTACGTATTTTGTCAATATTTAAACTTTAAATTCTTATAACAAAAAATTGTGACTACGAACTTTTAATATTTTTCATCAGACTTTGGAATAATATATTAGGAGCCTTCTATTAAATTTTCAAGATTTTTAACCCAACAAATAAAATTTTATTTATATTTATAGAAAAAAAACTAAAAAAAATTGGAAACTGAAAATGACCATAAAGAGCTCAAAATGATTCAAAATATTTATAAAATGTTATGGTACATAGAAAATTCTAATATAAATATACAGTAAAATTGTATGTATCTACAGGTTCTTGTTTTAGAGTTAACACCAAAAACCAAAATCGATTTAGTCAAAAATTAATTTTGCGTTATCATTAGGCAGTGGAACTTTATATTTCAATTAGCGTGACCCAGTAAACTAAAAATATAGTTTTATATATTATTATAATATCATTCAGTATTGAGGTACAACTCGTATAGTTATCTAATGAATGTTATAACTTGAACTCACCTGTCCGACAAAATAAAGTCACCGTCCTGTATTACCGGTACAGTGTGTAGAGGATTGATCTGTAAATAACAACGATTGTATTGAACATCATAAGTAGTAAGGGGGTACGTATATCACACTTTTTATATTACGAAAAAACACCTTAACATTTTTTTAAAAAATGAATAAAAAACATTAAAAAAGCATAAACAACATAAAAAAGCATAAAAAACACAAAAAAATATAAAAAAACATCTAAAATAACATTGAAAACTCATTAAAAAAAAAACCGACATTATATTTTCCTGTTAAAAATTACAAATAATCTAAACAAATCTGTTAAAATTACAAAAAATTTAAACAAACCTGTTAAAATTCAATATCATTATTTTTTAAAAATGTATGCATATTATATCTATATTTAACGCGTGTCCAATTCGGACACGCGTTATTAATATCACAAAATATCATTATTTTTTAAAAATTCTATTATTTTTATAATCTATTTGTTCATATCCTATTTTATGATTGTTTAAAAACTCTATAAAATGAAACTTTTCTAATCTAAAATCCGTGCACGTTTTTATATTCATTTTTATTTAGAATTTATGTATTTTATATCTATATTTAACATGCGTGTGTAAAATCCCATAAATTCCAATAAATTCTAATAATTTGTAATAATCTATAGTAAGTTTTTCTGAAGAAAAATATGTTGGATCGTTTATAATTTCTAAAGACACGTTTATATTAGATTCTTTTATTTGTATAAAATCTTTAACATATTCATAAAAATAAAATCGTGGCCGGAAAAACCGGCCACGATATTTATGCTCATTTTCAATATCTTTAGGGTGTATTTCCATACACCCTGAAATACCATGAATTAGAAATTATTATAAACATTTTATAAAATGTATTAAAATTTATGGGGGTTTGGTGACAGTAATAACATGCGTGAATTTCACATGCGAGTTAAGAATAATTTAACACGTGTCCCATTCGGACACGGGTCATTAAAATCCAAAAATCTTTGAAAACGATTTTACACTGTGATACTATGAGGGGGACTTATAAAGAATTAAAATCAAAAATGTTTAATGTAAAAATGAAGATTATAACATAAATAGCAACGGAGTTATACTTAAATGAAAAATATGAAGCGGGGGGTAAACTTTTAATATGTAGTGTAGATAAGCATATAAAACATATATGTGTTGTTCCGACTTGATAATATCAAATATTAAATGAAATATAGGACTTAATTTTAAAAAATTAACCCGGTCACGATTTTAGATATCAAAAATTTGCAAAATATCTGTGTTGTACAGGATTCCAACGGTGGCCACCTCTCACACTTTTTTATTTATTTATTTATTTATTTTTTTTTTGGACTCTTGTACAACACAGATATTCCCCTTGTAGCATGGTACACTACACATAGCGTCTTAAATTCGACTATACTCAACATATAGTGGAACAAGCAGCGTGTTGCATGGTACACTACACATGGCGTCTTAGTCCGACTATACACAACATATAGTCGAACAAGCAGCGTGTAGTGTGTAGTGTGTATATGCAGTAATTACGATTATGCTCTTAGTGGAAACAGATCAGCAGAAGAGTGCAGCGCTAAACTCCCCACTTAACCCATTCCTACTATGAACACTATCGAAATGAAAGCCTTAACCGAGAATACCATACTACAAGGTCATGTAAAAAGATTTTTTTAATTCTATTTAAATATAGAATTGTAAAAAAAAAAATACAAAAAATTGATAGGTTCGAACTCGCTACCGCTAGGATACACGATTCTGCCTTAGACCACTAGGCCACGATTATTTGATGTAGGGGTGAAGAAAACTTGTATATTTAAGAATACATGATAATATGTTATGATACTATACTATTATGTTAAAAATGTGCAAAAACATTCAGGGAGATATGAATCCGCCACCGACAGGACACATGCACACGCATTAGCCCATCAAGCCACGGGAACTTAAGATGGTAAGGCTATGAAAAAAGGTATAATATATAAGAATACATTGTACCTATACAATATTATGTTTTAATAAAACAACTTTTTAAAGAATTACATTTTTTACATTTTGCAGACATTCTTTTCAAATTATTTTTACTCATAATTATATGTGGATTAATATTATCTGTTTTTTGTTTACATTTAACACAATATATATTTCCCATTTATAAGAAATTAAATTAATATAATGTTTAATTATGCTGTATACTTGTAACCGTTAAGTTGTGTCTGTTTTAAATATTTTTCTCTAGGGAAAAAGTTAATAGTTTCTTTAAAATCTGCTTCTTTTAAACATATGCCATCCACGATTATTTTATTAAATTTATACAGCAATATCAATTGATTATAAAATTTATAACAAATTCTGTATTCTATAATTCTTTCATTAAGCTTATAAGATTTTTCAAAAATTTCTATAATTTCGTTTAATAACGAAAACATTGTTAATAAAGGTAATACAAAATAACCAATTGGGCCAATTGTACCTACTTAGAAACAGTTTTAAAGCTAGTAAACAAAAACTGACTTTTGAATAATAATTGTAACTTTTTCTATAAACTAACATATTTTTTTCTAAATACGTTTCCATTTAAATATGATTATTTATAATAGCTATAAAACAAAATTTTAGAATTAAAAACGTGTCCCTTTTTGGGGGACGCGTTAAATATAGATTTTATACATCTAAATATGATTGTTAGATATCTAGTGCACGGAAAATCGATGTACGTTAGAAGCTGATAAATTTATATATAATAATAATATTAATATATAAATTTATATTTAAATAATGGGTAAAATACCGGATGTATTCATATAAATGAAACCCGGGATTCATATAAATAACATAATAAAGTAATAACTTTTTATTTCTATTAAATGAATTTGGATTTGAGTAATTTTCAAATAAAAAAGCTTGTAAAAGCTTATAAAAACAAAATTGATTTAGTTATTCAATTAAAGCATACACAGATTGGTAATGGAAAAAACAAATTTAATTTTACTGATAGACAAAATAATAAGTTATCTAAAGCTAAGAAAGATAAAAAAGGGGTGAGATTAAAAATTACAAAATCTCAATTTGGAGATAAAGATAAAGTAGGTGGTTTTTTACCTCTTATCATAGCAGGTATAGGTGCTCTTAGTGCATTAGCAGGAGGTGCTAGGGCTATTGAAAATACTGTTATTGATGCAAAAGATAAGAAACTAAAACGAGATGAGACAGAAAGACATAATAAAATGATGGAAGAAAATGTTAGAAATATTAAGACTTTACAGATTGGTTCAATTCTTAAAAAAAAACAAAATAAAGAACAAAAAAAAGAAATAAAACCATTAACTAGTTTTGATATTATTAAAGCAGGAAAAAATATTAAGAATTTTAGAGGTTGTTTTATGAAAGATGAGTTACCAACAAAACCTTGGAAAAATGAATGTGGAATATTAAATTTAAATAATTCTAATCAACCTGGTTCACATTGGGTGGCCTGGTTAAAAAATGATAGTAAAAAAGTATATTTTGACTCTTTTGGAGATTCCCCTCCGCCTGAAGAAGTTGTAAATTATTTAGGAAAAGATGATTTATATTACACCACTGAAAAATTACAAACTTATACTGATCCACCTATATGCGGTCATTTATGTTTAGATTTTACTAAGAATTTTAAATTATAAAACATTATTACATTTTTTTCCTTATAAATGGAAAATATATTTGCACAATATGACCATGCTATTGTCCGTGAACAGGATATTATATTTGAACCTATAACAACCAAAAATCTTAATGAACCTAATAAAATTACTACTTTTAAATACAAGAAGAAGATAGTTTTTTAAATGTTAAAAAAGCAACATTTGAAATTTCTGGTCAAGTTTTACAGGCTGATGGTACTAGCTATCCTAAAGGTTCCAATGTAATATTAGTTGACAATTTTCCTGGATTCTTGTTTCAGTCAATTTGCGTTAAAAACATGGTAGAGAATTAGATAAAATTGATAATGTTGGTAGAGCTAGTTTGATTAAAGGTACAATTAGTTATTCTGCAGATCTTAGTGGGCCAACAATAAATAGTGGATTTCAATCAAAATTTAGTGGTGGTGGTAATTTTAGTGCTATTGGTAACTTGTCTAATTTGTGTTTAGGGTTTTTTAAAGATATAGAATACCCAGTATATAGAGGAGGTTTTGAAATAATTTTTGTAAGACGTACTGACGATGATGCTTTATTTAGAGATAAGGATGATAAAGAGGTATTACCTGGAGTTGGAAAAGTTGTTATTGAAGAATTACTTATTAGTATACCTATTGTGACTTATAAAGATGCGTATAAATTTAAATTGATAAATGAATTAACTTCATTGTCCAAAAAAAATGAATATATGTTTAGATTCAAATCATGGCAGTGTATTGAAGAAAGTGATATTACTAGTAAAGTACTAAACAAAGATATAACAAATATATATGAAAATATCCATAATCCTTTATTTGCTATCGTAGCTTTTCAAACAGATAGATTAAATAATCAATTGAGAGACCCAATAGAGTTTAGTAATTGTAATTTGAAAAATATTTTGTTGGATGTTGATGGTATGAGCGGTATCCAGAACGATTATTAGACTTAGATTTTAAAAAAGGAAAATTTAATAGAGCTTATCGTATGTAAATGAGTTATAAGAATGTTTATAATAGAGCACATAGAGATCTTTAATGTATATAACTCCAGAGGAATTTAAAAATATCAGACCATTTTTTGTAATTTATATAAGTAGGCAACCATCACCGATTTCTGGATCTAAATCAAGAATTATCTTAAATGCAGATTTCGATGAAAATGTGCCTGCTAATACCAATTGTTATGTTTATTTAGTATCTGGTACAGAATTTTTTTATGATCTTACCAATAATACAATTAGAGAAAATATATAAAATATATATATCTTAAATAAATGGACTATTGCAAAAATTTTAAATCTCAAACTAGAAGTATAGATATTCCTGAATTTATTAAAAAAAATAATAAATATAGGAGGTTATCAGTAGGTATGTAAAATATGTAATACAAATAATAATAATATATCAAAACCACCAGAACTTATAGAAGCTTATGAATTATTTAAACCGGCTAGAAAACATTTTGAAACAAGACATTTTATACAAAGAGGTATAAATGAAACTTGGCAGGCTGATTTGTACTGTTTTTATAGACCGAAATCTACAAATAGTGATCCCAATTATAATTTAAGAAATAAACATAATGAAATATTAAAGTTAACGATAACCATAAAGCCTTATATAAAGCTAATAATGGTTTTAAATATATTCTTAATGTTATTGATACATTTTCTAAAAAAGTTTATTCTGTAGCTTTGAAAACAAAAAGTGGATTGGAAGTATCTGAGGCATTTTCACAAATATTTAAACATAATGTACCTAAGAAATTACATGTAGATAAGGGTAAGGAATTTTATAATAAAGATTTAAAATAATTACTAAATAAATATAACATAGCAATGTATAGTACAGGCACCGATAAAAAGGCATCCATAATAGAACGTTTTAACAGAACATTGGGTGATAAATTAAAGAAAGTACTTTATTTAAACAATGTATGGATTACTGAATTACCAAAGATTATTAAGGCATATAATAATACATATCATAGAACGATAAAAATGAAACCTGCTGATGTAAATAAGAAAAACGAGAAAGACTTACTTTCTACTGTTTATAATTATGATATTAGTAATTCTAAGCCTAAATTTGAAATAAATGATAGAGTTAGATTATCTTCAATAAATGATGTCGTGTATCGAAATAAATTAAAAACAAATTGGTCTAAAGAAATATTTACAGTTGAAAAAGTTATTAAATCAAATGTTATTTATTATAAAATTTATGATATAGAAGGTACAGTTTATGAAGAAGAATTACTGTTATCTTTATTATAATTTGTATCCATATGGTATTGTATCATAATCTGGTAATATTATTCTTTTATCATAATCAAATGAGAATTTGTTCGTAACATTTTTACTAACTAAAGTTTTAGTAATTGTATCACGTGTTATTTGTTTGTATTCTAATTCTATATTATTATTTTTATTATTTTCTTCAATTAATTTTATCATTGCTTCCCCATTAAGTTTTAATAAATTTTGATAATTTAAAGTAAAGCCCTTTATAACCGTTTTAAATTTATTATCATTTGTTTTATAATAATAACTTTTAGGGCCTGTAGATGCCCAATCTGTTATATGTACATTTTCACCTAATTCATCAGTCCATTCGCCCAACATTGTTCCTGTTTTAATTTTATTAACACCATTATCTATATAGAAAATAGTGTCAGTATCATAACCAAATACAGCTCTATCTAATTTATCTAACATATTATACAGAGTGCGGCATAATGGACTCCCACATTTCCGAGGTGAATAAAAAAAAAACTATACAAGATATGGAATTTTTTTTTTATTTATTAAAACTACATTAAGTAAGGTTTTTTTTAAAGTTATTTTTCAAAAATAATATTGTCCAAATGATTGTCTTTTCGATTGACGCACATTTGGAGCTGTTTTGGAAAATAATCTGTAATGGACTAGCCATATTTCAAAACATCATTAGCACGTGAGGATACCTGGAGGATACGTGGGGATATCTCAAAGCTGAAGTTTTCAAACATCGACCTAGAACCATTGAAGAACTAAAAGTGGCCATCCGTCAAGAAATCTCAGCGATTCCACTCGATATGCTGGCGAGAGTAGGTAATGGACAACTTTCGAGAACGGCTCCATATGTGCGTTGCTCGTCAAGGCAATCATTTAGACGATATTATTTTTAAAAAATAACTATAAAAAAACCTTATTTAATGTAGTTTTAATAAATAAAAAAAAAATGTCCATATCTTGTATAGTTTTTTTTTTATTCACCTCGGAAATGTGGGAGTCCATTATGCCGCAACCTGTATAATCTTAATCTTGCACTTGAAGTGGTAAATAAAGCTATACAAATATTAGTATTATGATGATTTTCAATGTAATAATCTTTATAATTATAACACATTTGTATCATATTGTCATTTAATAATTTTATATTTATATTTTCTAATCTATCATCTAATAATATTTTATAGAATTTTTTGTCGTTGTCCGAATTTTCCCCATAAGCTAGACATAATTTTGCTACAGCTCTTCTACCAGGATTATCACTTATTTGATTTATATCCAACAAAATACCCATTTTATCAAAAACTTCTTTTACATATTCTTCATTAGAACTATAATTATGTTTTGAACTTTCTAATTTTATTTTCATAAAATTCTTATTATACTCTTTAAATAAATCTGTTGTTTTTTCTTTAAAATGCCATACTTCATACATTTTTGTTATTATGTATCCTTTTTGTAAAGCTTTATTAACTTCATCTGTTGTCCATGTTCCTATAAATTGTCTTTCTTCTTCAGAATGATCACATCTTTGATTTTGTTCTACAGCACATTTATAACATAAAGGAAATAATAATTTTTCACTTTTTTTAATTTTATTTTAACTGGAAGTACAGGATGATAAAGATCTCTTGGAGGTAAAATTTTACATTTAATTAAACCAAACCATTTTTTTTTATATTTTATTGGATTAATTTTTTTTTTAGGATGTCCAACAGGATACCAATCATAATATTGTACAGTTGGATATAAACTACAAACATCAATATAACGTATTTTTGTATTTTTTACTCTTAGTTTTGTAGCATTTGTTCTACCTCCAAAGAAAGCATCTCTGGGAAAACTAAGAGTAAAAAATACAAAAATACGTTATATTGATGTTTAGTTTAAATTAGTTAACTAAAATTAGTTTTGTACCATTATAAATTGTAAATGGCTTTATAGTATTATCAACCAAGTATTTTAAGATAAATTGTGAATCATATCCTTTTGCATAATGTGCTATAAATGTATATCCCTTATAATCCTTGGATATTATATGTTTACAAAATTCTTCATTTGTATCAAACATAATTTTGAAGGAATTAAATTTATGTGCAATTATTTTATTTGCAATATGTGTTCCTGTTTCTTGTTGAGCTTCATAATCAAAAAACATAAATTTTTCTGTATAAGAACAAAATTTACATGGGTCATTTGTACCACCACATTTTGTACATCCTACAAAACATTTACCTCCTTTTGCTAATCTATGTTTCATATAACATTTATGTTCATTTATTTTCACTTCTTCATGGCAATTTCTACATTCTCTATATCCACATTTATGTATATCATCCAGTTTAGTAAATCTTTTACATATTTTATTACAATCAATACATTTACGTACATACATACATACAAAAAAATGATCATCTAAACATTCTTGTTTATAACAATATCTGTTACATTTTTGGCAATATATTTTATTTTTTGTACTACTTGAATGTTCAGGTCTCTGACACAATTTACATACATTTTTATCTTTAACACATTCATATGTTCATTTTTATTTTTATATGTTTTATTACACTTTTCACAATAATAAGAAGAACCATAAAAGCCTGCCATTGATTTAATAACATCAAAATGATTACCGTTTTTATACAAATAAATTTTAGTTTCTTTATCATCACCTTTATAAATTAAAGCATTTAAACTTTCATTTGGATTAAATAATGCAATACTTATTCTATCACATTTTTTATATGCTGAATTGCTTTTAGCAAGTTTTACCATTTCATTTAAAGCTTTATCTATATAATTAATTTTGTATTCTGAATTACATTGTTTTAGATCTTGTAATAATGCTTGTTTAAAACTAATTTTATAATCGGCTTTATGTATCCTAAATTTATTTTGGACTTGTGGATTCAATTGAATCACGTCTATCAAATCATAAACTTTTGGTCTTCTTTCTAATGAAGTATTAAAATAATTTTCTTTAGTAAACAATGATTTATTTATCTTAAAGAAGGGATTTTTATCTAACATTTTCAATACAGCTTGCTTTTTTATATTTTCTATTAAACAATCTTTTTTCATTTTACAAACATTTTTTATATCATATTGCTTTGCTATTAACTTAAGTTCAGGTACTTTCATTTTTCTAATATAATTTGATTCTGTGGAGGCATTTTTATTAATTTATTGCATACAATTTATTTTATTTATTTTTATTTATAAAGAAAAAATTTTATTTTATATTATTTATGGAATTTATTTTTTAATAACAAAATTATTTTTATAATTTATATTAAATGTTCTCTTTATTCATGTTTTCCGTTCTCTTTTTATGATAGTTTGATGTTAAATGTACAATATAGCATCTCAAATAAATTTTTTTTCCACATTCGCATATTTTAAAATCATTATTAACTTTGGCTTTCATACAAGCCACTTTTGATTTTTACTAAATTCATCAGTTTTCTTAAAATCTTGACATTTTGTACATAAATAAACTTCCTCTAATTTTAAAGATTGTAATAATGAGATATTATTATATATCATCTTTTCATAAAGACTAATAATTTTGCTGTTACGATTCATTGTCTTATATTTATTTTTATTTTTATTTATAAAGAAAAAATTTTGATATATTTATTTTTATAAAGAATCTGACGCGTGCCCGGCACGTGTTAAATATATAATTATAAATATAAAAATTAGTACTATTGTAAATGAATTTGAGGTGGCTGGTTTGAAACCAGTCACTTATAATATTATATTATATTATAGTAAAAATCATTGTCTGTTTTTCCGGCCATGATTTATTTATGGGTTTTTATACAAAACCTGACGTACCCCTAATTTCAGGTGAACGTAAGATTAATAAAATTAAAGAGAATTTATTGGAATTTATGGGATTTGGTGACAATAATAACATGCGTGAATTTCACACGCATGTTAAATATAGATATAAAATACATAAATTCTAAATAAAAATGAATATAAAAACGATTTTAGATTAGAAAAGTTTCATTTTATAGAGTTTTTAAACAATCATAAAATAGGATATGAACAAATAGATTATAAAAATAATAGAATTTTTAAAAAATAATGATATTTTGTGATATTAATAACGCGTGTCCGATTCAGACACGCGTTAAATATAGATATAATATGCATAAATTTTTAAAAAATAATGATATTGAATTTTAACAGATTTGTTTAAATTTTTTGTAATTTTAACAGATTTGTTTAGATTATTTGTAATTTTTAACAGGAAAATATAAAGTCGGTTTTTTTTTAATGAGTTTTCAATGTTATTTAAGATGTTTTTTATGTTTTTTATGTGTTTTTATGCTTTTTTTAATGTTTTTTATTCATTTTTTAAAGATTTTTAAGGTGTTTTTTCGTAATATAAAAAGTGTGCTATACGTACCCCCTTACTACTATCATAGGTATAGTACAGGTGGTACAGACAACATAATAAGACAACTTATTTTCGAAAACTTACTTTGCGGAATTCTTCTGAAAGTTGCATATCTACCACGAGTTGTATGTGTATTAAGTTAAATTGCAAATTCAAATGTTCGAGAGTCAATAAAACGGCTCTGCATGGCACGCTGTAAGGATCGTAGTACAAGTTGATATCCATTCTAAAATTATATTTAAAAAATTTACTTTTATAACGATATAATTGTATTGAAATATTGGGTAAGGTACTCGTAATAATATAATAAACGAAAACAAATCGGAGGAAAGTTGATTTGGACGTGAAAATTACTTTATAAAAAATCCCAACGTGGTTGTCGTATATACGATGAGATTATATTATGTTTACTATAGTATTATAATACATTATAGAAATTACAATATATTAATTCATAACTGATAATGGTTCTAATAATAATTATATAAGAGCAATAAACATTATTTGTTTCCTTTTTAGAATATCCCGTCGAATGCCTGACAACATCACAGCTGCGCGTTGATAATAATATACCCCTATAGCATTCAAATTATATAGATAAATAATTAATTTTTTTTATCTTATCTAGATAATAAATGAAATAGATTATCTGATGAATTATTTTAAATGAATAATTGTATTATTATGGGTAAAATGGGTACATATTTTTAGGGTTCCGTACTTTAAAACGGGACCCTATTACTAAAGCTCTACTGTCCGTCCGTCTGTCACAATGCTGTATCTCATGAACCATGAAAGTTAGAAAGTTGAAATTTTCACAGATTATGTATTTCTGTTGCCGCTATAATAACAAATACTAAAAATCCTAGAATATATAATATCAGCAGTGTTGCCAACATTTTTATAGCCGATTATGGCACGGAACAATTCGAGCGCGAGTCCGACTCGCACTTGGCAGGTTTTTTTTTTTATTTGAGCCTCAAAAACTAAGGTATGGTAAATTTTTACTTCGAAAAATAAAGCGTTGAATTTAAAATAATAATAATTTTCCGTATTGCTTATTTACGTAATTTCTAAAAATTCTATACAGTCCGATACTGGTATTTATACGGACATACCACACTCACCATGGACTAAGGTAGAGAGGACTGAAAACGAGCACATTTTTAACGGGTCTGAAGTGCCTCTAATGATGATTTCTGTTGTACACAGCTGGTCTTAACGCTAAATAGTGGCTGTGTGGCATAGACCTATAAACTAATGGACAGCGCTTAGAGACAGAGGCCAGGGGTACGATATACAGTATTAGTTTCATACGTCTATGATTTCCCCCATTATGTTTTTTTCTCTTTCTCTTATATGATTGTCCACCAAGATTCCCCCATTATGTTCTTTCTCACTCACTCTATATTGGCGCCACTCATTGATGGCTGGGTGGTGAGTGAGGTGCAGTCCATTAGTTTATAGGTCTATGCTGTGTGGAATTTGTAATGATGATAATAATTAAAATTATATTTTACAAATAGTTGATATTTTACCAAGCAGATAGCGTGCATGTTAGCTGTGTACAAATTTGGGCGGGGAAGAGTAGAGAGACCGAGGCAATAGCGGTGCGGCTCCCCATTTCCAGTCCTCTATCTTACTCGGTGACACGCACACACAACTATGATATTTTAATTGGCTTTTATTTATATTATCCGTTAAATTCTTAATATAATTAACAATAAACATAAATAGATGGCTTTAGTGATTTCTAGAAACGGTGTAGGTATTTTGTTTCAATTAATTAGTTATTACCTATTAGCAATGTAATTGTAATACATGGTAGTGCCACTTCACTATCGATATCACGATTATTATTATTAATCAAAACCCATAGTACCCTTCCCCACAGTTCCACAGGCTAATGACCTCAGTTGTGGAAGCCTCAACCCAAAAACAATAATGAGAGTAGTATAATTGTTAGACAAAAATAAAAATTAATATGACTTAAATGTAATCTTAAAATTCGAATGAAAATATATTCTAAATAATAATTATAAGTTATAACTGAAAAATAAATGTTAGTTTAACTATACTCATATACTCCGTGCCACGAGGGATTAAGAGAAGTAATCCGATACGCGCATGCAGACTGACGGCAGCGACCGTTCCGAGGCCCCGTTTCCCCCATTTTACAACATACTATTTTATATATTTTACATACTAATAATATTTCTAAATAACGTTGCCGACCGGTTTAATGTTAATGAAATGCCGGTTTATGAAATAATATTTTACTTCTCACGTACGCAAGGTACGCTTAATATATTATTAAGTTCATTAGCAGTTTTAATTATTATTATTATTATTATTATTATTGGTATTCAAATCGTGTTGTCACTGTCTGTATAGGCACGTTGCCGTAAATTATATTATATAAACCTAAATCTTAAGTAATCATGGGTAATCATAGGAAATCAAGGACAATCATCGAAATCAGAAATATCATGTCCAACATTTCTGTAAGTTACTTACTTGACTTTTTCTGAAAAAAATAAATTTGTTCTGTAGAAATGTTATTTAGAATTCATACGTAATAGACATTAAATTGCGTTTATCGTATTTTATACCGTTGTTAAAACATTTTGGATTTTTCAGTTTACCCCAAGTTTATTCTCTATTTTATTATTTAACCGACAATTTATTACGTTTAACATAATCTGTTTTAGTGTAATTTTGAATATATTTTGCGGAAATTATTCATAGATAATTGATGCGTACCAAGTCTCGTTTAGGAGGAATTCAGTCACAACACACGTACAGTAGAATTATATATATAAAGATAAATTTGTATTACATATATTGACAAAAAAAATATCACAAAGGTTTTTTTTTATATTTTATTTGTGAACTTAGTGAAGAGAATTTGTCCATTATCAACAAAAAATGTTATATCTCGGTCCCGTCTAAAATTAAAACTGTTACGACATTTGGAAATATAATACAAGATTCCTTATAAGTCAGTCTATCTATAATAAATACATATGCACATTATTTTTTTGATAAGCATTGTTAATTCAGGTAAACAAACTTGAAAATGTATAGTTAAAACTAAGCAAGCAAACATTTTCATCGTCTTTACTTAAAATGATGCAACTGTCTGAGATAAAAACACCAGTTATAAGAGTTTCACAATCATCGTTCTGAGTTGGATCCCCAAGATTGTAAAATTGTAAAATGTATTGGCATACCTATAGTAAGTTCATCGTAGATATTTTTTGATCATTGGGGAAACGTAAACGGTTGATTCTTATAACCATAGAATATCATAAGAGGTGTCAACTGCATTTTATATATCTCATAAACGTTATATTGTAATTATCTAATATAAATAATTAATCTAGATTAAATACATAATATATTTTTTATATAAAAATTATAATTACCTCCTGACGAATTATGAATCAATATGATTCCGATACATAGTTTAATTATAAGTATGATATTATTCTTTAACATCGTTGGAGTCATTTTTTCAGAAAACTGTTACTGTGTTTTAGCAATATAACCACTTACGATCGTAAGCGACCAACAATAATTATGAAATGAGAGAACCAATGACTTTTATAAACTATTCTGTGTAACGATAATCATTATACAGAAATTCGTTTACCGTAAAGAACTTGGTACGTGTCTTATATTATTGTATGACGTGGCACATTTCACAGGTGCATATTTATTAGTTTTAAACAAACCGTGTTAAATAAACATATTCTCTTAGAGCTCCTTACATGTAAAAAATTATGTTTACCAATGCACCTTTTTTGTTGTTGTTTTAGTCACACACTTAAATCACATTACATTGTATTTAACAATAGCGAATACGTAAAATTCAAAAACAAAATAAAAATGTTCCAAACCACTTAAAAAGCAGAAACTGTTAAATGTTAAAATTTATAAAAAATTAAACTCAATTTCTACTCAAGTTCAATCTTTATAATACGAGTATGATATTGATATTTATCAATCATCGAGTTTGTTACCATATGGTATTGGTATTTTTCAATTTTTGACTTTGGTTGAAAAATTAGTGTCCGAAATATTGAATGCATTATTTTAAAATTGTCAACAATTATTAAATAATTCTAATATAAAATTTGTTTTTATTTACTTATTTCAGTGTAATTAAATTATAATTCAGTAATAACATGTGTAATACAATAATAACATATAATATATATAATAGTTATATTATTATAGGTATTAATAATAACTATAATAGTATGGTATCATAGTAGTATGGTTATATAATCTTTGACTTTAACCACAATCATGTTTTTCTAAAAAAAAATGTGGATCTTTAAAAAAAAAAAAAACATTTTATTATATATTTAAATAATATCAAAAGTTTTCTGAAAATGATGACTTAGCCTCGTCCCCAACCATGTCCCTGGAGCCGCTCCTAGAATAGTTATTAGAAAAATGTAACTATATAAGTATTAACTATTACACTCGTCAAACTTTCGAACAAAATTAACACCATGCGTATCAATCCAAAGAATTCTTATTACGTTATTCTGGAACAGGCTTAGCAATCACACATCATAAAGATCAATATTATTGGAATAATTTATCAATTAAATTATTGCGTTATGATAGTTCACAAAAGTTTTTTCTTTGTTAATCAGACACAGGTACTAAAACCGAACCTAAAAAACAGGTTCTGGAACCGGAATCTTTAAAATATTAAGAGCCGGAATCGGACCGAAATCTTTATTTTAATAGATTGAATACCGGAACCGAACAAGAATTTTAAACTAAATAGGTTTCTTAATGTTCTAACCTAACCATGACAATGATTTACATAAGATAAGTTATTACAATGATTTTGTTTTTACATGACATATTATGATTAATTGTTTACAAATTTACAATAACATATTTTCGATTTGTATATCTTTGATGAAGCTTATAAAGTCTTTATGATGGTTTCTACGTACGAGGACTAGTGATTGGTTTAGATGTTCTGGAATGTTATGTTTACTTCTGGCTGCTTCAGTTTGTCTGCATTCAACGAATATGTGCTTGATTGTCGGATGGACTCCACATAATGAGCATTCTGTTTGTTTTTCTCGGTTCATTTTATTTGTATTTTCTACCAAGATTTGCTATGTTTTTCCAACTTTCTGTTGTACGCTTTATTTCGCTGAGTTTAGTTTCTTTTCTTCTCCTTTCAAATGACCAGTTTTTTCCAATTGCCGTATTAATATGTCTAAGCGTGTCTTCATAAGTGCAGAGTTTTTCGTTTATTTTTGACATCTCATTATTGGCTGCTTCTTTTGCTAGGCAATCTGCTTCTATGTTAATGTGTCCAGGTATCCAGAAAATGGTAATTTCGTTTTCGTGGCTATTTACTGCTTCTATTTTTTTTGATTTAAGACTGTTGTTGTTTTCATGGCTACTTATCTTGATGAATCGGTGAATATGACATAGTTATTGGGTAGTTGAGAGTTTCTTATATTGTATTCTATAACAGAGTATATTGCTAATATTTCAGCAGAGAATATGCTACAATTATTGTTTTTTTTTTTTTAAATATTAGGAGCGATAATGGCTATACCAGTACGGCAGTACCATTTTCAGTTTATGACACATCAGTTCAGCGATATGTTTAAAATTGAGAAGTTCTTCAATTAGTTCATAAAATAGTGTTTTATAGGAGGTTGTACTTTTTTTCTTATTATTAGCTAATGATCTATTCAGAGATATTTTTTGATTTAATCGGTTGAATTATCTTAATGTTGTTGTTAGATGTATTATAGAATCGGAGATTGAATATTGTGTGGTAAGTAGATTTATGATTATACATTACATTTAGAGCAGCAAATTTGAGTAGTAATTTGTCTCTTCTATATTTTAAGGGTAGTTCACCAGAAATTACGTATTTACTTTCTATTGGGATACTTTTGAATGCTCCTATGCTTAATCTTATGCCCACATTGTGTATTATGTCCAATGTTTTAAGTATTGATTTTTTTTGCTGTACTGTAAAATATTGAGCCGTAATCTATTACTGATCTGATAAATAAGTCCATGTCCCCGGCGCCCCCCGTTGCAAATTTCGTGTCCAAACCAGGGGCAATCGTCTGTGCTTCGTTGGTGCTTTTTATCCCGTCGTTAGTGCTTCATCCCTTCCAAAGTTTTTGGCATATCGTATGGGGAGGGGGGAGTGCTAGTGACGTACTCCACGTACTAATTCTAGTAGAGCCCCCAAAGTTTTGTCTGAAACTCTTCAACACATTGAGGTAAAAATGATCCTTGGATGTATTACAGTTAAATCTCGTAGTTTTGAGATTAAATTACTTAAATCGGAGTTTTATATATAACGTAATTATTACGTAAAAAAAAATTTTATTAAAATTTTATCTTTATGCTTATTTCTGCCAAAAGCTTTAATATATATAAGTCTATAACTTTAATTTGTCCATATGATTTACCGATATTGAATAATATCGTAGACAGCTGACCGATAAAACTGAGTATTTAGTTTTAAAAATTCTCAAAAAACTACGTAGGTTCCGGTACCTATCTATATGTACCTATAACCTATACTCCTTACCAAAACACTATCCAATAAGAATGTTATAATTCTTTTGTTACATTGATTTAATAACTATAGGTATAATGTGTATGATGTATGTATAATAATTGTTGATGTATGCTTGTTTGAAAAAAATATGCTTTTAAAATAAAATGGTTCGCGTTATTTGTGAAAATTTAAAAGTTATTTGTTAGGTATTTAAATAATAAAGATCTACGATTCTACGACCTAATACTATAAATGTTATTGCGATACAGAACCAAGATATGTATCTTTATTCATTATATGCGTTCTAGAACGCCAACCCCTGGATTATTCGAACATTAGGTGAAATAATATTAATGATAACATAGAGTATAATATATTGTTGCACAAAATAGGTACGTATACTCAATGATGATAAATATAATGGTATAAATATTTTTTTTTAAGTACAGGAACAAATTTAATATTTTTTACGTACCTACTTATTTGGTGTATGATAATATTTAATATATATCTACCTAAAATATTTATGTTTGCCTATACAACTACCTATATCTACATCATTGGAGTTAATGGTTATAAATTAGATAGGAAGGTATAGATGTATAAAGTATTAAAGTATAAAACCTGTATAAAACTACACGATTTAAAAAATAATAATCGTGATTTAAAATACCTAAAAACCTAACAACCGCTTATGCCAACTAACTAATGTTCAACAACACTAACTATAAAATAAAAAGTTATTTAATAATTCCTTAAGTTCTATACAACCGTTAGTACAAGTTTAAACTTACCACAGATGCACGATATATTTGGATATAACATTGATTTTATTATCTAATAAGGAGCTTAAATATAATCAGTTAAATGTTATACCTACATTTTTAATTTTAGTTCTAACTGTATAGGTATCAAATTTGTGACATTTGTTTTTTAGACGACATATTAGATATTATTTAGATTATTACCTACTATACCATGTTCATTGGTAGACTGTATTTTAAAAGATTTGTAATGTCTCAAAAATATTCTGCTCTAAGTGTAGAACAAATTGGAAATGTATTCTCTCCTTTTTTACTGTTACTAAAATAAATATATTTATTTATGTGAAATATTATACACTCATACAGTCATACCTAGGTACTGAATATTTTAAAATTTGCAAGAAAACATTACATGTGCATACAAATTGGTTATAATTGAGATACCTACACACGACGATACTTTTTGGAAATTAATATACATTGCATTATGATATTCACACTATTATGCCTCAAAACTTCATACATCATAAATGAATATCATAATAACAATATAAATAAAACAATATATATAATAATAATAATATGTTACTATTGAATCCAATAACATAGGTAACTGCACTATAAAGGGGGGAATTTTTTTCAAGGTGAAGGGAAGTGTGCGGCTGCGGCTTTCCCTGGTGGCACGTGAATGGCGCGGGATATTGCCGGCAACCTGAATTGCCGGATGAAAACAAGGTAGTGGATGAATTATAAGGAAAAAGACTCGGATATTATAATTTTAGTGGACTGTATTGAAACTAAAGATTATTTACTAAATTTACAGATAACGGGACGGGGGGGTCCTTAAATCTAAGACTGTATTAACAAAAAAAAACTTTACAGACATTGATATTTTAACAATGATTTAAATATAAAATGAACATCACCGGATTTATCCCTGGATGACCTGACGGTGTCCGACGATGTAATCCATGAATACGCAGCGAGGGGGCGTCAACCGAAACGACACAGTGCAGATTACCACGACGACAATGACGATGATGGCGAGATGTCGGTGGCGGCGAATGACGCACACACGACGCGAGTAAAAACGGCGACGGCCGTGGACGTCGGCGGCGGCGATGGCGCACACACGACTTGAGTACAAACGGCGACGGCCGTGGACGTCGGCGGCGGCGATGGCGCACACACGACTTGAGTACAAACGGCGACGGCCGTGGACGTCGGCGGCGGCGATGGCGCACACACGACTTGAGTACAAACGGCGACGGCCGTGGACGTCGGCGGCGGCGATGGCGCACACACGACGTGAGTATAAACGACGACGGCCGTGGACGTCGGCGGCGGCGATGGCGCACACACGACGTGAGTATAAACGACGACGGCCGTGGACGTCGGCGGCGGCGATGGCGCACACACGACGTGAGTATAAACGGCGACGGCCGTGGACGTCGGCGGCGGCGATGGCGCACACACGACTTGAGTATAAACGACGACGGCCGTGGACGTCGGCGGCGGCGATGGCGCACACACGACTTTAGCCAGACGGCTACGGCGACGCGATTTCGATGGCGGCGAAGGCGCACATAACGACGACGTACTTAAAAAACAGCAACGCGAAAAGTAATAATGATTACTAAGTAACGTCTCACATGTTTCGAAAAAAAAAAAGAGAAACGAGAGCGAACGAACGCACGCACGACACAAAACAATGATATCTTATCATACGATACGAGTAGTGTTAAGAGGAGGCAACGCCGGGCGCACGGTAACGAACAACTTGCGAAACGACGTAACACGACCGGTTCGTTGATATAAACATCGCGGGGCGGGATCACAAGTTCACCGCGACATCCGTCAAGCGCTGATATTACCGTACCCAACATTTCTCCCCCGGTTGGAAGACCCAGCAACGTCTTCCAAAGGAAAGTAGATGGCTAGAAGCTTCGTCCCGGTGATCAAATTAAACGAACAAAAAATAACCTAGATAAACAACAAATTTAAAATAACAAATACAAAAAAAAAAAAAAAAAAAAAAAAAAAAGGAAAAGTGAAAAGGAAAAGGTTTTCTTTTTTTCTTCATGAATATGTCTGGACTTAAGATGAGACGGGAAGCCGGACTAGTTTTACCACTGGGCGTTTGAGGAATCCATCCTGGGTGCGCACGGTAACGACTCGTACTATCTCGTCCTGTCCCGGATGGACCATTGTAACTCGACCCATACGCCAGTCGGAGGGTTGAAGAGTAGGAGCATCAACAAGAACCATATCTCCTATCTTCAAGTTTGTGTCTGGTTTCGACCACTTTTGGCGGCCTTGTAACGTGGTGAGGTATTCGCGTGTCCATCTCTTCCAAAAGGATTGATGCAACTGTTTGATCAGTTGCCACCTCGTCAAACGGTTGATCGGTGTAGCAGTGATGTCCACCTCTGGAATGCTGAGGATTGGCTGGCCAATTATGAAATGTCCCGGTGTCAACGCTTCAAGATCGTGTGGATCAGTTGATGCGGGTGTTAGGGGTCGAGAATTTAAGACTCCTTCAATCCGTGTAGTTAAGGTCTGGAACTCTTCATAAGTTAGCAACTGTGTACCAATTACCCGTTTTAGGTGGAATTTCACACTTTTGATGGCGGCTTCCCACAAACCACCAAAGTGTGGTGCTGCGGGTGGGTTAAAATGCCACTTACAAGGGAACCGTGAGGAGACTACGTTCTGGGTGCCTTCATTCTGGAATAATAACTTCAGTTGACGGGCAGCGCCCACGTAATTTGTACCATTGTCCGAGAACACGCTTTCAGGGATGCCACGGCGAGCGACAAATCGGTCAAAGGCGGCAAGGAAGGCGCTAGCTGTTAAATCCGAAACAATATCAATGTGAACAGCCTTGGTGGCCATGCAGATAAATAGAGCAATATATACTTTGGTCGTTTTTGTGTTGCGTCTCTTGCATTCCTTCACCAGATAAGGTCCACCATAATCCATGCCAATCTGAGAAAACACACGGTGATTTTGAACGCGAGATACCGGTAGATTACCCATGATAGGTGTTGGATGTTGGGCTCTATATCGAGTACATGTAACGCATGAGAAAATACTGCGGCGAATCGCATCACGAGCTGAAACAATCCAAAACCTTTGGCGAATCATAGAAATAATGAGTTTGGGCCCGGCATGCAAGAATGTCAGATGGTAGTATCTTATTATTAATTTTGTCAAGTGCGATGATTTGGGCAGGAGTAGCGGGTTTTTAGTCTCTTCACTTAGTAGGGAATTTTTGAGGCGACCCCCTACACGAATGAACCCCTTCGGATCCAGAAACGGCGCCAGCTGAGCCATTGTTGGTGGCGTTATAATACAATTCTTTCTCGACAATTGTCTGAGTAAATTGGGAAAATGTGATTTTTGAGTCAGACGAACAGCAAACATTGTGGCTCGGTTTCGTTCTGCTAACGTGAGTGAACCTGTGATACCCGATTGGTTTAGGAAGGTAGCGTAGACAAAACGAAGCGCGTACCCAAGTGACCGTTGCATATGAGACCACGTTGAAAATCGGTGCAAAACATAATCTTCAGCTAGAAGTTTCTGAGCTGCGAGGGCATTGATGCTTATTGGTTTGACTTCGGGTAAATCACCTGGTTGAATGGTAGAGAAATTCGTTACAGGCCAATCAGTCTCAGGGAGATGAAGGAAAGCAGGACCGTCCCAATGTAATGAACACGCTATCAAAGCAACTGGCAGTAATCCACGAGACGACGGGTCGGCAGGGTTCTCACTCGTTGATATATGTGACCAAATGCAAGTAGGGATTAAGGCACGTATTTTTGCAATACGGTTGGTGACAAAAATCTTAAAGAATTTCTGATCGGTGGTGAGCCATGACAAAACTATTGACGAATCGGTCCAGGCTTGCATTTTCGTAATATTAATGATGGGTGAGACTACGGAATGAACATTTTGCATTAGCTGTGCCAACAACAATGCCGCACATAGTTCAAGACGCGGTATCGTTAGTGAAGCGTCCGTGGCACTGGCTTTAAGTGGTGCTACTTTGGTTTTACAGGTTAATAAATACGTTTGTATTACACCTGATGACCGAATGACACGGAGATAAACTGTTCCCGCATACCCTTTCTGGGACGCATCACAAAAACCAAGTAGCTGTACCTCCTTGTAATCGCAAACGTTTATGTGACGGGCAAATTGAATTTGGTTTAGTGAAGGCATTTCAGAGACATAATTATTCCACATTGTCGCAAGATCAGTGGGGAGTTGAGTATCCCAATCCAATTGGTTTTGCCATAATCGCTGCATGAGGACCTTAGCGTACAGGAGCGTGGGTCCAAGGGTGCCGATTGGATCGAACAATTTAGCAATAGCAGATAATATGCCTCGTTTTGTGGGCCTAGAGTTGTCGGTGCATGTGTGGTAACCGAATGTGTCTGTGTGCGGGTCCCAATGGAGACCTAGAATTTTCAGGGAAGGTTCATCCTTTGGGTCGAATGAGAGGCAGTTAGCTCGGTCCTCAAGAGGCACGCTGTCTATTATTTTTTCACTGTTGCTACTCCACTTCTTGAGCACGCAGCCTGCGGATTTAAGAAGACCAACGATATCTTCCTTCATGCTGAATAATTCTTCCTCTGTATTGCTGCCAACAAGTATGTCGTCCACATATGTGTGGTGTTTAAGAATTCCCTTTGCAGCGGGAAATTGCGGTTCGGAGACAGCATCCAAGGCATGCAACACACGTATCGCAAGAAACGGTGCAGAATTGAGTCCGTAGGTAACTGTCAGTAATTCGAACTCTTGTACCTCATGGTCAGGCGACCGGCGCCACAAAATGTGTTGATAAATACAATCTTCATCCCGAACAGAAATCTGTCGATACATCTTGACAATGTCGGCAATGAAGATGAATTTGTATAAGCGGCAAGTCAATAGTAATTCACCAATCTCCGTTTGCAATTTTGGTCCAATGCACAAGGAATCGTTAAGAGAAGTACCGGAGGATGATTTGGCCGACGCGTCGAAGACCACTCGTAACTTCGATACATCACCATCACGTTTCACTACCGCATGATGAGGTATGAAATACTTTCCTGGTCGTGTCGCAATCTTCATATGGCCCAATGACAAATATTCGTCCATGAATGACCGGTAAGAATCGTATAGAGCCTGGTCTTTACTCAGTCGTTGTTCCAAATTAAATAACCGTTTGAGGGCCATCGATCGTGAGGAGCCGAGCCCATGGGAGGATGACAAATCGGAAACGGTAGTGACATGTTGTGAGCCTGTCTCGGCAAAGACGACGTCTCGGAAGGGTAATGCAACGCAAAACCTACCCGACGCGTTCCGCGATACAGTCTGCTTAAACCATTTTTCACAAAGTTCGTCCTCTGTGGTAGGGATTGATGGCGTTGCAGGCTCTTCGACGGACCAAAATCGATGCAGTAATGTATCCAGAGATGGATTTAACGTGATCGATAAAGAATTGGATGAAGCCAAATGATCGTTTGATGAAGAATTGACCACTGTACCAACTAAAACCCAACCAAGATATGTGTCTAACGCTGACGGTAAGCTATCTGAATGTATGATTTTCGAACAAGGGCGAATTAAATAAGGAAAAACATCACAACCAAGAAGCATGTCGATCCGGGCAGGTCTATCAAAGTCCGGATCCGCGAGTTGGAGGTTTTGATACTGCGCACGTACACTTGATGGTAAAGGTCTGGCTGGCATGAATGATGTAATTCGTGGAAGGACCAACACTTCCTTGCAACTGATAACTGGTTCCATGGATTGACCTGGAATGAACGAGCATTCAGTTCGACCCTTGACCGGTATGACTTGACTCTGGCCTAGGCCTGATATCTCCGTGCGACATTTTTGACGACCCAAGCCGATACGATTGGCACACTCAGAAGTTATGGCTGATATCTGTGATCCACTGTCTAATAATACTCTCACTGAATGATAGCTACCGCAGCGATCCTGAATACGGACACAGGCCGTCCCGAGGACGACAGTATTATTAGTGTAAGACGTGCCAACAAACTGAGTTTTTGGTTCGATGGAATCGGACTGATTCGTTGTGATCACATGATTCGACGACGGACCAGGCTGAGAGTGCTTGTTTTCGGATTTTAAATGCAGAAGGGTGTTGTGACGTTCACCACAAGTCTTGCAGTTATACTTTGACGTGCAGACTGACACCGAGTGTGAGGGATTCATGCATGAGAAGCAAAGTTTATTTGACGATACAAATTCACGTCGTTTGACTACCGTAAGTTTCGAGAACGCTTGACATCGATAAATGGCATGATCCTGTTTGCAATACGCACAACTGCGTTGAAACTTTCGTCCTTGATTAAGCTCAGAAGAGGTACCCGTCGAAGTAACATTCGCGTTAGCAATAGTCAACGCCGCACGAGAACTTGGGTTGTTCTTGATTTTTGTTGAGTGGGTAGCCAATTTTTCCGAACTTCTAATATTTTCCAATACCTTACACCGATGTTGTACGAATTTAAGCAGTACATCAAATACGGGAATGGAATCTTGAGACACAGTGCTCTCAAAAAGATTACGGGTGACGGGGTCTAACGCGCGAGAACCGATAAAAAATAACATAAATCCCGCAAGATCATTCACTCCGAGAACTTTTATTGCTGCGATGTTCTCTTGAAAAGTGCTCACAAACGCTGAAAGTGAAGAAAGGGACTCCGTACTAATTGGCCGAAAGGAGAATAACTTCTCTAAATGGGCAGTAGCAAGTAGGCGCTGATTATCATAGCGGTCAATCAAAGCCTTCCATGCAATGTCATAATTGGCCGCAGATAAAGGTATGGCCTTGACGACAGTAAGCGCTGAACCGAAAACACAAATTAATAAATAATGGAATTTTTCTAACTTTCCAATATTTAAGTTGTCGTGTACCAGAGAAATAAACGTGTCCCGAAATGAAATCCAGTTAATTAGAGTTCCGTCAAATTTTGGTAAATCAATCTTTGGAAGTTGTATGTTTGAGCTACTGTTATTGTTGGATTCGATCGTGGAAGAGGACGTAGGTGGCTCATCAAGAACGGTGTCAGCAATAGCCATAATACTATAATAAAATTCCGACATGCTGTTTGCGATGGGCACATGAAGGTTGTCATACTCTTCGTCGCGTACGAGTTGTATGAGTATGTCCAAAATAGCATCCTGCTCAACATTAAATTGTGTACGAAGAGAACCGATGTCCCTTTTTCGAGCGCGGAACAATGGAAGTACCTCACTATTCACTTCCAACTTTTTAGCTAAATCGCAGAGAAATTGCATTTGTGACACTAACGAGTCGCGTTTTGCGATTGTACGTTTAAGCAGTCGCTCTGCGCGTTCTGTTTCAGCAGGGGTAAGGGGCATGGCTGAACCGTCGAAAATAAAGACAATAAGTCCTGAAAATCTATATCTACATCCGGTTCGAAGGACCAAATGTGCGGCTGCGGCTTTCCCTGGTGGCACGTGAATGGCGCGGGATATTGCCGGCAACCTGAATTGCCGGATGAAAACAAGGTAGTGGATGAATTATAAGGAAAAAGACTCGGATATTATAATTTTAGTGGACTGTATTGAAACTAAAGATTATTTACTAAATTTACAGATAACGGGACGGGGGGGTCCTTAAATCTAAGACTGTATTAACAAAAAAAAACTTTACAGACATTGATATTTTAACAATGATTTAAATATAAAATGAACATCACCGGATTTATCCCTGGATGACCTGACGGTGTCCGACGATGTAATCCATGAATACGCAGCGAGGGGGCGTCAACCGAAACGACACAGTGCAGATTACCACGACGACAATGACGATGATGGCGAGATGTCGGTGGCGGCGAATGACGCACACACGACGCGAGTAAAAACGGCGACGGCCGTGGACGTCGGCGGCGGCGATGGCGCACACACGACTTGAGTACAAACGGCGACGGCCGTGGACGTCGGCGGCGGCGATGGCGCACACACGACTTGAGTACAAACGGCGACGGCCGTGGACGTCGGCGGCGGCGATGGCGCACACACGACGTGAGTATAAACGACGACGGCCGTGGACGTCGGCGGCGGCGATGGCGCACACACGACGTGAGTATAAACGACGACGGCCGTGGACGTCGGCGGCGGCGATGGCGCACACACGACGTGAGTATAAACGGCGACGGCCGTGGACGTCGGCGGCGGCGATGGCGCACACACGACTTGAGTATAAACGACGACGGCCGTGGACGTCGGCGGCGGCGATGGCGCACACACGACTTTAGCCAGACGGCTACGGCGACGCGATTTCGATGGCGGCGAAGGCGCACATAACGACGACGTACTTAAAAAACAGCAACGCGAAAAGTAATAATGATTACTAAGTAACGTCTCACATGTTTCGAAAAAAAAAAGAGAAACGAGAGCGAACGAACGCACGCACGACACAAAACAATGATATCTTATCATACGATACGAGTAGTGTTAAGAGGAGGCAACGCCGGGCGCACGGTAACGAACAACTTGCGAAACGACGTAACACGACCGGTTCGTTGATATAAACATCGCGGGGCGGGATCACAAGTTCACCGCGACATCCGTCAAGCGCTGATATTACCGTACCCAACAGGAAGGCACAAAAAAAAATTGAACGATTCAAAATAATGTCATTATTTATTATTAATTATTAGGGCCGGATTTTTATGCAAAATTGTTTGTTAACTATGCACATATATATGCACTCAAAAATTAAAAAATATGCAAATAATATGCAAAAAAATTTATTGTTTAAAAATACAAAATTTAAAAAAAAATTAAAAAATATAGTGAAAAATTAATCCTATTAAGTGAAAAAAAATACAATTTAAATGTGTATAAAGCATAAAAATTTGTATTAATTATTGAAAGAATACCAACATGATGTAACAAAATGTGCTTTTAAATTATCAAATTGAAAACTTCTACGATTGTCGCGTAGCATTACCTTGTATTTCGAAAAACTTCTTTCCACATCTTCTGACACAATTGGTGCGTATTTGAAACAAGAAATATCTTCTGGTGACAACTCTGCAAGGTCTTCATTGTCGTTTCTTATTTCTCCACTTATAATTTCAGAAATTTTTTTTATTTGTGATAATCCGGGATTTTTTGATAATACTTTCGATACACTACACCGACGAACAACAGCCAGTAACTAATATTACTATAATATTATGTTAGCTTAATCGCATGTCCTAGAAATCAGATTATTATTTATATATATATATTTATCTATAAGATAACGTCTATAATTTATCTATACGTCTGTCACGGAATTCCCTTTTATAAAATATTTTGTTTTATTCGGTCGAATTATATTTGTCAGGAACGTCGGCGATCGGGCAAAATCGGCATGTATATCAAACTTTGAGTAAAATTTAAAACATTTTATCAAGTATTTAGTATTAAATATGCACATTTTATGTAATTACCCCGAAATATGCAATTAGTATGCATTTTGATGCAAATATGCAAAAATATGCAAAATAAAAAATTAACAGTAGAATCTACGTTTTACGAAACGTCAAGATATTTAATCAGAATTATTATACGTCAAATGTAAAAGAATATGCATTTGCATAAAAATCCGGGCCCTACCTACCAACTTTGAAAGTTGTCTAACAATCTCTAACGAACCTAGATGCGTTGTTTGAGGGGAAAAAAAAAGTTCTAACAAACTTTTTCACTGCTGCCGTGAAGATAGCAGTGCAAAAGTTAAAAAGTTTATAGCTCTGAAAATAATGTCTAACAAACTTTGAAAGTTGTCTAACAATCTCTAACAAACCTAGATGCGTTGTTTGAGGGAAAAAAAAAGTTCTAACAAACTTTTGCACTGCTGCCGTGAAGATAGCAGTGCAAAAGTTAAAAAATTCTAGCGCCGAAAATAATGTCTAACAAACTTTGAAATTTGTCTAACAATCTCTAACAAACCTAGATGCGTTGTTTGAGGGGAAAAAAAAAGTTCTAACAAACTTTTGCACTGCTGCCGTGAAGATAGCAGTGCAAAAGTTAAAAAATTCTAGCGCCGAAAATAATGTCTAACAAACTTTGAAAGTTGTCTAACAATCTCTAACAAACCTAGATGCGTTGTTTGAGGGAAAAAAAAAGTTCTAACAAACTTTTGCACTGCTGCCGTGAAGATAGCAGTGCAAAAGTTAAAAAGTTTATAGCTCCGAAAAAAATGTCTAACAAACTTTGAAAGTTGTCTAACAATCTCTAACAACTCACTAACAAATTTGTTAGACCAAGTTGTCTGTTATCATTACACTACTAAGTTCACAAGGGTACCCTCATGTACGATTATCACTATAACGTTATGCAGGCACATTATGGTGATAATATTGAGCTCATTTATACAGATACAGGTTATGTTTTCAAACTAAACTAATTCTTCCACATTTTTAATTTTCTGTTTTCAGTCTATCTTATTTAGTGGTTTTTACAAATAATGTCTGTTTTTATTTAAAATTAAAAATTTTACTAGCAGGCCTAATAAAATTACTACGATTTCTGCAGAAGTCCTACTCATTGGTCTTGGCTATATTATATTATTATATCGTATTGGGGTGCATAATGTGATAATCTGCTATTAGACAATTAGCAAGTTTTGCTTTTATTAACGACTGTAATTATGAAGTAATGTATTATAGTACTATAAATCTTAAATGGATATGTTGGGATCCGGTATTAGCGAAAATCAATCAACGGGCAAAATATTATTTCAACGTATTTTGTTAACATTCTATATTAGGTACAATCGAAAACCAAATCAACGGCATATCTGCGTTTAAAACATGTAGGTACAACGACAACTGAAAAAACAGAAGTGCTTATACACTTTTACATACATTTTATACATTTTTTTTGTTGTAAAATAATTTTCGATTATTATCGAATATTGAAAATTGAACTTAATAATTTTCAAATCATATGCATTTATATTAAGTATTATCCTTTGGTTTTTATTAAAGATTGTAGTTATGAAATTTAACAAATTGCTAATAGTGTAATGCCTGGTTATAGAGAAATTATAACTAAAAACGAAAAATATAGTAACTGCAATATCAACTTTTGTGAGAAAGAATCTAATAGAATGTGTTATATTGCATGGTTGATGTCTATTCTAAGTTACAAGATCCAGGTTTTAGCTCGTCATAGTATATTAATCTTCCACATAAAATTGCAGGGTTATAAATGTTTCCAATTATTACTGTTAACCTTAGTCATCTACAAAAACTTTCTAAGTGAGGCTTAGTTATCCGTAAATAGATTTTTAATAATAATTAAATAAAAATAAACTTGAATAATATGTACAATTAAAACTAACTAGCTGATCCTGTGCACTTCTTTGCCCGTTAAATGTATCAACTCTATATGACTCAACCTTTGTTAAATTCGTTATTTAATATTCGGTGTACGGTGTTCAAAATGTATCATAACATTTCCGTTGTCAGGAATAAAAATTCTGATTCACAGCAGTACATTATCAGGCGGTAATGGTGTGTAAAGAAAAATCAAATGCATTTGAGATATCGTGAATTTAGAGGTATTAAGGGCTGACTCTATTTTATATTTATTTCTTGTTTACAATAGTTGACGGGCAAATGTAATGTAATTTCATTGGTCTAAATAAACGAAGTACGAAATAAATTAATATACTTCAAAACTATATTCCTAAGAGTCCAGGAGTCCAGTGTTCCCGTGTCTTATTGTCTAACTTTTTGCAGACACATATATATTCGTATTAAACAAACAGTGTTAAATAAACATATTCTGTTAACAAACCTTACATGTAAAAAGTAATGCATGCTCCTTTTTTGTCTTTTTGGGTCACACAATTAAATCAGAGAACGTGGCTCTTTACAAATACGAAAGAATACGTAGAAGACAAAAGCAGTTTAAAAATTAAACAAACCACTCAAAAAACTGAAACTGTTAAAAATCAAAGTACATGACAATTGTAATTTCTACTTTTGAGTTTGATTGTATTAAAAGTTAATAATAAAATGTATAAGCTAATGTAATACAATTAACTGGCGTAACAGTAACAACGCAGAAAAAATGTTTAAGAAACACAACAAACTGACAATATTATATTACTATTTTGTAATGCTTAGGTACCTATAGCATATTGCATATATTATAGAATATAAACCATGTTGTCATTAATCATTATGAATTTAATGAGTTAATCGGTATAATATAACATTTACAATATAAATATTAATTAAACAACCTCTACCAGCTATTATAGGATCCACCATTTAGGTACCACCTACCTAATACATAATTATTTTAGATTCTGAGTGAAACGATGAATGTATTGATTTTACAATTATGTGTGTTTTTATTATTTTTTTTTTGTGTCTGTCATCACGTTTTAGGACAGTAAAAGTGCTTGGATTTTCTTCAACAATATCTTTTCTAAAAGTGAATCTAGTTGGTACTTTGGGGGGTCAAAAGTAAAAATTTCCCAGTAGTTTTCACAAGCGCCGGGAAAAACAACATAAAAACTAAGGAAAAACGGGAATTTTTACGCAAAATCGGTTTTCCAAAAAATCGATTTTGGTTTTTTGGTGTAACTCTAAAACAAATGAACGTATATACATAAAATTTTTACTGGTTGTTTATATTTACATTTTCTATACACTATAACATTTTCAAAATATTTTGATTTATTTTGAACTGTTTAGGGACATTTTCATTTTCCATTTTTTTTTAGATTTTTCTAAAAATATCAAAATTTTATTTGTTGGTTGCGAAAGCTTGAAAATTTAATAGAAGGCTCCTTGTATATTGTTTCAAAGGCAAATGAAACATATTAAAAATCCTTAGTCACAATTTTTTTTTTATAAGCATTTAAATTTCAAAAATTGACAAAATATGGAATAATCACGAAAATTAGCAAATTATTTTGAGTTAAGAATTCGTAAAAATTTTTCTTTTTGAATCTAAGATTTGAAAATGTAATACAAGGTAAAATATAAGATTATCTACCTTTATCAACAAAAAAAAAAAGTCTATGAGAAAGTCAAATTAAATTTTTGTGTGCGTTTGAAATTTAAATTTTTGCAACATTGGATATTTACTCGATTTCTCATGTAGCGATTTCCTTATTTTGTTGTAATTCAAAAACGAACAACTGTAGATACATGAAAATTTCACTGAATGTTCATATTGGCATTTCCTATATTATACTATACAACTTTGAAAATATTTTGACTCTTTTTGAGCTGTTTACGGACATTTTCAGTTTTCATTTTTTTTAGTTTTTTTTTCTTTAAATATCAAGAAAGTTTTATCTGTTGGGCCAAAAAGTGTAAAAATTTAATACAAGGCTCCTACTATATTGTTTAAATAGCAATTGAAAAATATTAAAAATACATAGGCACAATTTTTTTTATAAGCATTTAAACATCGAATTTTGACAAAATTTATCAAAATCTCGAAAATTATCAATCATTGTAATAAATAAATTATAAAATGTTCAGTTTATATAGCTAAGGATTGCAAATTTAAAACAAAGGTTCTCATAAATAGTTCATACTGTAACCAAAAAATCTAAAAAATATATTATGAACTCAGTTATTTTTTACAGACATTTTAAATTCAAATTTGGACGAAATTACATTTAAAATCAATATTAACGATCTTGGTCTTTTGTTGTAATTTAAAAATATTATTCGGTGATATATGAAACTTAAAAATCAAAATATTATGGCCTATCCATACAATCTACCATAGTATAAGGAATAAGAAGTATGCTCAATGATAAGACTGCATATTTTAAGGGGCAATAAATAATTTATTCATAAATTCCATATAATTTAATACCATAGATAAGTATATAATATGTCTTAAACCTAGACTGACATACCGTCTCCGCTCAGAATCGTTTTTCTTATACAATGATATTAGATCATTGAATTTAAATTTAATACCATCCATTATACAGTGACCCACTTGTAACCTACAATACAGCAGAGCGACATCCACTTACCCACCTTTTTTTTTTATTGTTGTGTTCGGGTAAGTGTCCCGATATTGATAACTAACTACATAGTTATATATATAGTTACAAGGATTCGCTAAACCGGAATAACACGACGCAAACATTAACTATTGTATAATTAATATGATATTTCAAACGAACACAACTCGCGGTCGGCACGCTGTGAGAAACACCGATAACGCACTCGTGGACATTATTTAAGTGTTGACGGTTTCTCATAGTTTCGAATTAAATATCTTTCCGAATACTGGAGATTCTGTTTTATAACTATATTAAAGTTCCTTTATCGAATATCATATCTTTAATAAGTACATTACACACGTTGCGTGTCGTTGTACGGTTGATAATATAAGTACGGTGGTCGCCGCTTATAGTGATAACGATTTTCCGAGAGTATTTTGATCACTATAAGCGGTGATTTGAATTTTTAGAAAACTATGTATTTTTAACATTCATAGTAAGAAATGGAGTCCTACTATAATAATATTGTATAACCTTAAAAAAGTTTTATAAAATGTTTGGCTTGTTTTTGGGGAGGGGTATATTGTAAGGGTTGGGAGGCTTGGACCATAAAGACTCTCCTCTATTCGAACCTCTGCGCTATCCAGAAATGTTATTGAGGCGTTCATGGACTTAGAGATTAATGGAGGATAACTTAACTAGGGGGTATTATATTCCCAGCTATAAGTTATAATACATTAACATAGTTGTATGAAATATTATTTAACCATCCGTAACAATAATCATAATACAATACGTATTCGTCCACTGTAAATAACACACGTGTATTACCTATATGTATTGTATAACGTGGAATTTTCAGCAGAAACATATTTATTTGCTTTAATCAAACAATTTTAAATAAACATATTCTGTTAACAAGTCTTACATGTGAAAATGTATGTATATGAATATGCACCTTTTGTTTTTTTGGGTCACATACTTTGATGAGAAAACATTACTTTTAAAGTTTTAACAAATACGAATACGTTAAATACAAAAGTATAGAGTAAAAATGTATAAACCGCGTAAAAAATCAAAACTGTTAAATGTTATAATTCATAAAAATTTAAACTCATTTCTACTCCTAAGTTGGGTTGTATGAAAAGTAGATAATAAATATAAGCCCTCTATAGCCATCATCTCTTCAGCCTCGTAAAAAACCAATATCGAGATTTTTTAAATGTTGACTTTAGTTAAAAAAATTAGTAACAAAAATCAATTATAGATGTAATGGCGTTTAAAGAAAAATTATAAGTATTTGAGATGTCAAGAATTTAGAGGTATCAAGGTTTGAGTTACCAAGAGTCGACTATTTCATATTAATTTCATGTTTACAATTATAGTTGACCGACAAACATAATGTCGTTTCTTTTGTCTGGATATTATACTATGTTCGAAATCAAATAATACATACTGTATTATTTAGAAGCCAATGATCACGTGTTTAAGACGTGTATTATATTGTATGACGTGGAGCTTTTAGCAAAAACAACAATGATGGTGTATAGGAAATGCTAATACAAATATTCAGTGAAATTTTCATGTATCTACAGGTATTCGTTTTTGAATTACAACAAAATAAAGAAATCGCTACATGAGAAATCGAATGAATATCCTATGTTGTAAAAATTTGAATTCAAACGCTCATAAAAATTTAATTTGACTTTCTTATTGACATTTTTTTTTTTTTTTGATAAAGGTATATAATCTTATAAGGAATCTTGTATTACATTTTAAAATCTTAGATTTAAAAAGAAAAAGTTTTATGAATTCTTAACTCAAAATATTTTGCTAATTTTCGTGATTTTTTCATATTTTGTCAATTTTTGAACTTAAAATGCTTATAACAAAAACTGTGACTAAGGATTTTTAATATTTTTCATCTGTCTTTTAAAAAATATACTAGGGGCCTTCTATTAAATTTTCAAACTTTTTTAACCAACAAATAAAATTTTATTGATATTTTAGAAAAAAAACTAAAAAAAAATGGAAAATGAAAATGTCCGTAAACAGTTCAAAATAAATCAAAATATATTGAAAATGTTATCGTGTGTAGAAAATTCAAATTTAAACAATCAGTGAAAATTTAATGTATCTAAGGCCATTTGTCTTAGAGTTACATCAAAAAGCAAAATCGATTTTGTGGAAAACCGATTTTGTGTTATCCCCGTTCTTCCTTAATTTTTATGTTGTGTTTCCCGGCGAGTTTGAAAACTTGGAAATTTTAAAATTTGACCTGCAGAATGCACCAACTAGATTCTTTTCCCCATCGAACAAGGTACTGTTAAAATCGAAGCAGTTTTACTGCCCCGTCTAGATAAACGAAGTACGAATTAAATTAATATACTTCAAAACTGTATTCCTAAGAGTCCAGTGTTCCCGTGTCTTATTGTCTAACTTTTTGCAGACACATATATATTTGTATTAAACAAACAGTGTTAAATAAACATATTCTGTTAACAAACCTTACATGTAAAAAGTAATGCATGCTCCTTTTTTGTCTTTTTGGGTCACACAATTAAATCAGAGAACGTGGCTCTTTACAAATACGAAAGAATACGTAGAACACAAAAGTAGTTTAAAAATTAAACAAACCACTCAAAAAACTAAAACTGTTAAAAGTCAAAGTACATGACAATTGTATTCCATTTCTACTTTTGAGTTGGATTATATTAAAAGTTAATAATAAAATGTATGAGCTACTTATAGCCATCATCTCTTCAGCCTCATGAGAAACCAATTCAAGTATTTTCAAAAAATTTAAGCGTCATAAATATTTAACGAGTTATATTAGAATCGTTTGTATTGTATTACATTAACTGGCGTAACAGTAACAACGCAGAAAAAATGTTTAAGAAACACAACAAACTAACAATATTAAATTACTATTTTGTAATGCGTAGGTACCTATAGCATATAGCATATATTATGGAATATAAACAATGTTGCCATTAATCATTATGAATTTAATGAGTTAATCGGTATAATATAACATTTACAATATAAATATTAATTAAACAAGTATTACCAGCTACTAGAATCCATCATTTGGGTACCACCTACCTAATCCACAATTTTTTTTTATTGTTGTGTTCGGGTAAGTGTACCCCTTTCACATGAACATTTTCACCACTATCTGCAAGCGGTGTTTAAATTCTTAAAAACTTTGATTGATTACTAACTACATAGTTATGTATATAGTTACAAGGATTCGCTAAACCAGAATAACACGACGCAAACATTAACTATTGTATAATTAATATGATATTTTAAACGAACACAACTCGCGGTCGGCACGCTGTGAGAAACACCGATAACGCACTCGTGGACATTATTTAAGTGTTGACGGTTTCTCATAGTTTCGAATTATATATCTTTCCGAATACTGGAGATTCTGTTTTATAACAGTATTAAAGTTCCTTTATCGAATATCATATCTTTAATAAGTACATTACACACGTTGCGTGTCGTTGTACAGTTGATAATATAAGTACGGTGGTCGCCGCTTATAGTGATAACGATTTTCCGAGAGTATTTTGATCACTATAAGCGGTGATTTGAATTTTTAGAAAACTATGTATTTTTAACATTCATAGTAAGAAATGGAGTCCTACTATAATAATATTGTATAACCTTAAAAAAGTTTTATAAAATGTTTGGCTTGTTTTGGGGAGGGGTATATTGTAAGGGTTGGGAGGCTTGGACCATAAAGACTCTCCTCTATTCGAACCTCTGCGCTATCCAGAAATTTTATCGAGCCGTTCATGGACTTGGAGATTAATGGAGGATAACTCAACTAGGGGGTATTATATTCCCAGCTATAAGTTATAACACATTAACATAGTTGTATGAAATATTATTTAACCATCCGTAACAATAATCATAATACAATACGTATTCGTCCACTGTAAATAACACACGAGTATTACCTATATGTATTGTATAACGTGGAATTTTCAGCAGAAACATATTTATTTGCTTTAATCAAACAATTTTAAATAAACATATTCTGTTAACAAGTCTTACATGTGAAAATGTATGTATATGAATATGCACCTTTTGTTTTTTTGGGTCACATACTTTGATGAGAAAACATTACTTTTAAAGTTTTAACAAATACGAATACGTTAAATACAAAAGTATAGAGTAAAAATGTATAAACCGCGTAAAAAATCAAAACTGTTAAATGTTATAATTCATAAAAATTTAAACTCATTTCTACTCCTAAGTTGGGTTGTATGAAAAGTAGATAATAAATATAAGCCCTCTATAGCCATCATCTCTTCAGCCTCGTAAAAAACCAATATCGAGATTTTTTAAATGTTGACTTTAGTTAAAAAAATTAGTAACAAAAATCAATTATAGATGTAATGGCGTTTAAAGAAAAATTATAAGTATTTGAGATGTCAAGAATTTAGAGGTATCAAGGTTTGAGTTACCAAGAGTCGACTATTTCATATTAATTTCATGTTTACAATTATAGTTGACCGACAAACATAATGTCGTTTCTTTTGCCTGGATATTATACTATGTTCGAAATCAAATAATACATACTGTATTATTTAGAAGCCAATGATCACGTGTATAAGACGTGTATTATATTGTATGACATGGAGCTTTTAGCAAAAACAAAATTGTATGGTGTATAGGAAATGCTAATATAAATATTCAGTGAAATTTTCATGTATCTACAGTTATTCGTTTTTGAATTACAACAAAATAAAGAAATCGCTACATGAGACATCGAATGAATATCCTATGTTGTATAAATGGTGGTCGCCGCTTATAGTGATAACGATTTTCCGAGAGTATTTTGATCACTATAAGCGGTGATTCGAATTTTAAGAAAACAGAGAAAGTCCAAAATCATAGTTTTTCAATAAACAAAAAAAACATAATACATGGTACCCAATCCAAAAATATTCATGTTTTTTATTGAATATAATTATTTTAAGTTATAATTATTGCAATTTTAAATTCTTTTTAAGTAAAAAAGGAATTTCTTATTGTTTACTTGGACTTATGCCCAATGACACTTAAATTCTGAAAATTTGCATGTGACTTGTGCCTTTGTTCACTAAAAGTTTGTGTTACTTGTGCCCTTATGCACGAACAATTACCTATATTATAAAAATAACTTAGGCTGTTTATCACATAACAGTGATAACATGTTATTGGACCTGGGCGGTTTCTCACAACACAAATTATTTCCGTTATAACTTGAATCAAAATGCACTTGCAAATAAATTGATTACAAATGATCATGGATGCATTACAGTTTGACCAATCGATGCGGCACAAAATTTCCTACAAAATCGACTATTTTCATCAAAATTACCAAAAATGGACTTGAACCCTTTCTCCCAAACACCGTCCGTTTTATCGATTTTTACGAACACATGCACTCCGAATTCAGCAAGTGTAAACGACGCAGAACGATGTCGATATTTTAATTTTATAATAATATAATAAAATAATGCCTATGTCCATATAAACACATTAATATTTAAATTTTTTATTTATTTATTTTTCGCCACAAAACATATTTACGATTTATCAGATCGCCTAACATAAACTAAAAATAAGTTTTTAATAAATATTATTTAATATAATTTACATCATATTTTTATTATTTCATTGCTACACATTTTTAGCATTATTTTTATATAATTACTAGCTGATCCCGTGCACTTCGTTACCCGTTAGATGTACAAACTGTATATGATTCAAACTTTGTTCAATGCCTTATTTAATATTTGGTGTATGATGTTCTAGATTTATCTTAACTTTTCTGTTGCCCGGCATAAAAATTCTGATTCGCAGCAGTATATTATCAGGTAAGCAATCTACCTGCGGTAGATCGCGGACCCCGTGCTGTTTGTACGTTAGTGTATGATTTTACTCTAAACTCTAAAGTATCAAAGTTATACCAAGTTACACCAATACTCCTATTTTATTATAATGAACGATAAAATGCACACCGATAACATAAACCATATAATATTATATAGGTACAAGAATATCTGATAAGTAGTTTCAGAGTTTAGTCTTTGTATTTATATAGTTAGATATAATATATATTATATATTTATACATATAAATTAATGTTTGTGGGTAGATTAGACCTCTGGGAAGAAGATAGGTTAATGTACACAGGGTTAAATTTGTTTTTAGATTCCGAGTGAAACGATAAATGTATTAATTTTACAATGATGTGTGTTTTTTTTTTATTTTTGTGTGTGTACACGTTTAGTAGTCGAAATAATGCTTCAATTTTCAACTTCAGTAACTTGTTCAATGCGAAAGTGAATCTAGTTGGTACTTTTGGGTGGTCAAAATTTAAAATTCCTAATAGTTTTCACAAGCGACAAGATTAACAAAAGAAAAATTAAGGAAAAACGGGAATTTTTACGCAAAATCGATTTTTCACAAAATTGAATTTGGTTTTTGGTGTAACTTTAAAACAAATAACCGTAGACACTTGAAATTTTCACTGGTTGTTTATATATTTTGCATTTTCTATACACTATAACATTTTAAAAATATTTTGATTTATTTTGAACTGTTTAGGGACATTTTCATTTTCCATTTTTTTTTTTTTTCTAAAGATATCAATGAAATTTTATTTGTTGGCTTAAAAAGCTTGAAAATTTAATAGAAGGCTCCTAGTATACTGTTCCAAAGGCAGATGAAAAATATTAAAAATCCTTAGTCACAGTTTTTTTTTCTCAGCATTTAAAGTTCACAAATTGACAAAATATGGAAAAATCGGGAAAATATAAGATATCAATATTTTGAATGAATTGAATAATATAATAAATAAATTCCGATGTCGATAAAAACAAATTAAGATTTATATTTATTTATTTTTTGACAGCGAATACATTTTACGATTTATCAGATTGCATAATATAAACTAAAAACAAGAATATCCAAATATTATTTAATATAATTTACGTTAAATTTTTATTATTTTTATTGCAACACGTTTTTAGCATTATTTTTATAAGTATACATTTTATTTTAGGTTATCATCTATACGCATCAACTACCAGACGATTTACGGCATTCGTAATATCGAACAAACAAAATTATATTTATAATTTAAAATTTTTAAGAAACAATAATTAATATTATATCATTGAATAGTAAAAACAAACAAAAATAGGTGTAATCAAAACATGACACATGAAATGTGGTCGGAAGAAACGCATATTATAATTACACACTATTAAATAGTGAAAATTTTGTTTTAGTTTCTTTTTCATGTTTCTCATCCAGTCTTTTTATCATGGCTTCTATAAAAACGATTCCCGCTTGGTTAGTAGCTTCGTATTCAACCATTGTAGTCGAGCACTTTAGAATCCATTGATTTATATTGACGTACTTCTCCATTTTAACACCAGCAACCTTAATAAAATACGAAAATATGTGTTAAACGTGTGTCCAAGTTATAAAATTAAATAAAATAAAAAAAAAATCGTTGAAAAAATACCTTTAAGGTCGTAACGGTAGCGACCAAAGAGAAATCAGCCACAGTCATTGATTCTCCAGCTGTCCAAGGAGATTTTTTCAGAACATTTTCTAAAAACTCGAGCTCTTCGTGGATTTTTTCCTCTCTTTCATCAGTTTTTTTTATTCTATAATAAATCCAACCATTCTGTAAAAAAAAAAATCCACAAGATTAAGTTGTGATTCCATTGCAAATATATTATACTCATGCATATTGCATAATAATAAAAATCTCTTGCATCGACATTGTATTTTTTTCTACCTATAATTGGGAGTTTTTGAGAGTTTTTTGAGAAATTTGAGTTAAGAAATACCTACTTAATGGTTTTTTTTTTAATTATATGACTTGAATTTTGTATTAAACAATAATGAAAATTTATAATATAGGCCTCAACATCTGGTATAGCCATGTAGAAAAACCATTCCTTTAATCTTCTTTCAACAAATATTCAGTGTGCGTGCAAAAGAAATGCAAAGTAGTTACCAGGTACCTGGTACGTGTGTTTAAAAATGACGGTTGGATAAGCCATTGGGTTAAATGACAGTGATAAATTAATAACTTGCTAATTGGTTTTTAAAACAATAATAATATGAATATTCACGTATTGAATTGTAAAAGCCGGAAACAAATTGCCATTGTCAAAGTGCAGTCTTTGGTTAACCACCGCTTGAAGTTTCGGGTCATTGGGGTACAGTGGATTATTTTCTTTTCCACCGTATACTCGAACCAAGTACACAATGATTGCATGACTGAAACGAGAACGTAAACTATTAAAAAAAAAACATATATTTATGGTTGAGTATTATATTATTGGTACAGACAGTCTGTGGTGTGCCACCCCTCCATGGTTCTTAAACCTCCTTTTATGTTTCTTAACCGAATCAAAATATCACGATCGATTAAGAGTGATTGTTGTCCGAAAATAATGATTACGAATCACAACGTTATGGCAGACTTACACTGCAGAAATGTTCCTTCGAGAAGCTCAATAATAATATCATTATACTGTGCTGATACGGTGCTTTATGAACCACTTGATCCAGCTGACTCAATTGTTACCTTTTCGCTAAGTAAATTATTTATTATTCTGTATTGTTTACGTTTGTGAATTATTCTGTTTACGACTTCTGTGATATGTATATACATGATAAATTAGATAGGTATCATCACAGGATTTTGATACTCAACCTCCTCTCTTAACTTCGCCTTTATCGTAGTTCTCCACTTCTTATTGGCTGTCAATCATATACAAGGTGATTCATTAAGCGTAAAACACTCATTATCTCAAAAATTATTAATGTTTTGAAAATATTTTTTTACATAGTTTCAAGTTGTTAAAAAAACAACGTTTTCATTAAAAAGTTATATTTTTAAATATTTTTTATCCTTATAATTTTTTAAGTTTTTTAGTTTTTTGAATGACAGCATAGAGTTTTAATTTCATATTCCAAAGTAGAATATTTTTCTTAGTATTTTGATACATAAAAATCGATCTTAGGACGAGTAGTTTATGAGTTATTTATTTTTTATTTAGCATACAATACGGACGTGAGCTCAATTTCATATTATAAGTATAGTTATAAGTATTTTAAGTTTAGATGGGCGGTGTAGTGAATAAACATTTTGCGGGGTAACCCCATAACACTCCACTCCGCCCATCTAAACTTAAACTACTTATAACTCACAAAATACTCGTCCTAAGTTCGATTTTTATGTATCAAAATACTTAGAAAAATATTCTGCTTTGGAATATGAAATTAAAACTCTATGCTGCCATTCAAAAAAGTAAAAAACTTAAAAAAACTATAAGGATAAAAAATATTTAAAAATATAATTTTTTAATGAAAACGTTGTTTTTTTAACAAATTGAAACTATTAAAAACAATATTTTCAAAAACATTAATACTTTTTGAGATAATGAGTGTTTTACGCTAAATCAATCACCCTGTATAACATGGAACAAAATCAACCAATGAGAAGTGGAAAAACACAATTTAGACCGGACGTGAAGAAGATGCGTATCTACTGCTTAAAACTAGTACAACTGTGATGATACCTATCTAATTTGTCATGTGAATATATATGTTAATTGCTACTATGTTCGCTCTCCCCCCCCTCACGATATCATCGACTTGTCCACGACTATAGCGACGCCAACATCTGACCGGCCATCCCTGTCTTTGACTAACGACCGCTCGACCGTACATTTAAGTATTTTAAACTCCTGTTAACTCGGGGAGATATCGTCATGGGTCGTGGTAGAGAAATCACCCTCAAGCGAGAGATTCGAGTTTGATTCCCGGTCTGGTTCGTAGACTTTTGTCGTTACTTCCCGCGTGAAAGTTAATATTATTAACTTCTGTAGTTCCTTGCTGTGCATCTATTATTAATGGTACAAAATGAACGATACATTCGCGCAACCTCGACCAACCACAACCAGAGTTCTCTTTCTTAACTCCAAAAACCTTGGTTCTCACCTACATAAAGAGATATGTCAATCTCTTCTCTGATTTCTTTATCATTGTTACTCTAATTCACAACTTTGTTGCTTCACTCCTTAACCTTAAATAATTTAGATGTTTTTATTATGATTTGTCTTCTACCTATTTCCAACCATCTCTCCTCGAGTGTCAGAGCCCCGTTCATATATTGCTACAATGTTTCTCTATATTTGTAAATTTGTTTTAAGCCATGTTCTAACCAAAATCTTTAATTTATCACTTGAATCCGGTACCCCCTCTATTATAAAAAGTCATCCTTTATATTTCCAATTTTAGAGAGCGGTTATCAATATTTGATCTCAAAATATCGTCCAATTTCAAAATAATCCATCATTCATAATCTTTTCTCTAATTTAATATCAATAAAAATCTAATTATTATTCTTCATTCCTTAACAATGACTAATTTGGCTCTTTCCCTAAGTGCCCTCTAACTGCACTAATCTAGCCTAGTTTAAAAACAATATTTTGATATTTTTAACTCAAACAGAAGGAATATATATTGACTTTGCTAAACAATTGATATAATTAACAATAAAATTGAATTTAATAAACTGCGGTCATTTGGTTTTTCTGGCTCTTTCTGTGCTTTCTTTTTTTCCTATCAAATCGTATTATATTGATTAAGCTCCGATATTATGTATCCAGGAATCCGATAATATAAATTATCACAAATATTGACGTTCTAGATTGCGTTTATGTCGAATAACAAACGTCATTTATCGTCCACTTAGCCAGCTAACAGTTAAAACATTTTTTTCATTCTAAAAAACATTTCATAATATCACAATTCACATCTAATAAAGGTTTTTTTTTAAAGCGACGCTCAAGTTTTTAATTTTTTACCCTAATGTAAACTCAGTAAAACAAATGTCATACCAAGAATTATTGCTCACACTTTCTTCGTTGCGTTAAGTATGGGGAATATCACTAGTCCGACGCTTGTACCAAGGAGCGTACTCTCTCGGCGAAATGCGCACTTTGCGCAGCGGCTCATACAACTTCTTAAATGATGCCCCATATACAAACACCATCTAAAGAAATCATCTCTTCACTCTATATCTCGTCCTAATCAGCTCTAAAGTCTCAACGCTTCCACTCATTACTCAAAGACGATCATCCACCGAGGTGACACATCAGTACATCACAAACTGACAACTGAACAACCAGAGCATTTAAATAAAATACTCAATGATATTAGTACCCCATTATTAACACGACTGTCGAAAGTCTTAGAAAATATATGTTTAACTCCAACTATAGCCATTCCTTTATTGCATAACTTCTACATAATATGTATTATATTTCATTTAATTATCTAATTTTACATTTAAAAAGTCTATGTTGAATTATAATTATTGGTATTTGTTATTTTCATACACTATTTTATTATAACATCGTACAAAAGTTTGGTAAACATTAAAAATATCTTTATAAATAGATGTAATTTACTTATTTTGTGTACACAACTTTTATTATATATTGTACACTTATCTAAAAATCTTTAATTTAATATTAAATAAACATAATAATGGTAAAAGTAAGTTAGTGGTAGTAAGTTAAGATTGATTTGGTTTGGGAACGAATGGAGTTTAGAATCTAGTTGAAATTATATTTCAAATAGATTTGAAATTTGTCGATTTTAGAAGGACCGAATTTCTAACGATAGTGGGCATACGCGTTATAGTGCGTATGCCGATAATTTGGACGGATTCGATGCGGTTCCATTGAGAGGGTCCTATAAAGGGTGCCCAAGAAGAGCCAGCGTACGTTAGGATAGGTGAGACGTAAAGTTTAAGTATGTTAAGTTTCGTTGTCGTTGGGACGGGGCTAGTGCGGTTTAGTATGGGGTAAAGCATACCTCGGATGCGGGTAGCCTTTTTGGTGATGTTTTGTATATGTTTGCCGAAAGTGAGTTTGCGCCCGATGGTGATGCCGAGGTATTTTGCTTTGTCGGACCAGTTAATGGAGTGGTTGTCGAGTAGTAGTGGTGGTACGTGGGTGGTATTTGAGTGTCTGAAAATGATACCTACAGTTTTGGTCGCGTTTATTTTGATTCGCCATCGGTGAAACCATGTGGTTGCAAGGTTAAGTTGGTGTTGTAACTGTATGGCTGCTCGTTTTTGGTTGTGGTCGTAATTAAAGAACATCGTGTCGTCGGCGAATAGCGAGAGATGAGCTTTTGAAGTCGTCGGAATGTCGTTTATGTAGGTCAAGTAGAGAGTTGGTGATAGGCAGGATCCTTGAGGGACGCCTGCGAGAATGTGTCTGGTGGACGAGAAAGAGTCTTCGATTTTAGCGATAAAAGTGCGGTCGGTGAGAAAGGATTCGATGATTTTAATGATTTCGGTCGGGATGTTGAGTTGAGAAAGTTTGTATAGGAGTCCGGCGTGCCAGACTCTGTCGAAAGCTTTCTCCACATCAAGAAATATAGAAGCGGCGTTTATGTTGTTGTTAAAGTTCTGGCTGAGTTGGTGAGTGAGTTTGGTCAGTTGTTGGGTAGTAGAGTGTTCGGCTCTGAAGGCAAACTGTTCAGGGCGGATTTTGTCACGGAGTATGTTTTGTAGGTGAGTGAGTATGAGTCGTTCGTAGATTTTTGATAGGGAGGAAAGTAGAGCGATTGGGCGGTAGTTTACGGGTAGTTTGTGGTCTTTGCCTGGTTTGGGAATGGAAATTATGACTGCTTTTTTCCAGGCAAGTGGAAAGTAGCAGATTCTGAAGGAGCTGTTTATAATTTGCGTTAGGGATAGTAAGATATTTTTGGGGAGAAATTTAAGAGCCGTGTTGGTGATGAGATCATCGCCTGGGGCATTCTTCTTGCGAAGGTCGCTTATGATTTTTTGAATGGTGCCGGGAGTGGTGAACAGGTTAGATTTTATAGTATTGAGGTTTTGTAGTGAATGGTAGTATGCGGTCACTTCTGGTATGTCGGGACCGGGGTTTGTTTGGAATTGTTGTTCGAGAGAGTCCGCTATCAGCTCGGCTCGGTCTTTGGCCGGAAAGATAAGGCCGTTTGGCCCGGTCAGAGGGTGAGAAGCTGGACGTTTATGAAGGAGGCATTTGTTTAGTTTGTAGATGGAGTTGTCTTGTTGGTCAAGAGAGTTTAGGAAGGTGTCCCATTGGTCAGTTTTGTGAGTTAAAAGTAAGGTTCGAATTAGTGCGATTTTGGCGTTCAGTTGGCGTTTAACGGTTGGGTCGCGGTTTCTCTGCCACAGACGGCGTAGTTGGTTTTTTTTCAGTAATTTCTAGTTTTATGTAGTCGGGAAGTAAGAGGGACGAGTTTTTGCGTTTAGGAGTGAATACGCTAGCTTCGATAGCGTTTTGCAGGTTTTTGGTCAGACAATCGACTGCTAGGTCAATTGAATGTTTGTCATTTGTCGGTGGTATGGGAGAGTTAGGTAAGTTGGTAAGGATGGTTTTGTATTTTGTCCAGTTAATGAAGCGGTTAGTAGCAGGAGGAGACGATGAGATCGGAGTACATAGAGTCTCAAGAAGTATAGGGTTATGGTCGGAAGATAGTTCGTTGAGGTTTTCGATATGGGTCGGGTATGGTAGACGTGCGAGGGCGATGTCGAGTACGTCGGGTCTGTGACGGGCGTAAGTGGGGAAATGTGTGGGGGAAGAGGGGGCAATAACGGAGTAGTCAGAAAGTTGGATGTGATCAAAGAGGACACGGCCGGCTGCGTTTATCGAGTGGCTGTACCACAAGGGGTGTTTGGCGTTGAAATCGCCTGCCGATATTTGCCATTCCGCGCTTTGGGTAAGTAAGTCTAGGTGTCAGGTGTCGAGAGAGTGGCGCCGGGTGGTTTGTATACCGCTGATACAAGTATTTCATGGTTGTTAAGTTTGATAAGGACTGAAGAGGTTTGAATGGTTGTGTTAAGAGTCATAGGTTGGTGGACGATGCGACGGTGAATGAGGACGGCCGTGCCGCCGTGAGGGGGCGAGCCCCGGATGGTCGGTAGGTCGTTCCTGTACGTGAAGTAATTTGGGATGTGAAGATTGGTGGAGGGAGATAGACGAGTTTCGTTAAGTAAGATTATGTCGGTTTTTAGTTGGAGTGCGAGAGCTGTTAGTTCATTAAGTTTGTGTATAATACCGTTGGAGTTCCAAAACAAGATTTTTAAATTATTCATTGGGAGGCGAGAGAATTGTCAGGAATGCTTTTATGGTCGTTTCTATCATTGTTTTATGGTCCTGGTTGGTTGCCAGGGCAGTCAGTAGGTTGGTCAAGAGGTTTAGAATCAGGGACAGATCGATTTGTGGGGCTTGGGGAGTGGGGGAGGGGGGAGCTGCTCCGGCAGTTGCAGTAGCGTAGGACAGGGTGGGCCTAGGTGCAGGTGGGGAGGTGGTGTTTTTTGAATGGGTAGGGTTTTGTTTGGTTTTGGGATGGTTTGGGCCAGAGTTTGTGGTTTTGGTTGGTTTTGAGCTAGTAAATGGGGGCAACCACGGAAATTTGCGGTATGTGGTCCGCCGCAGTTGCAACATTTTGGGGCCTGTTCGCGGGTTTTTTGGCAGTCGCTTGCCAAGTGGTTTCCTGCACATTTCACACATCTTGGTGGGTGACCGCAGTTGCGTGAGCCGTGGCCGAAGCGTTGGCACGAAAAACATTGGGCAGGGCCAGTGGATTTGAGGGGTTCGACGGATATTTGTATGTAGAAAAGATTGTTTAGCAGAAAAATGTCTTTGGAATTTGTATTTGATGCGATGTGTACAACACACATTGGCATCGGTTTTTCCGGGGTGCCGAAACGGCGGATGAATTTTACGGAGAAACCAAGGGTTTCCAGCTCCCCTTGGACTTCTTCGACCGGGATATCGTTTGGGATGCCCTTCAGAACGACTTTGAGGGAACGTTCTTCAGGGAGCGAATACTGATATGATGAAAGCGCCTGGTATATATACTGTGTCCCGTACCGACTAGTAAACGCGCGTATTGCCGCCGTGGCTGTTGTGTTTGCGTTTGGTACGGGAAGTGGTGTTGCCTGCACAGTTTTGGGGCTATGGATGTGGGTATGGTGTCGTTCGACGCTTCTCGGTCTTCCCTATACATAGATGTTGTTGTTAAGTGTTTGCAATAACTTGGGGTTTTGTGACAAAGGCGTGAAGTTATTCAAACGGATTGTTCTGTCATTCTGAGCTGTGATTGGTGGTCCTGAAAAGGACCGTTTTATGGTGGACGACAGTGTACTGTTACAATAATAACAGTTATAATATTATAATAACATATCATAGATATAATAGTTATATTATTAGATATTAATAATAACTATAATATTATGGTAACAATGTAACATAATCTTCAACCACCTGTAATAATAATCATAATACAGCAAGTTTTCGTCCACTGTAAATAATACACGATTATTATAATATATTGTTTTACACTCACCTTTTTGGAGAAACATATTTATTCGAATTAAATAAACATAATCTGTTAGCAAGGCTTACATGTAAACAATTAAGCATATGTGCCTTTCCGGTTTTTTTTTGGTCACAAACTTAAATCAGAGAACATTGCTTTTAATAAAATAATGCGAATACGTAAAATTCAAAAAACGAATAAAAATTTACCGAATCACTTAAAAAACATAAATTGTTAAATGTTGAAATTCCTAACAATTTAAAGTCCATATCTACTTACATGAAAAGTATACAATAAATATAAATTATTTCGGGCCATCTACTTTTCAACCAAAAAAAAAAATCCAAACCTAGGTATTTTTCAAATGTCGACATTGATTGAATTGATTAACAAAAAGTCTTAAACTGTTAATTCTATAGATAATTTCTAATTTGTAAATTGATACGGGATCAGTATTTATAATTAAGTATGAAATATAAAATATTAGTAAATTACTAATTAGTCAGATATAAACAGACAGTTTTTAGTGTTACAATAATAAAAACTAGAGAGGACTGTGGGCCACATAGCCTCCTAAGCCCTTATTTCTAAATAAATGTGTACCGTTAAAAACAAAATTAAAAAAAAAAAACACATTATTTGTAATATCGAAAGTTTTTTGAAAATTACGACTTAGCCCAATCCCCAACCATATCCCTGGAGCCGCTCCTGTAATTATTATTAGTATAATATAACTATATATAAGTATAATAAATAATTAGCTATTAAATTTTCTTATACTTTCGAAGAAAATTAACACCATATAATTAATCCAATACATTTAGTACATGTGTATCGATTCAAAATATTGTTAATATATCGTACATATTATATATATCGTTGTCCACCTGGTTACCCAAGTTCTGGATGATCAGGATTACTTCCAACGGATGTTTAACCAAGTCAAGGCTCAAAATGAAGCGATCCGAAGTCAAAGTGAAGAGTCAAACAGGAAATTTGATTTAATTCACGATTCCATCGAACGAACATGTAGTGCACTTAACGAAAAACTTGAACAGAACCGGATCGATTTAAGTACGGACTTTAGAACCAGTCTTGCTGAGATCAATGAAAAGTTTGAGGGCAATCGTATAGAAATTAATGATAGGTTCGACCACCAACAAAGCATATTAAATAAGTTAGACTTAAAACTTGACAAGAATATTGAGGAATTACGTGAAGATCTAAGTTTCGCCAGTGGACAATGTCAATCCGACCAACAGAAACTTTGAACTGAGTGTAAGCAATACACTGATCATCATATAGCGAATTATAAACGTGAAACGAAGGAAGAACTGTCAAGCCTAACGGAATGAGTATGTCTAATCGAGGGGCAGGCAAGTCTTGGCAGGGCCACGTCTTGCTGCGGTGGAAAATGTAATCCAAACAATCCAAACACACGGGACTACTTCGAGTGTTCCACGCATATAAACATTCGGTTCAGTGCCCATAAACGATAATGTGAATACATTTTCACGATCTGAACGTAGCAATGTATTTTCGTCGACGGTAGTTCACAATACCTCCTTACCTATAACAACCACTAGTACAATGAACAATAATAGTAACAGCTCTTATCGTTTTGGTATAACAGGTACGATGACGTCACAAGAGTTCTCCAGGATACCTCAGCCCTATAATTTTAACCAAAGTTTTGCGAGTCGCACAGTAAAAATAAAAGATATCGTCCCGGAATTTAACGGTAATATTGATCCGTTCCCCCCCTGAGAATTTCTTGAAAAACTGAACAATTATTTTCAAAACCAAGTGTTCACCGACCTAACAAAAATTAAAGCTGCATGCAGTAGACTCAGTGGTAGGGCTAAAAAGTGGTCTTACACCCTAGGTCCCATAGTCATTAGACACCGATGAACAACGACAATTAGACCAATAACTGGCTGATTATCAAGAAATATTTCAAGGCCGTCCTTTGCGGTATAATTACTTCTCGTATCAGTTTAAGGTCATTGACCACAAGCCGTTCCGATTAAAACCATATCCCGTTCCATTTGCACGGCGTCCCGCGATACAACGTGAACTAAATCGAATGTTGGACTGGGGGGTGATTGAGCGATCTGAGGCAGCGTATAACAATCCAATTTTGAGTGTTCAAAAACCCGATAGGTCGATACGGCTCTGTCTCGATGCGCGTAAATTGAACACAGTGGTTAAACCTACACGTGACTCATTCCCACCTTTAGATGATATTCTCCCAAACTTCCACGACAAAAAGTACTTCACTTCTCTCGATTTTATTTCGGGATATTGGCAGATCCCTTTGGACCCCGATGTCCGTAAATATAACGTTCAAATATACCAAATTTCATTTCGCTAAACCGAGAATAAAATTCTTAGGTCACTATATCTGGGGGGTTCTCTATGGATCCCGAAAAGACTCAAACAATCAGCGAATTTCCAGAGCCCCGAAACCGGAAAGACTTACAGTCATTTGTAGGACTCTGTAATTTTGTATAGGAAGTTCTCACAAAATCACTCAACGTTATTAGTACCACTTGCTCGTTTATTGAAAAAAGGAGTCCCCTGGGAATTTAGACAATCCGAAAGAAAGGCTTTTCAAGAGATCAAAAACGTATTCAGTAAACAGGTCTCCCTAACGCATCCCGATTTTAATAAAACGTTTTGCGTCCAGTCCGACGCTTCTATCTTAGGGCTCGGTGCCAAGCTTTTTCAAGTCGATCATAACAATGTACGACACACAATTTCTTTCGCGAGCCGAACCCTTATTGCTGCCGAAAAGAATTATACGATCTCGGAGTTAGAACTATTAGGCATTGTGTTTGCTTTCCAGAAATTCAGGATATATATATTAGGGTATCCGATAGAGTTGTACACCGATCATCAAGCGTTGATATTTCTCTTTACGTGCAAGCTACGAAATGCACGGTTATCCAGGTGGACACTTTTGTTACAAGAATATAACTTAACAATTCGTCATTGCCCAGGTAAAGAAAACCCTTTAGATACCCTGTCTCGAAACCCAGTTGGACGTGATGACGTCAACGAAAACAGACAACCAGTAATTTTATCTATGATGATACCACCCACGTTACCCAGCTCTCTAACTCAAATTCTATATGAAATATCAAACGAGCAGAAACAAGACAATAAATTGTTAAAAATTCGTGATAATCTCAACTGTAATAATTGTTTGAGTAAACAACTGTCGAAATACTACCTATTACATAATGATATCTTATTTATACGAAAGTCCGATCATAGTGCTTCGCCGTGGTCTATTTACACACCAAAACATTTAGAGAGAACTTTAATTATTGCGTTTCACGACTATTATGGGCACCCTGGGTCGATAAAAACAGCAAATGCACTTCGTAAACACATTTATTTTGGACGTTTTTTCAGAACGGTCCGCGAAGTAGTGCGTGCCTGCGACATATTATGTCAACGTAATAAAGTGATTAACTACAATCCCGAGGGCGAGATGGTGTCGGTGTTAGCCCAAGATAAACTAGATCGTGTATTAGTTTATATCTATGGTCCATTACCGACGGGACAATGTCGATATACCTATATCCTAGTAGTACTCGATAACTTTACTCGATTTTTTAAACTTTTCCCGTTATGCAAAGCCACAGCGAAAGCATGTGTGAAGAGAATACTAACCGACTATATACCCACGTACGGAAAACCAAAAACTATTATTTCTGACCATGGTAAACAATTTACGAGTAAAATCTGGCAACAATCGTTATGTAAACTTGGTGTCCAGCCATATATGACCAGTGTGTATCACCCACAGTCAAATCCCGCGGAGAGGGTTATGCGTGAAATAGTGCGGTTATTCAGAACATATTGTTACAATAGACATCAGAGTTGGCCTAAATACGTAGGATATGTTGAATGGGTGTTAAATAACGTGAGGCACGAATCAACACACTCTACACCTCCCGAATTATTTTTAAACATTACGGAGAAAGGTCCACTTGTTGGTATCGTAGATTTTCCACCAAGTTCAATCATAAGTAATATCGACCGAATAACCATAGCGCGAGAGGTACAATATACAAACGCAGAGAAGCGTCGAGAGGCACATAGGCGACGGATCAATCCTATTATCTATGGGATTGGTGACAGCGTGTTAGTGAGGAGTGAGGACACACAAACTCAGTAGTGCGATTGACAAAAACATATTATCAAAGTTTTTTTTATTATACGAGTGCCCTTTTGAGATATCGGGAATACGTAACCGTAATGCATATTATACCCTAATACACCCCGAGTCGAGACTGACTCGTGGGTCGTTTAACTGTATCCACCTAAAAAAGTATTATACAATCCAAGACGAATGAATATAATAATAGAGATGGTAAAGTTAAAATTTCTGCATGTTTAAAAAAAAAAAAAATGTATTATTGAATAAATTCTCCACATGTATAATTTCACGTTATTTTTGGGACAGATTATGCGCATGATACTCCTACAAATCTGTCCGGGGGGTTCTGTAACGTGACTAAATTATCCCCATGGTACTAACCGAAGTCGCTATAGGTTTATGGGTCGTATATATACAAGTATTCCACAATATCGGGATAAAGTCTTTGGAGATAAGACGAACCCAAGCCCGACCGCACACACATACAACAAAAATATAGAAACAAGTTTTATATCGTATTTCATTATTATATCGATATACACCTGAAATGCCGCCACCACTGCGTTGCTGCCGAAAAGTCGTCATTCGCCGTTTCACTTCCCGACAGTGGTCATCAGCGCAACCCAGTTTCCGACCAAGTGTGCAATGTCCCCAGCCATGGAGTAGGACAGTTGGATCGGTCAGGACTATCACCCGGAAGTCCGAGGGTGGACAAACCATGCAATACCACAACAACATCAACAACAATAAACACAGCAACAGCGGCTGCGACCAGGCAAACAGGGTGGTGACCTTACAGGTGTCGGGTAATTTATATGTGCAAACTCACTACCCATGCACAAATTTCGGGTGCTGCCTATATTATTTAAGGAAATGTATAATAAATTTAAAATCTATATTTAAAATTACAATGTGTATAATATGTTTAAAATCCACGTTTCTCCGACCTAACCAGTCTCGGATCCGTGGTGGTCGGTACCCTTTTAGTGTCCGACCGTAAGGTAACCTTACAACATATAAATAAATTATAATATATAGTATCATATATTCGAACCGTCGGCAGTTTGCCGAAAGTTTCTGGGTTTCTAGGTTTATGGGTCGTACTAAGAAAATGCACTAAAAACGTCAAAAAATGTCCTAAAAATGCATTTAAGGTTAGTTTTGTCAAAAAATGCTAAAAATGCAAAATGAAAAGTACTTAAAAATAATCAGTATCACCCAAAACACATTTTACACTTACGAATCAACGTTTCAAAACAACAGAAAAAAATATACTTTTGCATCAAAATCCCAGCCTTACTAATAACTATCGACATTTTCGATAATATAGAATCAAGTTATTCTATATTGCTACGAGCTTACGGAGAGTGCCATAAAAAAATATAAAATAATTTATTCGATAACTTATCTTGATGAAATAATTTTTTTTTCATCTTGATCTAGATAAATAAATAATTTAGTTATCGTTATCTTTATCTAGATAACATTATTATAATTTATCTTTATCTACATCTAGATAAAATTATATTTATCTCGGTTCAACACTGCAAGGGAGCGGTTCTATCGAGTGCAAAGCAGTTTTTTGGTATGTTGTACATTTGTAAGACGGAGACAACGCATACGGTTATCACGTCTTCTTAAGAGTTAGTAGAAACGGCAATATTCAGTTTGAGTGCGAAAGAAATTCAAGGTAGGTACCAGGTTCCTGGTACGAATTCGAATACCAATTTTTTTTTTAAATTACCTGAACATTTTTTTTGTTTTGTTCTTAAGAAAAATATTTTTAACTGTGATAGTAAACTAAAGATTTTAAAAGCCGTGTTTTATGAATAGAGTGAATATGTGAGGTTATGTACACTGAATAGTATATTATACTGACGTTAGGCGAGGCAATAAGCATCCTTGAAAGCAGGTACTGACCCCATTTAATTTGTTTAATTTTTTTGAAAAGTTGATTTTAATAGCTGTTTTTTTTTATGAATACCTATCTAATAGTAACAACATTTCACAAAAACAATCGTTTGTAATAGCTAAATTTATTCAGTTTTAAGTTTCTATTACGATTAACTGGTTAATTACATCATTTTTTAATTATAATTTGTTGTCATATTATGTGAGTGCCACAATATTATATCCATTGAATGGTCATTCGCTCGTTAACAGATCCCTCATTTTATTTTGAATAGCTCTTCTAAATTTTTTTAGGGTCTCACAATACCTGGCTGCGTTGATGGTCTCCCCCTGAGGTAAATATTCAATTAAAATGTTTGATAATAATTGTTCGTGTTGGAAGTTTTTTTCGTTATTTTTAATAAAGTTAATACTTTATTTATCAGGAAAATATATTATTTTTTTTTTTTAATTTTAAATTTTAAGTTATTTCCTTACGTGTAACAATGATATTAGACGGATAAACAAATATTAATTCAATTTTTTTTTATTGACAATAATATCAAGTTATTTGAAAATATTTTAAATGTTGAGATTTTTTTGTATTTTAGCGTGCCAATAAAATTATTCAATTTTACACAAAATCTGATTTGTACATAAAATAAAGAAAGTTACCAGGATTTTAGAAAAGTAATTTTTTTTTTTTGCACCCATTTGGATTTATTGCGTACTGAAATTATTTCTGTGAAGTTTGTTGCAAAAACACACGAACAAAAATATTACTTTCGATTTTTGAAAAAAAAAAAAATATGATAAATATATTTTTATCTACCTAATATTATTAATGCAACTACAATGAAATAATAATAAAAAGAAAATTCCAAATTAAATATCAAAGTTAATAAATTACCTAATTACAAAATATACTTATGTTTTGTAGCGAATATTGCTATGAACCTTACGAAAATAATTTCTGTACGAAATAATTCTCCTTAGAAGCAAAAAAAAAATTACTATTCCAAAATTCTAGGGGCATATGACTGATGCATACATCACATTTTGGGTAAAATTGAGTCATTTTCATTTGCCCCCTAAAATGCAAAAAAAATCTCAAAATTTAAAATGTTTTCAAAATAACTTCGTATGGTCAATAAAAAAAAATTGAATAAATATATTTTTATAAATCTAATATCATTAATATAAATAAAGGAAATAACATAAAATTATGAATTTAAAAGAAAATTATATATCCCTGATAAATAAAATATTAAGGGCCGTGTTTATAGTTGATGCTCAAGAATGAGACATTTTGCTTAATCTAATTTCGATAATTTAAAAAAAAAATGTGATAATGACTAAAAGCAATACTTAAGGTAGGTCTCAACCAAATTAATTTAACTAATTTAAGTACCTAATATTTTTTCTTTTCTGAAGCAAAATTTTCATTTATGAATACCTTTTGAGTCAAAAGTTTAGCTTAAGCAAAACTTATTCTTAAGTATCGGCTATTAATACGGCCCTAATTAGTTATTAACAAGGTAAAAATAAATGTATGATTGTGAAATTTTATATTTATGCTAAGGAACATATTATGGTTACTACCCATGTAGATTTTTTTTTTTTTTAATGTAGGATATTCATCTTGAAGTCCAATCCAAAAATTATTTAGATCAAAATTTTCAGCTCCAAATTTTTGTTTAAGAGAAGATGAACATTTAATATCAATTAAATTCTCATACTCTGACACAGTAAGCATTGATGGTTTGGTATGATTTGCGAATGGATTCTGCAACCAGTTCATGTCCTGTAACTTCTCCGGAAAATACTCTTTCAAGGATTTTTTTAGGCTTATTAAATGCTCATGTATATTTTTTTCCACATCTGAAGTTACTTGCAACTCATTTTCTTTCAGAAAGTCATTTAAAATAGTAAAACATTCATAATTATGTTGATAAAGAAAATATATTATAATTTTGTACAAAATCAACAAATATAGTAACAAATATAGTAATAAAAATGTAATAAACAAATAATAGGTTTATAAATAAGGCTTTTATGACGCTAGGTATATAATATTCTTATTTCTTACTGACAAACTAGAAACATCTATTTCCGAAATATTTTCATTATTTTCTGCTAGTGAACATGCTAAAACATTTTTTCCACTTGCGAGGCGCCCCGTTTTGAGCCAACTATCCATTATTATAAACTGAAATAAAATAATAACATGTTAATAAATCGATCTTATTTAATTATGCACAGTGTGCATACAAATCTCTATGAATAAACAAATACATCATTACCTGTGAAATCAAAAATACCAGATATAAACAATCGCGATATAAACAAAACTCACTGCAATCCACTTCTTTTTTCACTAGTATAATTACGTTAACTTCTGCAGTCTTATCGCGGTCTTTACTCGAATGGAGCTAGCATTAAAGTAATTAGTGTTTGTAAAAATACAAGCTATAAAGATGTAAGATGCAGCTGAATTTATCAATGCCCTTCTTTGTCATAGTGGTTCACTTAAGAATAATTGTTCACTTAAGAATTGTCTAAAACATGAATTAATATCGATATTAACATGTTTAAATTGCTATGATGTTAGAACCAATAAAACGCCCAACTATATATTACCTCTAGCAGTTATTGAGAATAAAGTTACATTAAATTCATTATTTAATGAATTTAGCAAAGAAACAATACTTGAAATTAATTGTAGTAATTGTAGGATCACAGGAAACCATTCGAAAGTAATGCACGTATCTAGTACAAGACAATATTTGTGTATACAATTACAATTATGGAATGAATTACAAGAAAAAATGCATAATGTATCATTAATATCTTTGTCAACAACATCTTTAAAAGTTGATGAAAAAACGTATAGAATATGTTCTGCGATTTGTCATCACGGGGAATCATTACATCATGGTCATTATACAAGTTTAATAAAAAAATCAAATCTTTGGTTCAGATGTAATGATCTCACTTCTAATAAAGAAAGATGGCCTAGAGGTGGCAAAGACATTTATATGCTAATCCTCGAGAAGCAAAATTAATAAAAATGTATTGAGGTATAAATGATAAAAATTGGTGATATCAAAACAAAAACCCTTCGTCTAACTCCGTGTAAAAATTAGCTAAGTAAAAAAAAGAAGAAAAAAAATCATTGTATAACCAAAACATTTTTCGCTTCATATAGAATTTATAAAACCAGTAATTTCAAAGCACTATAAATATGTGATATCATAAATAAATGCTAAGTAAACTGAATTTAAGTATATTTAGTCTGTTTCGATAATTTATTTACTTGGCGAGGAAATTTTAGTATTAATATATAGAGTATACAGTGTTATTATTGGTTGTAGAGTATTATTTTGATTAGTATAGAAATGTTCACTGTAATATTTTTAATTTATAATGTCTTATTGTCTAATTATTCATCCAGCGCCACGGTTCTTATATTGTATCGTATGAAGTAAAAAATTTCCTCACCAAGTAAATAAATTATCGAAACAGACTAAATATACTTAAATTCAGTCTACTTAGCATTTATTTATGATATCACATCTTTATAGTGCTTTGAAATTACTGGTTTTATAAATTCTATATGAAGCGAAAAATGTTTTGGTTATACAATGATTTTTTTTTTGATTTTTTTTCTTCTTTTTTTTACTTAGCTAATTTTTACACGGAGTTCGACGGAGGGTTTTTGTTTTGATATACTATATACTTAATTTATGTTAATAGGTATAATATTATAATACTTTTTTACTCTAATTGATATAATTATATACTTGTCAATCAAAATTCACTGTACTTACATAAAAAACATACCCTAATTTTTTTTTAAAACCTTATTATAATTATTATAAAAAAATGATGTCATTATCGATAAGGCGATAACGTTTACGTATATTTTATTTTATTTTTAAAATTTTTAACATCGTCGGCATTAAAACAATTTTACCAAATTTACACTATACATATAGATATTGGGTCTACGAACGAAGAAATAAATATAATACCTGTGATATATATATTACTTCCGAATAAAACAAAAATGGTTTACGAACGTTTATTTTCGATGATTAAAACACATATTCCAAATTTTAATCCTGAATCTTTTACATTAGACTTTGAAATCTCGACTATTCAATGAATTACACAAATATTTCCTAGTGCTAAAATACACGGTTGCAACTTTCATTTTAATTAAGCACTTTGGAGAAAAATTCAAAATATTGGATTAGCAAGTACCTATAAAAATAATGCAGATATTCGATTACACGTTAGAATGTGTTCTGCTTTAGCTCATATTCCAATTAGTGACATAGATGAAGGTTGGATTATTATAATGAGTAATACCACGATAATGATAAACTTAAATTATTTTATGATTATTTTATTGAACAGTGGTTGGAAAATCCAATTATTTCAAGGGGAATGTGAAACTGTCATAAAAGAAGACACAGAACCAATAATATTGTTGAGGGTTGGAATAGTAAACTTAATAAAATATTAAATACACCGAGACCAACGTTTATGAACTTATATAACTGTCTTAAAAAAGAGACTGAAAATGCGGAACTTTTATATTAAAGAAGCTTCTTGACTATGGAAGGCAAAAGGAGAAAAAAAATGTACATACAATTAGACGAAAGAATTGGAAAAACATTAGTAGTCTATGAATTAGATAATGATTTAGAAAAATGCTTAAAAAAATGCTTAAAAAAAGTGTGAAGGGAAGTTTAAATATAATATATTTGACAAGTATACAACTATATCGATTATAGTAAAAAAGTATTATAATATTATACCTATTAACATAAATTAAGTATATAGTATATAAAATATTATATATAGCACCCAAATCTTATAGTCAGGTAGACAAAAATAAATTGACCGCAAATGGCACGCAAAAGGTGCCGACCGCAAATGTCCCGGAACCAGGAGGCTTAGCCCGGGTAGGGGTAGAACACGATTCTGCACGTTCATTGTTCTATATTATTACCTTTTTTTTCTACCCAACTCCGTATTGTATTCGAATGCGACGTTGCCATGTAACGAATGCGATTCCGCACGTTTATTCTTGTAACATGAGACTGATACAATTAGTGCATATTATTTAGGGACCTGAACTTTTCCATATTTACCATATTATAAGTTATAATATAATACTTTATATTTGATATTTAGATACAAGAACACAATATTTTAAGAACTTCATATTTGATAGATGGAGATGAATTAGGCATTTGGTTAAATCATTTTTTGGATTACCGTTTCTCCCAGTGGAAAAGGTTGAAGAAGGTTTTTAGAACTCATGAGTACGTGTCCAAATGAAAATGGCTACATATTTTCTGATTACCTACATACTTAAGTCGTACATAGAATCTGGTTGTCTATTCCCCCCTGAATTATGTTCACAATCACTTGCAAGTGAACCTTCAATATTAGTCCAAGGTAACTTACATTTTATTTTTTATAACACATTTTATTTAGGGATACTGAAAAAAATTGTATTGTTAGAACCACAAACGGAGCAGAAAGTTTTCATAAAATGTACAACGGACAATTTCACAGTGCTCACCCACCAACGCATGTAGTAATATCTGTACTAATGGAAATACAAGCCGAAACTATGACAAAAAGCAATTCAATTGCTAGAAACGTGCACAGTAAAATGGGATCATCCGATTTAAAACCTATATGTAACCTTATAGAACATTTTAATAATTATAAAACGCATAAAAATATTATAAAATATTTAACATCTATTGGCTTTATGTATCAAGGGAAAAAATTATATTAAATTATTTTACATCATATTTTTGTTGTGTAATAACGGCTCACTATAGGTATATGAGATAACTATTTTTTTATTAAATTGTAATGACAACTTATTAGGTATATCTATTTACTAGGAATAACTATTTTTGTTATATATTTTTTACAATAATTATTATATTTTTTTTTTATTTTTTTTTATAATGTTATTTATAATATCATTATAAATTTTTATAATAAACCGTTTGTAATAAATTTGACAACGTTGCACCCAATTCCTATTGTATTCCTATGAACAATAAAGTGTGCGGAATCGTGTTCAAAAAAAAAAACGTGCGGAATCGTATTCCTCCCCTTAGCCCCTAAAAAGAAACAAGTCTTTGTCTATTATGTTGTACAAATTATCAATAAATACAATGGTTATGTACTTATGTATTACACCTACGCTGTTAAAAAATAAGTAGTATATCTTGATGAATAAAATATATTGTATAGAACAGGTCACAGATACGTAGGTAGTTATTTCTTATTTGTGTAACAATAATCATAGTAAGTGCAGTAATTCGTGGCATAATTGCGGGTGGCAAGGATAATATCCCAAAAATTATTAATTATTATAGTATCATTAAATCCAACTTTTAAATGTATAAATATTTTAATTTTTAATTAATAATGATTAAATATTTATTTTTTTTTTTTTTTTATTGAGCTTGAGCCCGGCAACTAAGGCCATTAGCCTAATAATTTACTAGGTCGTTCTCATACGTCTGTAATTACTTATTACTTTCCGTTTTAAGCTATTGCTAAACTTTTGGCGATTCAGAATTTTTAATTCTAGTTTTTAGTGAATGTGAATTAAATTACTGACACTAACCTTTACTTTAACTTGTGTATCTATTCTTAAAAAAGCTCTGCAGTTTTCATTTGTACATTTCCATCTAATATCTCCAATCGAATAATCTTTGTGATATCCAAATTTAAAATCGTTAACAACTTTTAATGTTTTACCTTTTTCACTTAACACTGTTGAAATAATTATTTAATTTTCCATTTTAATAAAAAAAATTATATAATGAGTAATGACTATTAACGAATTTAATTTAATATTAAATGGTAAACATGAACAGGCCACACCGAAATGATGTAGGTAGCGAATGTTACTTGTTACTCGTTAAACAATTCTGGTGTCACTAATTGTATCAGTTATGTCTGAAAAGTTGATTATCTAATATCTATATTAATCGGGCACCTGTATCTAACCACTGTAGTGTTGTACGATGTTATCTTATATAGTATCTCGCTTGTAATCCATAGTTACATATTGATTGCAAAGTCCGTATATTATAGTCCGTAATATTTTTTTAAAAATATCTATAAAAGTAGAAACGACTAAAAGCGATTTTTCATTTAATAATATTAAGTTAATAATAAATATTTAATATATTATTATTATTTTTGGTAAAAAATTAAAAAATATAAATAAAAAAAAAAACTAAAAAAAATGTTAAGTGGAAAAGTAGTTGCGTCCGGAACGCAATTCGTTCAAACAGGTTCGTTTACCTGGCTTGGTACGCAACTCGTGTGCACCGAGTGTCCGAGTATAATAATATTATAAATATCGTTTGCCTTTGTGATCAGGTACCGTGGCGTATTTAGGTTTTTGTCATGGGAGGGAGGGATATGATTGTATCCAGTAGCCCCGCTTTTAAAGCTAAAATCCTTAAGTTAGGACTCCGAAAAATTGTGTATTTTAAATAAAACCTATGGAGTATTGATCCCCTTGATCCCCCCATCATAAATACACCACTGATCAGATACCTAGTGTAAAAGAACAAACTATCATAATCGCCATCACACACAATTTCACGAACAAATAGTATCTATGTCCGAAGTCAACACCGTTACAACAAATATCAAAAACATTTGTTGGTTAATTATATAAAAGGATAAATTGGTGAAAGGTTTAATTAACCTTTACAATTTGAAATAACTTATTTTATTTATTTTGAATTAACTCATTTTTATTTTTCATATTAATGTATAGTGTAATATTATATTCATTAAATTATTATTAGTTTTTAGTATTTATTATTACAATTTCAAATGACAAATAGACCGACACGGCTTGATTTATTTTGTTTATTGAATCAGAGAATTCTTCACCTATGATCTCAGCTGTTACAGCTTTTCTTAGTACTTCAGTCGCTTTTAATACTTTATCCTTGGTAACTAAAAACGTTTAAGAATCTGTTTCAGCAAATCTTTTGTCTACAAATTCTTTTAATCGTTCTGCCCCTACTTCATTGATTTCTTCGTATCCCACCATTGTAGTCTTGCACATTTTAAGACATTTAGAGACTTTTTCGTACATATTCAAGTCAACACGGGAAACCTGAAGAAAATACGAAAGTTTGTGTTAAACGTGAGCCAACGTTATAATAATGATGTATAAAAAAAATTCAAAAAGAAAATACCTCAAAGGCTGAAATAGAAGCTACCAAAGATATATCGGCCAAAGTCATTGAATCGCCAGCAACCCAATCGGAAGATGTCAGAAATGTTTCCAAAACCCCGAGCGCTTTGTGGAGTTTCTTTTCTTTATAGTTTGTTCTTTTCGCATGACCAAAAGTAAACAAGAACTGTGAAATGAAAAAAAAATCTTCAACTTTGTATGCATACAAATAAAAATTAGTGGATCGATAGTGTATTTTATTGTACTGATTATGCGTGGCTTTTGAGAAATTTGTTTTAAGGTCGTCTGTAGAGATTTATTTAAATTTAAAATTTCCAATAGTTTTCAGAAGATTTGCTAAAAACAAAATAAAAAAAGGTGGGTAAGTGCAGGATGTCGCTCTGCTGTACTGTAGGTTACAAGGGGGTCAATGTATAATGGATGGTATTAAATTTGAATTCAATGATATAATATCATTGTATAAGAAAAACGATTCTGAGCGGAGACGTTATGTCAGTCTAGGTATAAAACATATTATATACTTATCTATGGTATTAAATTATATGAAATGTATGAATAAATTATTCATTGCCCCTTAAAATACCCACAGTCTTATCATTGAGCATACTTCTTATTCCTTATACTATGGTAGATTGTATGGATAGGCCATAATATTTTGATTTTTCAGTTTCATATATCCACGAATAATATTTTTAAATTACAACAAAAAACCAAGATCGTTAATATTGATTTTAATATGTATATTCGTCCAAATTTGAATTTAAAATGTCTGTAAAAAATAACTGTGTTCATATATTTTTTAGATTTTTTGTTTACAGAATGAACAATTTATGAGAACCTTTGTTTTAAATTGGCAATCCTTAACTATAAAAACTAAACATTTTATAATTTATTAATTACAATGATTGATAATTTTCGATATTTTGATAAATTTTGTCAAAATTCAGTTATTCGTTTTTGAATTACAACAAAATAAGGAAATCGCTACATGAGAAATCGAGTAAATATCCAATGTTGTAAAAATTTGAATTTCAAACGTTCATAAAAATTTAATTTGACTTCCCGGTAGAGATTTTTTTATTGATAAAGGTAAACAAACTTATGAGTAATCTTGTATTACATTTTAAACCTTAGATTTGAAAAGTAAAATTTATACGAATTCTCAACTCAAAATAATTTGCTAATTTTCGTGTTTTTTTCCATATTTTGTCAATTTTTGAACTTTAAATGCTTATAAAAAAATTGTGACTAAGGATTTTTAATATTTTTCATCTGCCTTTGAAACAATATACTGGGAGACTTTTATTAAATTTTCAAGCTTTTGCAACCAACAAATAAAATTGTATTGATATTTTTAGAAAAAAAACTTTAAAAAAATGGAAAATGAAAATGTCCCTAAAAAGTTCAAAACAAATCATAATATTTTAAAAATGTTATCGTGTATAGAAAATGCAAATATTAACAACCAGTGAAAATTTCATGTATACGTTCATTTGTTTTTGGTGTAACTCTATATTTTCAGTATCCAATTATTTTTTTTTTTTTTTCTATAAATGTCAATAAAATTATATTTGTTGGGTAAAAAACGCTTCATTCAATACTAGGCTAATAATATATGTTTACACTGACAGTTGAAAAATATTAAAAATATAAAGTAATCATTTTATTATTATAAGCATTTAAACGTAAAAATGTGCAAATTATTTTGAGTTAGAAATTCATAAAAAATTTTACTTTTAAACCTAATATTTTTATAAGAATTTCATACAAGGATCCTCATAGGTTTCATACATAAGGTTTGTCTAATTTTATCAACAAAAAATGTCTACCAGAAAGTCAAATTATATTTTATGAGCGGTTGAAGTTCATGTTTTTACATGTTTTACATTAAAAAATTATAAAATGTTCAATTTTAGATTCTGAGTGGGACGATGAATGTATTGATTTTACAATGATTTTACAATGATTTTTTTTCTTTTTTTTTTGTGTCTATCATCTTTTGGGACAGTAAAAACGCTTGGATTTTCTTCAACAGTATCTTTTCTGATAGGAAAGTGAATCTAGTTGGTACTTCAGTATGTCAAAATTTTCTAGTAGTTTTCAAAAGCGCCGTGAAAAACAAAAGAAAAATTAAGGAAAAACGGGAATTTTACACATCCTCTGTTTTCGAGAAAATCGATTTTGGTTTTTGGTGCAACTCACATCAATACACCATAACATTTTCCAAAATTTTGAGCTCTTTAAGGACATTTTCAGTTTTCATTTTGTTTGGATTTTTTTTCTATAAATACTAATAACATTTTATTTGTTGGGTACAAAAGCTTGAAAATTTAATAGAAGCCTCGTAGTACCTCTTTCAAAGGCAGATGAAAAAAATTAAAAATAAATAGTCACAAATTTTTTTTATAGGCATTTAAAGTTCAAATATTGACAAAATACGTAAAAATGACGAAAATTTGGAAATCATTTTGAGTTAGAAATTCATAAAAAATTGTCTTCTTAAATCTAAGATTTTAAAATGTAATACAACATTATCTACCTTTATCAAGACTCCTGATATATTGTTACAATAGCAGTTGAATAATATTAAAAATACATGCTCATAATTTTTTTTATAAGCCTTTAAAGTTCAAATTTTGATAAAATTTATCAAATTTAAAATTGAATAATATTATTTTGTAGTTAAAAATTTGTAAAATGTTCAACTATTATATCTAAGGATTGAAAATTTAAAATAAGATTTCATGTAAGTATTTAATTCTGTTAAAAAAAAAATCTAAAAAATTTACAAACACAGTTAAATTTTATAGTCATTTTAAGTTCAAATTTGGACGAAATTACATATTAAAAAACCTAGATAAACTATTTTAGTTATTTTGTTGTGATTGTATAATATTATTGGTGTGTACATGAAACTTCTAAAGTGTACTATTAGGTATATATCTATGATAGTATCACGGTTTGTTGTTGATGTATAACGCGTTATATGTACCTAATGGATATTGTGATAAGATTAATTTGGAATTTATTATAGGTACCTATTATATTCAAATTTAATATTCAAATTTAATTTAATGTATTCAAATTTAATACCATCCATTACAGTGACCCACTTGTAAAATACTGTACAGCAGAGCTACATCCACTAAATCGCTTTTTGATTATTGATTTTTATATTGATTTGACCAATAGTCCCCCGGAATCATAGTCATAATATTATTATGACAAGCCCTGACGAAATGTACGGCCTAATGATAATATGATGAGTGGTAATTTCAGTTTTTAGACCATGAATTGTATAGGTATTGCGTAAAACGTTTAAAAATTGATAGGACGTAGTAGGGCACATTAGTGCGCCTGCGAAAGAATTAGAAGAAAAAAAACACAGAACGAGCAAGTCATCGTTTCGAACAACAACGAACAATTAATAACCGTTAATAATTCGTTGTTATAATATGATGTGAATACCCACGTCGTATTGATCGATAAAAGCAGGGTACAAGGTGCCCAAGTCAAACAGCAATCTTTGGTTGATAAGAGCTCGTTTTTGCGTGTCCTTGGGGAACAGTGGATCATCTTCTTTTCTGTAAGTTTCAACCAAGTACACCATGATTGCACGGCTACAACAAAAACATCGATTATTAAATTAGCAGGTAAGTGGATGTCGCTCTGCTGTACAGTAGATTAGAAGGGCGCCAATATATAATGGATTGTATTAAACTTGAATTCAATGATATTCTATCATTGTATAAGAAAAACGATTCTGAGAGGAAACGGTTTGTCAGTCTAGATATTTTATATTGTCATTAATTATAATATCATGTAAGTTGAATTAATATTATAATATTACTATTTTTTATTCGTTTCTATGGTGATAAACAAAGCGTTAGAAATTAAAATCCAATTTTTAGTGGTTTTTCGTAATTTTTTTGTGGTTTTTACCGTGGCATTAAATAACTATTAATAAAATCGAAAATGATCTCTCTAAAGTACCTACCATCTTTATCCAATTTGTTAAAAGATAAAATACTATATGTGAAAATCAAAGGATTCCTTCTGGTAGAAATTTTGTATACAGGATATATAAAAAAAAATTAAATAAACAAACACCATTGTAAAACCAGTAGCTTCCTCGCTCCACTCAGAATCTAAGACCATGTAATAATTGTATAATATTATACTATTAGTACTATCAGTCAATGGTCTTATATTATTAAATGTATAATGTATAAACCTACTCAAATTATAAAGATCGAGATCGATTGATCGTTGTCCGGAATCACAGTCTGTATATTTAAAATAAATAAATACATTACTAACTCTAATTTATTTGTGTTACAGTTTTCAAATAAGAATTAATATTTTAACTATACATGGGTATCATATCTAACTCTATTAAAACTATCTTTAAAAGTTATATTATATGCTAAATATAAATTATCCCATAAATTTCACTAAATCTTCATAGGTTTTAAGTAAGTATGTATAAAGCAATATAATCCAGCAATATAATACTCTAAATCCGTGATGTATCCATATAATACTAACAAAATTAAAATTAATACCAAATTAACATAATAATGGACAAATAATGTTTTCAAGTTTATTATAAGACTTTGACGATTTCTACATGTAGATAAATCTATACACATACTATAAAGTATATTATATATAGTACAATCAATAGTATTTATCATAATTTATTGTATTAATAAACAAAATTGGATAATAACTATTATAGCCTAGTGGCTAGAGGTTCCCAACCTTTTTTGACTCGCGGCACCCTTGGACATTTTCTAAAAATCCGGAGACACCCTATGCTCTATAGTCTATACTATAGAGTACTTCAGTTCTATTTATTAGTGCATAAGTATAATCAAAAGTAGTAAGGTGAAGGTGCATACTATTTACATATTACATTTTATAAACAAATTATTACATTGTATTTATTTTTAATGAAATTGTTTTTTCTAAAAAAATATTTCAAATAATTTCGCGGCACCCTGGTTGGGAATCTCTGGGCTACAGATTAAAATTATTTATTAGGTATTTACTTTATTAAATCATTTCGTGAAAATTATCTTTTCTTATCACTAGTTGGAATAACTTTGTATTTCAAGTAATGTGTACAACCAAACATCTTATTTTATGTATTATATCATTCAATAGTTATCTTATAAAATAAATTGCCTGTTAAAAATAAAGAAACCATTGTCTTTTTTTGTTTTAACGAAATTCCATATCATAGATCCATACCTAATTGTTAAAAAAAAGCAGCATACAATGACATAAGATACACCCTTTATATTTTTTTATTTTTGTATAGTAAAAAATTATACAATAATATAAAGTCGTTAATATGTAATGACTAATGACTAATGATACATTTATTTTGAAGTTAAAGTTGAAAGGGGGCCCACTAAGTGTATGGTGTCCCGGGGCCCAATTTATCCTTAATCCGGGCTTGCACCTGACAAAAATAATTTAATTTTACGTTAATTGTAATGATCATGTTACTCAACTTAGTGTTTATGGTTATTTAGAAGTTAGAACTAATATGTAATAGTATAAACGAATGACTATGTTTGTGACTACTTATATTATTCACAACAATTAAGGAGTATACTGTGGTGGTCCAATTTTAGTTGTACAAATGAGAACCTACATGTATAATGAAAATTGTGAATCATATTATTTTACTGAAAATTTGGACGTATTGTAGTAAAAGTTTCCGAGTGACTATACTATAAATAATAAAGTATAATGCACTACTAAAAGCATATTATTTACTTTTGTTTGGTCCATTATTCACCATGCTATTACAAATAGCGTTTGATATTTGTGTGGCTAAAGTCCTACTATAATAATATTGTATACCCTTAAAAAAGTTTTAGAAAATGTTTGGCTTGTTTTGGGGAGGGGTATATTTTAAGGGTTGGGAGGCTTGGACCATAAAGACTCCCCTCTATTCGAACCCCTACGCTATCCAGAAATTTTATCGAGGCGTTCATGGACTTAGAGATTAAGGGAGGATAACTCAACTAGGGAGTATTATATTCCCACCTATAAGTTATAACACATTAACATAGTAGTATGAAATATTTTTTAACCATCCGTAACAATAATCATAATACAATACGTATTCGTCCAAATTATATAAAATTAATTTATTCTCAATTGCTCATCGTTAGCGAATCCTTGATGACGGTGGGTGTGGATGAAATATAGATCTTTAGCTCTTACCCAAAGTGCTCTATAACAACCTTCAGACATGCTGACATTGTACACAACAATTCTGGCCACTCAAATATTTTTCGTGGTGCAGCTTCAGCAGCACTATTGTACCGTACGCTGTACGATAATTTTTATGATGGATATTCAACCATAAAATAACAGATTCTCCTCCACGATATTTTGTAGTAAGTCTATAGACAATAGGTAACAACTAACTATATTATAAAAAATACATAATATGCATATTATGCTTGATTTTTTTTTTGTAAATTCAGAAAAATTCACTTCAAAATGTACAATATATTAATAGGTATAATTACAATACAATATGATAAGACAATTTTTTTGAAAACTTGCCGCCAAAAAATTGGTTTTAACTCGTCATGGCTGACGAGATCCATAGATATCAAATTCATTTCAAAATTCAAAGCCTTGGCTGTCATCAAAACGGCCCTGCATGCTGAGTTGCCAGGAACGTAGTACAAGTTCCACGTATTTCTACAATAATATTTTAAAAAAAACTATTATATTAATATACTTGTATTGGAATATAGAGTAGGTACTTATAATAGGAATCCCTTGACCAGGATGCTGTGTCCATCGCAGACGATGTGCTAGAGGATCTCCATTTTGTTATCCCCGATCAGAACGACCCCGAACCAAATCTGAGCGAGATACAATTAACCTGAACAGAGCATAACAAACTGCCTCGAAGCGAAAATCTCAGATGCTCAAGGTAAAAAAACCCTTGATGGCGGGGAGTGTGGATGAAATGTAGATCTTTAGCTCTTACCCAAAGTGCTCTATAACAACCTTTAGACATGCTGACATTGTACACAACAATTCTGGCCACTCAAATATTTTTCGTGGTGCAGCTTCAGCAGCACTATTGTATATTATATTTGTTACTGTTCTCCAACTGTCAAATATGGGAGTTCACTGCGTTTCTCGACGACCTTCACCGTTCCTTTTGTCTTTAAGCCTGACCGGGCGTAATTCTGACTGATAACTTTAACGTAAAGAATAGTATCTGCTGATTCAAAACCAATGATATAATAGGGGAACTCAAGCCACGACCTACTCTTGGCGAACACCAGAAATGCTTCCACCTTCGAAAGGGGTAACTCCACCTGGATCTTAGACGTCACTTTTTACAGAAGCGTGGTCGTCTCCAGATGGTCTATACTAGATACCGAATCCCAAAGCGATCACAAGTACATGGAGTTCAGTTTTTATGCCAACGGGACTGATCCTGACCCCGATGCTCGAAACAAATCAGCCTCAATTCTCCCAAGACTACCGGCCCTTATAATTAGAGCACAGTCTACTGGTGGTCCGAAGACAGGTGCAGAGTTGCGCTACAGTTTTCTCTCAAAAACGGAGCTACCAAGCGAGTTTCAGGAGATAAATGTACCAAAAAGTAGCCACGGCTTAAATATTGCGTATACGATGGTGAGAAGGAGTCTATGCCTAGCACTCTGGAAAGCTAGTAGAAAAGTTTGGTTGGACCTGTGCTCGCGGGTCACTAACTGGTTTTACGGAAGCTGGGTAACAAAGCCTTAAGATTGTCAACCAAGGGAAAAGAGCTGTCTACATTTATGACGCATTTTAAATAAACCAAAATCATTGGAAATCAATGAAATCAGTAATCTCGTGTACAATATTTATTTAAGTTATTTACTCTTTAAGTCTTTCATCATCTGAAAAAAATAATTTCATTTTATATTATTTGAAATGAACATGTTACTCAACTTTGTTATTATCATTTTATATTATAATATAGTTTTCATTATTATTTAGAATTCACACGTTATAGACATTAATTTTCGTTTATCGTATTTTATACAGTAGTTAAAACGTTTTGGATTTTACAATATGTCTTATTATATTTTAACCGATAGTTTTACGTTAAAAATTATCTGATTTAGTGTTATTTTAAATATTTGTGTAATTTACCTATAAATAATATTATTAAGAATAAGATAGCCTTAAGTAATTTTAGTGCCACCAGACGATCTCGGGTAAAATTATCTACAAAACAAATGTATAATAATTTATTGCACATTTGTTTTAGGGGTAAATTTTAGAAAATTTATTTTTTTTTAACTCACTAAAGATTTTTCTCATACAAATCGTCCTATTTATCTAAGTACCTATTTTAAATTATTAAGTCACGAATATAAACTATGGCTCGTCGAAAAGGTATTTTTCTTATTTTAATTGGGAACTTCTTGATGAGAATTTGTCCTCTATCAACAGTCAAAATCGAAGATGATTTTCTGTTGTAACTCAAAAATGAACAACCGTAGACACTTTAAATTTTACCAAAACGTTTACACGTCAATTTTTCTTACAAAATTGAATCTATTTAAAGGAATGAGTTTTTTTTTTTTATCTAATAATTGTCAACAAATAATTTGATCTCTCGTTCCAATTCAGCGGAAACTACAATAGTTTTTTTATTGAGCGTCTTAAGTTGAAATGTTTACGAAAGTTGAAAATGTAATACAAGGTTCCTAATATGTTTGTCTTTCTATACCTCATAATAAATTAAAATTTATCGGAAAGTTACATTAATTTTATATGAGCGTTTCAAATTCAAATTTTTACGATGGATATTCAAATTTAAAATAACAGCTTCTCCTCCAATGGTTTTTGATATTTTGTAGTAATGCTATAGATAATAGGTAACAACTAACTATATTCTATAGATAATTTAAATTTTTAGCAAATAACTATTTTATTATGTTTTTATATAAAATAATGCTCAAAATATTTTGACACCTTATAATCTTTTTGTATTCTACCTACCTACATGTGAATTTTCTTTTTTTTTATAACTATTCGCATAGATTGAACATTTAATATATGGTTCCTCGTAAGTTTCAAATTAATAAAAATACATAACATGCATGATTTTTTTTTATAAGTATTGTAAATTAAGAAAAATAAACTTCAAAACGTTCAATTTATTAATATCAAGCAACCAAACATTTTCATCATTTTTATTTAAAATGCGGCAACTGTCTGGGAAAAAAAAATAATTAAAAAGTTGAACAATTATTGTTCTGAGTTGGATCCATGAGATGGTAAAATGTTAAAATGTAATACATACCTATAGTAAGTATACATCGCAGATATTTTTTGATCATTGATCATTATTATTCTATACAATTCTTTCGTAAACGGTCAGTGGAGTAATTTGGTCATATTTGTGGGGTTCAATTCAAACATTTAACTCTAATACCACCCCCCCCAACCACCACAACCTACTACATACAAAAAAAAATTTGGTTTATATCATAAAAACTTGTCAGTTCTAGTATTGTGATCTGTATAATGTAAGTAAAGTACATAAATACAAAACTTATACAGTTATCTAATATGAATGACATAACTTAATACATATTATACTAGGTATATAAATAAAAATTATATTACCTTCTGTTTGAGACGAATTTTGAAGCAATGTAATTCCGATGAATAGTACTATAAGTATTACAACATTATTCTTTAAAAACGTTGAAGTCATTTTTAAAAAAAAAAGACAGTGTTACAGTGTCTAAGCAGTATAACCTTTTAATTACGACTTTATGTGGCAAACAATAATTAGACAATGCTAGAACTACTGACTTTTATAAGCCCTTCTGCTGTCTGTTTGTTCAGTGGTTGTTATGCACATTTTCAACACAGATGTTCCGTTATTTTTGTTTTCGATTATTATATAGGAGTATAGGACGTTGAAATACATTTTTTCCGGTGTATAAATATTCACCGACCGCACACCTAAATAACATATATAATATAATATAGCCTAGAACAGTTTATATTATACACCCGCAAAACTTATAACAATTGTATGTTATCCATGAAGAAAATTTATAAAATTTGAATAAAAGCAACGAACTAAGATATAATATACACTGGAAATGGTGAATTAAAAAGTGAGGAAGAATTTCACACGTCATCTTTGTTGACGAAAACTGGTATTTCATGTAACAAATATTTTGTTTAACGTCAATTTTACATAACGAAACATGACTTAATATTACTAAGAAAGAGGCACATTATTATCCAAAATCAATCCTATGATCAATAAATTGGTTGTTATTGTATCCAATTAAAAAAATTCTTTCAATTTTTAATATATTTTTTAAATGCCTAAAGTTTAACTCGTTTAAATGAGTAGGTAGTTATATCAACTAAAAACGCTAAATCCATAAGCATACTAGGTATATGATAGGTTTTCGTTTTGACTCCATGGACGACTTTATTTTATTTCACCAATTTTGAGATCTGTTGAGCATTTTATATCGACTAAGCCACTTTACTTCTGAAAAGTAAATAACGTCTCCAAAATCTACTTCCATGAGTGTAAGATAGTTTTGAAATTTACAATAATTGAGTCCCCCCCTGCCTAGAACAAACGTAACACATTTGATGGCGATTTGCAAGATGTTATCCATTTGCAAAGCCTTCGCATCTACATTCTCCTAATGAACAATTTAGTGGTATCTCATCAAACGTCTGTTGAATACTAAAACCAGAAGGTCTTATATTAATTTAAATGTCCTTCATTTTAACCCACCATAGCAGGGACACTATCTGTAGCTAAACCTTATACGTTGACAAGTTTAAAGAAAATGTATTCATTGTAGTTTCTACTGCCTCAAACAAATAGAGAGCTTTTGTAGTATCTTTCAGTGGTACTAAAGAAGCCATTTCTTAACTGAATTTACTATCAATACCTGTAACAAAACTAACAAATTGAGCCGTATCCATTACATTGGTACTTTCATCAATAGCCAAAGCATAATATTTGAAATAATTGACTTTTCCTCCAGTTAATTTTTGATGTAATTTATTATATCACTGATTCCTCTGTTTACAGTATGATGAGACAGACTAATTTTTGAAAAGTCGGTTTTTTCTCAGGACACATCATATCTGCAAAACTTTCCAAACATTCCTTCATAAACTCACCATCAATGAGCCCTTTTGATTTTTTTACAATCAATGATAACATTACATAACAATTTCCTCCTACCATTCCGCCAGTGGCACAACTATGGCTAAAATGTTGGGGGGGCTGTAGCCCCCACCTGATATTACATGAAAAGTAACCGGTGGTGGCGATGCCCCAACACCCCCATAGCCCACATATAATATATATATATATATATACGTAAAAATATAAAATAAATATTTTTTTTTACTCAAATTTCATTTTTCACAGTAATAGTAAACTATATCTGTGGTAATCAAAATAATCTACAATATTAGTTTAAATTACTCACAAACACAAGAAAATGATTGAACAAATATTTTTTAAACGCTATAATTGGTGTAAATATCACATTATTAATATTTAACTATAAATACATACTTATAGTATTATATAGGTATACACTATACATATTATATTTCATTGAAAAATTAAAACCAAGTAGAGATGAAAGAAAAATTAAATTAAAGACCAATATATGTTCAAAAGTTAAATGTATAGGTAGGTATAGGTGGCTGTTTTTTTTTATAAATTAGCTGAGCTTGTACACATATTTTTGAAAGTTTATGTAAAATGGTGGCCGGAGGAGAAGTAATGATAACGCGGTTCGCCGGTTTCTCCTCTGTCCCTCGATTAATTCGAAAAAAAATTTTTATATAAAACCGTATTATAATATGAAAATAAAAAAAAAGTTAGCGTTTTTTAATTTTACATATAATTATTTTAATTGACTAACTTTTTTTTTATATTCATAATAATATGATAACTTAATAACTTACAACAATATGTGTATAAGTTCAGCTATTTTATAAATAAAAACTAATCTAAAGTTATATTAGGATATATACTCCGTCCCAAAAGAGAATAATCACTTTTCGCGCATCAAGAATGATTCGATTGGTGCTTCGAGAACCACGTGATCGCGTTATCACGGGGAAATTGGTGGGGTATGCGCGGCACTGACGAAAACCGGTCGGCCGACTGATTATTAGTAGGAATAAAAAGACAGTCCTGGATTCTGAATCTGCTGTCTCAATCCTACATCACCCTTTCTCAACCCACTACACCGTTTAGCTGAGCCCGTGTTCCTCTTCTGCTCAACCCATTATGGGTTGAGTATATCTATCATATACGTATACGATGTATCTCCACCACCCCGCTCTTCCATTTACCCCTTGATGAACCCTATATACAGAAGTCTACTGATCCCGCTGTCTATCACACGCGTTTACGATATAACCCCGCCACCACGCTCTTCCCTGCCTAAGACCGCCGACACCGACCAACATGGAAAATAATTTGGCGAGGGTGTCGCGCCTGCGTGCGTCGTCCGTCGTCGATTGGTGGTTTGTTTAAGAAGCCACAGTGCGACTTCGGCGTAAATGCTGTTTGAATTCAAACTGCGGGACCGCGTCAAGTCCTAAACATATTTTACAGTTTACATATATATATTTATATAACAATAAAACCCATCATTAGAATACGATACATATATTTATACTTTTAAATATCATACACTTACAAACTATAATATACTTTCAAACACACAATACCATATAGAACACATCAGTTTTTCATTCTAAACTTATAAATATGCAGTCTGTAAAGAATACTTTTAAAAAGTACTTGAGTAAATACTCAAATACATTTTTTTTTAGTATTTAAGATACTACCTACTCAAATACTTTGAAAAAGTATTTGGAATACTTTTCAAATACTTTTAGTTTTTTAAGTGGGTTTCTAATTATCGTAATGCAAACAGTAGTAGGTTATTTAATAGTTATAGTTTAAAGGGAATATTGTTATTCAATAACTATTTTTAGAAATCTGGTTTTTACAATCCATCGGGCTACGGCTAACACAGAAATACAAAATATTAAATAAAACTATTATTCTATTATTTTAGTTAACAATAATATTTTTCCAACCAATTATTTCGAATAAAAATAAAATGTTCGAAATAAAAAACCAAAGTATTCAATACCAAAAAGTATTTAATACAAAAAAAAGTATTTAAAATACTATTCAAAATACTTCATGCTGAAAGTATTTAAAAAGTTATTCAATACTTAAAAAAGTATTTGAATACTTTTACTCAAATACTTTTACTTAAATACTTTACAGGACTGTATATTTACTACACACACATACATACATACATACATACATACTAAACGTAGTACACACACACAACCAAACATATTATACAGCTTAGGTACATATCAATATAACACACTTCGTTAAAGCATTTACATCTGTATGTATATGATAAACCCACCATGCTGGGATTAATAAGAGAATTTAAAAAGTGTGAAAATTGTGGACATCGCTTGCAGGTATGGTCAGGTATACACGAGTTAAGAAAAATGTATGATATTAGTCCTGTAGACATAGATGCAACAGAAATAGAATTATCAGCCTCTCGAATATTTAATGTGATAAGTGAATTGAATATAAATTAACGATGTTCAATATATATATATATGCATTCCGTATATTTTATATACTACTTTTATAAAGCTAACTATATATCGTTCAACCAGCCGTTATACGGATTTCAACTAGAAGGCGCTTATACTAGTGTTTTATTCTATTTACAAAAATAATGGTGAATAAGCATTGAGTTATTTAAATGTAAATTTAAATTCACAGATATTAACACACCCGATATATTATATAACAATCCGACGATCCTGTATTTCCAGCGCCAACTCTAAATCTGCTGTTAGGACAAAAAATATACTCCTAAATCTCGTAAAGTCTCAAGGGCTTACAACAATATATACATCATTAAACAATACTATCACCTGGTATTACGTAAAAAACACCAACAATATTCAAAACTATACCTATCTACTTTCTAGATTCGATTAAATCCGAACTAGTCGAATTACTAAAATCATATCAAAGTTAATTTAAAGCTTGAGGCAACATATAATATACCGAATGTGGAATATTCATCGGAAACATCTTTTAAAACTTCGGCTAAGGCGATTTTCTGTGATACCATAGTACAGGAAATTGTTGAAGAGGGATTTACTAAATTAATGCTAGAGCAAGATGACTACGCTGGGGAGGGAAGTGGATTCACATTGCAGTGTATTGATGGGTTAATGGTAGGTATATATAAATATACACCTATGGGTGATTCATCTTACATGGCACTACTGGACGTAATAGAAAATAAGAAAGCTGTGATTAATCAGCAGAACTCAGATTCACAATGCTTCAAATGGGCAATCCTAGCAAAACATGTCACAGGAAATAATAAACATCAAGTTGGTGATAATTATTTCAAACACCAAGAAAGATATTATTTTACAAATCTATCGTTTTCAACACCACTACATCAGGTTAAAATTTTTGAAAAAAATAATCCAAACGTCTCTGTGAATGTTTAAGGTATCGACAAACAATTTCAACTGCCAAAATTTCCGGAGTATAAAGTATTTCCGTTAAAAGTAGTAGATGAAGAAAAACCCGACCATTTCGATCTACTTATTACATCCGAAGAGGATAACAGTCACTATAGCTACATCTCTAATTTTTCACATCTCATCAGGTCGTATATTTTAATTTATCATTCTTTTAATATTACTAAATTTTATAGGGAAACCATAACACTAGAGCAAGCAGCAGCTGAATTAATGCAACTTCCAGTAGCCAAGCTAAACAGATAGTTTTTTATTCATAATGACTTGTTTTTATATTGTACAATATCACTGTAGATATTATTTTTGTTTTTTTTTACTCTGTAAAATATCATTGTAGATATTAATTTTTTTGTAAAGTATCTCTGTGGATATTATATTTATTATTGGTTCTCTATAGGATAGGGTAGTATAAAGAAATAACTCTTTGGTATAAAAAAAATAAATATGATATTTATTTTAACAATTGCTTAGGATTGAATATAGGGAAATATCAGAAGCAGAAATATTGGAAGAACTAGTCCAACTAGGTTTCACAGTAACTAACGTTAGACAATTTGGAAAAAAAAGACCAAAAACTGCCCATTCACATGGTAGTGTTGAAAAACTCACCAGAAAACAGAGGTATTTTCAACTTGCGTTCAATGTTTTACACGGCAGTAAAAATAGAAAGCTACAAATCAAATACTTCAGCACAGTGTTATAACTGCCAAAAATTCGGCCACTCTAGTGTTCATATCTCCTCAAAGATACGTTTTTTATTAACGAAAATCCGTCCAGAACAATTCGGGTTCAGATCGGACCACAGTACAACCGTTCAACTGATCAATCTTCTTGATACAGTCACCAACAACCTTAGTATAAGAAACAAAACAGCAGCAACCTTTCTTGACATCCAAAAAGTCTTCGATAAAGTCTGGCATGAATGACTTATTTACAAACTACTAGCAATGAATGTGCCCCATCAATTTGTCAACATCCACAGATCGTTCCTCTATTACCGAACATACCAAATAAAAATTGGTGACATCTTATCAGCCTCCAGAAAAGTAAGTGCAGGTGTCCCTCAGGTGTCCTGCCTTTCACCATATTTATTTTCTGTGTATATCGATGACATGCCTGTTGACGCCTATACTCCGCATATCGTCAGCAAAAATATTATTATAATAGCTAGTGATAGGTATCAGATAAGGCCTACTATCGCAGTGTCAAAAACCAAATGCGCGAGGTATATTACATAACAATTAATATGATAATGAATACCGTATCTCACACACACGCACACACGCACACACATTAAATAGTTCAGTACGTACAAAAATGTCTCAAAATACGCGTTGCCTCTTCCTGTGCGTCTTTTTATGTACCACCAAGTCATATTAATTTCGTTTTTGTTTAAATAGTGCGCTCTGCTTTATAGCGGGTAAAATATTATTATCGTCTGAGCGGAAAAATAAAGGCCTTTTAAATTTTATAAATCGCAAAGCAACGAATAGTGTGCTCTGCCAAATAGCGAGCGAAGAAAATTATTATTTTTATTGTTATGTAACTAGCTAGGTACATTTTGTTAAATAATGCGCTCTGCATTATAGCTAGCAATGTAACATAGCGGCTCAAATAGTCGAATTATTATTATATTCTATGTGATTTATATTTTAATTATTATTTAAATCGTTTATGTATTTGGTACTGTTGTATTGTGATCCATAAACTGTTGTACATCAGCCCATACTATAGTCTTGTTATAATGTATTGTTAATTTCTAAATCTATTGTACACCAGGCATACCTATCAATTATTATTTTGTGTATATGGAAATCACTTGTAAATTAAACCACATTATTATTATACCAACAGATCCGTACGATTTCACAGAACACGACATCCGTCTTGAATTTTCGATTGTAAAACAAGTGTGTTCTCCGATTGATATATCATACTAGACATTGAAATTGATTCAGTTTCCAAAAATAAAATTCCTTTGTATTTTTCTAGTCCTTCAAGTATGAATCATAGGATGTTTCCCCTAAGTTTGAATATATAATATTTCTGATTTGAACACACAATTTTACTTTAAAAATAATCCGTTTTAATATTAACTATAATATTTGAGTGATTTTACTTTTTATCTAGGTATTTTAAAATATAAAGACAAGAATATGAACTTTGGAGCCTTGAAAAAGTTTTTTGGATATTTTTATTGTGAATTTCATTATGAGAATTTATCCACAATCAACTAGTACAACACAGTACCACCGTTCAACTGATCAATCTTATTGATACAGTCACCAACAACCTTCATATAAGACACAAAACAGCAGCAACTTTCTTGACATCCAAAAAGCCTTCGATAAAGTCTGGCACTGGTTCGTCTCCAACCATGCAATTAGAATGTCATTGAACATGCCATCAATAGATGACACTATAAAAAGCGAGAGAACTAAAATCAAACAAAAAATAGCACACTCAAGCTTCGAACACATTAACGAAATAGTAAACAGAAAAAGCCATAAAGAACGATTCAAGAGAAGACCACTGACCTAACCTAATAATAAATAAGAAACTACAATAAACAATATACAATAACACTTCATACTCTCTGGAAGAAGCGGAAAAGCTTAAAACAGAGTAGGTCTGTACAAAGGAAAAATCAAAAGCAAAAAAAAAATCCCCTTGATCCCCCCCTCATAAATACACCACTGATCAGGTAGTGTAAAAGAACAAACTATCAAAATCGCTATCACACATAATTTCACGAACAAATAGTATATCCGAAGTCAACACCGTTACAACAAATATCAAAAATATTTGTTGTTTAATTATATAAAAGGATAAATTGGTGAATGGTACGTTTAATTAACCTTTACAATTTGAAATAACTTATTTTATTTATTTGTCATATTAATGTATAGTGTAATATTATATTCATTAAATTATTATTAGTGTTTAGTATTTATTATTACAATTTTAAATGACTAATAGACCGACACGGCTTCATCTATTTTGCTTAATGAATCAGAAAATTCTTCACCTATGATCTTAGCTTTTACAGCATTTCTTAGTACTTCAGTCGCTGTAAATATATCTTCCTTGGTAACTAAATCCGTTTGTGGACCTGTTTTATTTATTTTCTCGACTACGTATGCTTTGAATCGTTCTGCTCCAACTTGATTGATTTCTTTGTATCCCACCATTTTATCTTTACACCTTTGAAGCCATTTAGAGACATTTTCGTACCTACTCAAGTCAACGCCGGAAACCTGAAAAAAATACGAAAGTTTGTGTTAACATGTGCCAAAGTTATAATAATGATGTATAAAAAAAAATTCAAAAAGAAAATACCTCGAAGGTTGAAATAGAAGATACCAAAGATATATCGGCCAAAGTCATTGAATCGCCAGCAACCCAATCGGAATTTTTCAGAAAGGTATCCAAAAACCCGATTGCTTCTTGGAGTAACTTCTCTTTTTTTTCGGTTTTTTTTGAATAACCAAAAATCCACATGTACTGTGAAATGAAAAAAAATCTTCAACTTTAATTCGCAATTTGATAAATATATTATGTGTATGCATACAAATAAAAATTAATGCGTCGATAAGGTATTTTATTTTACTTATTATGTGTGGTTTTTGAGAATTTTTTGAGAAATTTGTTTTAAGGTCGTCTGTAGAAATTTATTTAAATTTAAAAATTCCGATAAATTTAAGAAAAACAGGGAAAAACAAAATAAAAATTTAGAAAAACGGAAATTTTCACCCAAAATAGGTTTTTTGACAAAATCGATTTTGGTTTTTGGTGTAACTCTAAATCAAATGAACGTAAATACACCAAATGTTGACAGAATGTTTTTATTAGCATTTTCTATACACCATTTAATTTTGACTTGTTTTGATCTGTTGACTTATATTTTCAGTTTCCAATTTTAGATACTGCAGTATGAGAGGAGCGATGAATGTATTGATTTTACAATGATGTGTGTTTTTTTTAATTTTTAATTTTTGTGTCTGTCATCTCCTTTTAGGACAGTAAAAGTGCTTGGATTTTCTTCAACAGTATATTTTCTGATAGGAAAGTTAATCTAGTTGGTACCTTGGGGAGTCAAAAGTAAAAATTTCCATGAAAAACAATAAAAAATTAAGGAAAAACGTTAATTTTTACGGTAAATCTGTTTTTGATTTTGGGTTTTGGTGCACTATTAAACAAATTACTGTAGGTACATAAAATTTTGACTGAATATTTAAATTAGCATTTTCTATACAAAATAACATTTTCCAAATATTTTTACTTATTTTGAGCTGTTTATGGACATATTTTTCAGTTCACATTTTTTTTTTCTATAAATATCAATAAAAATGTTTTTATTGTTTAATAAAGCTTGATAATTTAGTAGAAGGCTCCTAGTATATTGTTTCAAAGGCACACGAAAAAAATTAAAAATCCATAGACACAATTTTTTTTTTTTAAGTTTAGTTCAAATATTGACAAAATATGTAAAAATGACGAAAATTTGTAAATTATTTTTAATTAGAAATTCATAAAAATTTTCTTTTTAAATCTAAAATTTGCAAATGTAATACATGATTCTTCATAAGTTTGTCTACCTTTAACAAAAAAAACATGTCTACAAAAAAGTGTAATGAAATTTGTATGAGAGTTTGAAATTCATATTTTTACAACATTTGATATTCACTCGATTTCTCATGTAACGATTTTCTTATTTTACTGTAATTAAAAAATGATTGACTGCAGGTACTTGGAAATTTCTCTGAATGTTTATTTTAGCATTTTCTATACACCATACAATTTTGAAAATAATTTGGCTCTTTTGAGCTGTTTACGGACATTGTGTTATCAATATTTTTAGTTTCTATAAATATCAATAAAATTTTTTTTGATGGTAAAAAAGTGTGAAAAATTAATGCAAGCCTCCTGATATATTGTTACAATAGCAAATGAAAAATATTAAAAATATATTGGCACAATTTTTTCTATAAGTATTTAAAGTTCAAATGTTGACAAAATTTATCACATTTAAAATTTAATAATAATATTGTGGTTAAAAATTTACAAAATGTTCAACTTTTATAGCCATGGATTGAAAATTTAAAACAAGATTCCATGTAAATAGGTTATATATAATTTACTTTATTCACCTTAATATCATCAAAATATATACTTAGTAATATCTTAGGCTGACTGACCGTTTTCGCTCAGAATCGTTTTTCTTATACAATGATATTAAATCATTGAATTAAAATATAACACCATCCATTACAGTGACTCACTTATAAAGCAGAGAAACGTAAAATTAAACACCATTTCTTATTTTTTTTTTTTTTTATAAATGTCAATAAAATTTTATTTGCTAAGTCAAAAAACTGGAAAATGTAATACAAGACTACTTTTATGTTATTAAAATAGTAGTTGAAAATATTTAAAATCCATAAGCACAATTTTTTTTTTATAAGCATTTAAAGTTTGAATTTTTACAAATTTTATTAAAATCTCAAAAATTATCAATTATTGTAATTAAAAAGGTAGAAAATGTTCAATTTTTATAACTGAGGACTGAATATTTAAAACATAGATTTTCATTAATAGTTAAAATTGTAACCAAAAAGGTGCTCTGCTGTACAGTAGGTTACAAGTGGGTCACTGTATAATGGATGGGATTAAATTTGAATTCAATGATATAATATCATTGTATAAGAAAAACGATTCTGAGCGAAAACGGTTAGTCAGCCTATGATATTACTAAGTATATATTTTGATGACACTAAGGTGAATAAAGTATTTTATATAATATAAACTATTTACGTAGTATCTTGTTTTAAATTTTCAATCATTAGCTAAAAATGGAGACAAAAAATTCGAAATAGCATCAGTTGAGAACGGCTGGGCCGATTTTGCTCAAATTTTTTTTAAATGATAGAGAATGTCGGTGAGTGGGTTTATAGCATAAATTATGGACCTAACTCATGTGAATTAGAGATTTGGAGACAAAAACTGAGTTACACCGGTGGCGCCCTCTAGCAGATAAAAATAAAAATATAAATATAATATAAATAATAATACAAATATCGATAATAGCAGGGCTTGAAATCGATTAATATCGATAAAAATCGAAAAAAAAAATATTAGAGAACAGCTGGTCCGATTTGTCTCATTTTTTTTTAAGATGTTCGTAATTAACAGGTGAAGGTTTTTACGAAGGAGCATTTTTAAAAAGTCAACTGAATAATTACAAAAACTGCAATAACTATTTATTGATGTCTGGGATTTGAACTCGATACCGTTGTCTTTATTTACTCTATGGTGTATTATACTATATTGGTTGCTATTGGTTAATCAGGCATGTTTGTTGATTTGTATTATTATTTTTTGTCAATATATATATATAAATGAATGATGGTGTGTAGATTAGACCTATGGGAAGAAGATACGCTAATTTAAAAAGGGTTAAATTTGGTTTTTTTATTCATCGGATTTTAGTACGGTTAGGTCAGGTTAGGATTTATAGGTATGTGGAATTAAGTAAAAACGTCAACCTTGGTATAACTTTGGTACTTTTTGAGTTGAATCATACACTTACGTACAAACAGCACGGGGTCCGCGATCTACCACAGGTAGATTGCCTACCTGATAATATACTGCTGCGAAACAGAATTTTTATTCCGGGCAACAGAAAAGTTAAGATAAATCTAGAACATCATACACCGAATATTAAATAACGCATTGAACAATGTTTGAGTCATATAGAGTTGGTACATTTAACGGGAAACGAAGTGCACGGGATCAGCTAGTTAGCTATAAAAGTTGAACATTTTATAAATTTTTAACTATAAAATTATTATAAAATTTTAAATTTAAATTTTTTTTTAATTTTATTGATATTTATAAAAAAAAAATTAAAAAATTGAAAACTGAAAATGTCCGTAAATTGTATTTGGTAAGTCAAAAAACTGGAAAATGTAATACAAGACTACTAGTATGTTATTAAAATAGTAGTTGAAAATATTTAAAATACATAAGCACAATTTTTTTTTATAATCATTTATTACTAATTTAAACACCGAACGAGTAAGTCATCGTTTCATACAACAACGACAAATTAAAACAAATACTAATTCGTTGTTATAATATGATGTGAATACTTACGTATTGGTCGATAAAAGCCTGGTACAAGGTGCCCATGTCAAACTGCAATCTTTGGTTGATAAGAGCTCGCTTATTCGTGTCCTTGGGGAACAGTGGATGGTCTTCTTTTCCAAAAGTTTCTACCAAGTACACCATGATTGCACGGCTACAACAAAAACCATATTAAAAAAACTTGTAATTATTGTTTAATATTATACTATTAGTACAATCAGTCAGTGGTCTTATATTGTTAAATGTATAATATATAAACCTAATCAAATTATTAAGATCGAAATCGATTGATCGTTGTCCGGACTCACACTTCGTATGTTTAAAATAAATAAATACATGACTAACTTTAATTTATTTGTGTTACAGTTAAATAAACTAAATATATTATTTATGTATTATATCATTCAATAGTTATAACTCGTATAGTTATAACTATCATAACTAAAACTCACCTCTCCCATAAAACAAAATTATCTTTAACCAGTGTAGGTAAAGTGTGTTGAGGATTTATCTGTAAAATAACAACAATTTTAATTAATACCGTACGCTGTACGATAATTTTTATGATGGATATTCAACCATAAAATAACAGATTCTCCTCCAACGATTTTCGATATTTTGTCGTAAGTCTATAGAATATAGGTAACAACTAACTATATTATAAAAAATACATAATATGCATATTATGCTTGATTTTTTTTTTGTAAATTCAGAAAAATTCACTTCAAAACGTACAATTATTATTTTTATTAATAGGTATAATTACAATACAATATGATAATACAATTTTTTTGAAAACTTACCGCCAAAAATTTTGGTTGCAAGTGCGCACCGCTGAAGAGATCCATAGGTATCAAATTCATTTCAAAATTCAAAGCCTTGGCTGTCATCAAAACGGATCTGCATGGTGGGCTGCCAGGAGTGTAGTACAAGTTCCACGTATTTCTACAATAATATTTTAAAAAAAACTATTATATTAATATACTTGTATTGGAATATAGAGTAGGTACTTATAATAGGAAACCCTTGACCAGGATGCTGTGTCCATCGCAGACGATGTGCTAGAGGATCTCCATTTTGTTACCTATCCCCGATCAGAACGACCCCGACCCAAATCTGACCGAGATACAATTAACCTGAACGGAGCATAACAAACTGCCTCGAAGCGAAAATCTCAGATGCTCAAGGTAAAAAAACCCTCGATGGTGGGGAGTGTGGATGAAATGTAGATCTTTAGCTCTTACCCAAAGTGCTCTATAACAACCTTCAGACATGCTGACATTGTCCACAACAATTCTGGCCACTCAAATATTTTTCGTGGTGCAGCTTCAGCAGCACTATTGTATATTATATTTGTTACTGTTCTCCAACTGTCAAATATGGGAGTTCACTGCGTTTCTCGACGACCTTCACCGTTCCTTCTGTCTTTAAGCCTGATCGGGCGTAATCCTGACTGATAACATTAACGTAAAGAATAGTATCTGGGGATTCAAAACCAATGATATAATAGGGGAACTCAAGCCACGACCTACTCTTGGCGAACACCAGAAATGCTTCCACCTTCGAAAGGGGTAACTCCACCTGGATCTTAGACGTCACTTTTTACAGAAGCGTGGTCGTCTCCAGATGGTCTATACTAGATACCGAATCCCAAAGCGATCACAATTACATGGAGTTCAGTTTTTATGCCAACGGGACTGATCCTGACCACGATGCTCGAAACAAGTCAGCCTCAATTCCCCCAAGACTACCGGCCCTTATAATTAGAGCCCAGTCTACTGGTGGTCCGAAGACAGGTGCAGAGTTGCGCTACAGTTTTCTCCCAAAAACGGAGCTACCAAGCGAGTTTCAGGAGATAAATGGACCAAAAAGTAGCCACAGCTTAAATATTGCGTATACGATGGTGAGAAGGAGTCTATGCCTGGAAAGCTAGTAGAACAGTTTGGTTGGACCTGTGCTCGCGGGTCACTAACTGGTTTTACGGAAGCTGGGTAACAAAGCCTTAAGATTGTCAACCAAGGGAAAAGAGCTGTCTACATTTATGACGCATTTTAAATAAACCAAAATCATTGGAAATCAATGAAATCAGTAATCTCGTGTACAATATTTATTTAAGTTAATTACTCTTTAAGTCTTTCATCATCTGAAAAAATAATTTAATTTTATATTATTTGAAATGAACATGTTACTCAACTTTGTTATTATCATTTTATATTATAATATAATTTTCATTCTTATTTAGAATTCATACGTTATAGACATTAATTTTCGTTTATCGTATTTTATACAGTAGTTAAAACGTTTTGGATTTTACAATATGTCTTATTATATTTTAACCGATAGTTTTACGTTAAATATTATCTGATTTAGTGTTATTTTAAATATTTGTGTAATTTACCTATAAATAATATTATTGAGAATAAGATAGCCTTAAGTAATTTTAGTGCCACCAGACGATCTCGGGTAAAATGATCTACAAAACAAATGTATAATAATTTATTATACATTTGTTTTAGATAAAATTTATTTTTTTTTAACTCATTAAATATTTTTCTCATACAAATCGTCCTATTCATCTAGGTCCATCTCTCGTTCCAATTTAGCAGAAATTACAATAGTTTTTTTATTGAGCGACTTAAGTTGAAATGTTTACGAGAGTTGAAAATGTAATTCAAGGTTCCTAATATGTTTGTCTTTCTATACATAATAATAAAGGAAAATTTACTGGAAAGTCACATTAATTTTATATTAGCGTTTAAAATTCAAATTTTTAAGATGGATATTCAACCATAAAATAACAGTTTCCCCTCCAACGATTTTCGATATTTTGTAGTAAGTCTATAGACAATAGGTAACAACTAACTAAATTATGTAGGTAATTTAAATTTTTACCAAATGATTATTTTATAATGAATTCATAAGAAATAATGTTCAAAATAGTTTGACTCTTTTTAATCTATTTGTATCATACTCTATTTTTTAGTTTTTTTATAAAACTATTAATAAAAAAATTTTACTAGGTCTAAAAGATTGAACATTTAATATATGGTTCCTCGTAAGTTTCAAATTAATAAAAATACATAATATGCATATTATGCTTGATTTTTTTTTTACGAGTATTTTAAATTCAGAAAAATAAACTTAAAAAAAGTACACTTTATTAATATCAAACAACCAAACATTTTCATCATTTTTATTTAAAATTGGGCAACTGTCTGGGAGAAAAAAAAATAATTAAAAAAGTTGAACAATCATCGTTCTGAACTGGATCCATGAGATGATAAAATGTTAAAATGTTATACATACCTATAGTAAGTGTACATCGAGGATATTTTTTGATCATTGATCATTAATATTCTATACAATTCTTGAGTAAACGGTCAGTGGCGTATAATTCAGTCATATTTGTGGGGGTCCATTCAAACATTTAAAATCTGCCTACTATCAACCTACTACAAAAAAAAATTGGTTTAAATCATAAAAAATTGTCAGTCCTAGCATGTGATCTGTATAATGTAAGTAGGGTACATGTATAAATACATTACCCATACAGTTATCTATAATATGAATAACATGACTAAAAACATATTATACTATATAAATAAAAATTATATTACCAAATTTTTGACACGAATTATGAATCAATGTCATTCCGATGAATAGTACTATATGTATTACGACATTATACTTTAATAAAGTTGAAGTCATTTTTAAAAAAAAAGACAGTGTTACAGTGTCTAAGCAGTTTAATGTTATAATTACGACTTTAAGTGGCAAACAATAATTAGACAATGCGAGAACTACTGACTTTTATAAGCCATTCTTACTGTCTGTTTGTTCAGTGGTTTTTGTGCATGTTTTCAACACAGATATTCCGTTAGCTTTGTTTTCGATTATTATATAGGACGTTGAAATAGTATTTTTTACGGTGAATAAATATTCACCGAACGCAACACCTAAATAACATATATGATATAATATAGCCTAGAACAGTTTATATTAAACCCGCAACACATTGCTTTTGACAAATACAAATTCGTAAATTACAATAAAAAAACAGAATAAAAATGTACCATACCACTTAAAAACACGAAACTGTTGAAAATTAAAATTCATAAAAATTAAAATTACATTTCTACTCTTTAGTTGGTTTACATGAAAAGTAGATAATAATTTATATAAACTTTTATGGCCCTCGTCTCTTAAGCCTCATACAAAAATCAATCTAAGTACTTTCTAATCCTCGACTTTGGTCGAAAAATTATGGTCCAAAATATTTAATGCATTATATTAGACTTTTCAACAGTTTTTAAATATTTCTAACATAAAATCGTAAGTTTATAAAGTATTAGCGAATTATTATGAATTATAATTATATTTACAAGCGAATCAACTTTATTTACCAATAATGAAATTTCAAAAAATGTTAAAAATTAATTTAGCTACATAAATGTTTTTACAATCAATAATTTTCTAAAAACAAGATTTACAAATTGGCTATTATGAATTTTTCAAAAAAAAATGTACTTACACCTAAGTTAAAATTTTTTATTTAAGTGTTGAAAAATAAAAAAAATGTATACTATACGTGAAACACAAGCATCATCTGTAAATGATATTTAAAAAAAACCATTAAGAGTCATTGTTTTGAAACAAGTGATTTTTTTTTGTCAGATTTTCCTGTTACACCCTGTACCTAAGTTATAACTTTAATCAATAGTTTTTCTCTTTGAATGAAATATTATTAACAAACGTTGATTTCCAACCAATCCAAAACTGACAAATATTAGAGGGGAAAAAATATATTCTATAAGTGTCTATTACTTTTTCGAGTATTTAAATAATATATATTTTTAAATGTATTCAAATACGTAATCCAAATATAAAATAAAAGTATTCTTTACAAGACTATCAATATTAGGTATTTTATAAATGGGTATGAGATCTTTAATTATAGCTAAGTACGCAATATAGATAATATTTGTTGATTACTTACTACTTTGTCAGCTGTAATCAAATTTTTTTTTTAAAATTGCAAAATAATTAAATATTAATATTGCACCTAATAATTTTCAAAACATAAGTAAATCATATCCGATATCCAATTAAAAGAGTATTATCCATTGGTATTTGAAGTATAATAAGAACTTGAGTAATAACTTAGAATCTTTTCGTTCAAATTTCGACTACCTATGTCATTTTAAATAAACTCATAATATGATTCGCGATTTGCATTGATATTTGATCTCATCCGGACAACTAAAGTCGGACTGCCCATGATACTTATTAAATGTTGTGAAAAATATAAGTAGTTGAAAATATAGTCTTTAAATTAATTCAAAAAATTCCAGCATTGAATATATACACATAAAAATGGGGTGAGCAATCTTGAAAAGGTGCTCTGCTGTACTGTAGGCTACAAGTGGGTCACTGTATAATGGATGGTTATAATTAGAATTCAATTTTATAATATCATTGTACAAGAAAAACGATTCTGAGTGGAGACGGTATGTCAGTCTAGGTATAAGACGTAAATACCTACTTATCGATGGTATTAAAAAAAAAATTGACCTATAATAGATACCTATAATAAATTTAAAATTAATCATATCACAATATACATTAGGTACTTATAACGAGTTATACATCAATAACAAACCGTGTTACTATCATAGATATATAGTAGTATACTTTAGAAATTTCAAGTACCCACGCATAATATTATACAATCACAACAAAATAACTAAAATAGTTATTCTAGGTTTTTTATTATGTATATTCGTACAAATTTGAACTTTAAATGCTTATAAAAAAAAAATGTTCCTCTGTATTTTTAATATTTTTCAACTGATATTGTGACAATATAGCAGGAGTCTTGTATTAAATTTTTACACTTTTTGGCCCAACAGATAAAACTTAATTGATTTTTATAGAAATTCCTTGAAAAGAATTCCCTTGATATTATAATCTAATGATCGTCGTAATGAAATTAATTACTGCTATTGTTGAGATGGATAAGTTGAGTTAGATATTAGGTTAGGATAGAGTTTATAAATTATAATAGAGCTTATAAAGAGTTATTAAATAAGGTCTATATCATTAGATATCAGATCTATATCATTAGTTTAGAGCAGGGCTTCAAACCGATTAACACCAGTTTTGTTATTAACCGGAAGTATTGGAAAATTTACATGAACGAAAACGAAAACGAAACCTCAATTAATTATTTTATGGAACGAAAACGAAATGTTTAACCAGAATTATTTTTCGTTCTTGAACAAAAAACATATCTATAAACCTTGGTGGTTTTCCACCAAGGTTTATACATTTCGCCTTTAATGCTGATTAAGTATGCAGTATGCGATAATTTGATAATCTAAGACCATGCATGAGATTTTTAGTATCAGTGTTATACACTTTTATGCATAAAGACTATAGAGATAGTCTAGAGATATCTTTAGCCTTCATGATTTAATAAATTACATTGAAACATAAAAATTATAAAATAAAGTTAATTTTAAATGTAGTTTTATTTTTTTTCTCATAGTAGTAGATAAAAATTAACCGGTTTTATTAATTTAAAACCCATACAATTTAGGATCAATATTAATCGGTTTTTAAACAGAAAAAAATTAAAGAAGAACTAAAACCATTAAACCAATAGTTTAAAGTCTTTAAGCTATCGTGAATCTTATTCAATCGTTTCATGGTTTGTGGTACTTACATATTTTTATAATATGAAGATTTTCTAGTCAAAGTTCTTCGCACATGATATTACAAATTTTGTAAAAGGATTTTTTTTTATATAATAATCTAGTATTTTAGATTCTGAGCGGAGCGATGAATGTATTGGTTTTTCAATGATGTGTGTTTTTTTTTTTTTATATTTTTATATTTTTTTTTGTGTCTGTCATCACGTTTTGGGACAGTAAAAGTGCTTAGATTTTCTTCAATAGTACCTTTTCTGATAGGAAAGTGAATCTAGTTGGTACTTTGGGGGGTCAAAAGTAAACATTTCCCAGTAGTTTGTCACAAGCGCCGGGATAACAACATAAAAATTAAGGAAAAACGGGAATTTTTACGCAAAATTGGTTTTCCAAAAAATTGATTTTGGTTTTTGGTGTAACTCTAAAACAAATTAACGTATATATATGGAATTTTCACTGGTTGTTCATATTTGCATTTTCTATACACGATAACATTTTCAAAATATTTTGATTTATTTTGAACTGTTTAGGGACATTTTCATTTTCCATTTTTTTTTAGTTTTTTTTTTCTAAAAATATCAATAAAATTTTATTTGTTGGTTGCGAAAGCTTGAAAATTTAATAGAAGGCTCCTAATATATTGTTTCAAAGGCAGATGAAAAATATTAAAAATCCTTAGTCACAATTTTTTTTTATAAGCATTTAAAGTTCAAAAATTGTAAAAATATGGAAAAATCACGAAAATTAGCGAATTATTTTGAATTAAGAATTCGTAAAAATTTTTCTTTTTAAATCTAAGATTTGAAAATGTAATACAAGATTACTCATAAGTTTGTCTACCTTTATCAATAAAAAATCTCTGCCGGAAAGTCAAATTAAATTTTTATGAGCGTTTGAAATTCAAATTTTACAACATTGGATGTTCACTCGATTTCTCATGTAGCGATTTCCTTATTTTGTTGTAATTCAAAAACGAATAACTGTAGATACATGAAAATTTCACTGAATGTTTAAATTAGAATTTCCTATACACCATACAATTCTGAAAAAATTTTGACTCTTTTTGAGCTGTTTATGGACATTTACAGCTTTCAATTTTTTTTAGTTTTGTTTTCTATAAATATCAATAAAGTTTTATCTGTTGGGCCAAAAAGTGTAAAAATTTAATACAAGGCTCCTGATATATTGTTACAATATTAGTTAAAAAATATTAAAAATACATAGGCACAGTTTTTTTTCTAAGCATTTAAGGATCAAATTTTGACAAAATTTATCAAAATCTCGAAAATTATCAATCATTGGAATTAATAAATTATAAAATGTTCAGTTTTATAGCTAAGGATTGCAAATTCAACACAAAGGTTCTCGTAAATAGTTCATACTGTAACCAAAAAATCTAAAAAATATATGAACACAGTTATTTTTTACAGACATTTTAAATTCAAATTTGGATGAAATTACATATTAAAAAACCTAGAATAACTATTTTAGTTATTTTGTTGTGATTGAATAATATTATTCGTGGATACTTGAAACTTCTAAAGTGTACTATTATATATCTATGATAGTATCACGGTTTTTGTTGATGTATAACGCGTTATAAGTACCTAATGGATATTTTGATATGATTAATTTTGGAATTTATTATAGGTACCTACCTATTATAGGTCAAATTTTGGTTTAGTACCATAGATATGTATAATGTATATAATATGTCTTATACCTAGACTGACATACTGTCTCCGCTCAGAATCGTTTTTCTTATACAATGATATTATATCGTTGAATTCAAATTTAATATCATCCATTATACAGTGACCCACTTGTAACCTACTGTACAGCAGAGCGACACCCACTTGCCCACCTTTTTTTCTATACATTTCGATGAAAATATTTTCTTACGGTCGAAAAATCAAAAATTTAATAAGTACAATAGGTTACATTTAAAAATATTACAGACACCAAGGTACATTGTTGGGTACCTTTCAGTTATCACGACTACCAAGCGTATTGAATGGTGGTTATTATTAGCATTGGTGTGGGGATTTCTTTTAGATAAGTAATTTGACCTTTTACTTGCCATTTTCCAACGCAGTTAGGGTTAGACCGTTGTTGTGTGTCGTGTCATATTATCACAATGCAAATCTGGGATTTACAATAGAACGAAAAAGGTGCCGTGTCTTTTTTCCAAGAACATTGGTGTTTTACCTAAAAGACGACTATGTGGGTCTGATGACGAAGCTAAATTGTACTAGATGAAATTTATCGATTTTGGGAAAATAAAATAATTTTTCAGTAATTGTTAATTAGTATGAACAACTATGTTATTTTGTAATATCAATTCCCATTATATTTCTAATCTTTTTTTCAATAATTCGCCATTTCCTCGAACACTGGTCAAATTCCATAACAATTATACAAATAATTTCTTTTTATTTTCGTTATAAATTATTAGTTAATGAAATCTAGATAAAGTAATGTGTTTTCGGGAAAAAAAAAATTTGCAAGACCGCAAGAGTCTTGCAGTGATGGCCTTGTCATGTTCTTGCAAGCCTAATCTTGGTCTTGGTCTTGCAGCAAGAGTCTTGCGAGACCGCAAGACCAAGACCAATTTTGATCGTCACTAATGCATACTTTAGAAGATCATAGTTAATAACCTAGCTAACCAAAATTGATCATTTGACTGTCAAAATGTTTAGAAAAAAAGTTTAGCGGAATCCATAAAAAACATAGTGGTTACCATTTGAAAAATTAAGTTCGATTTTATTATTATTACAACTGCGTGTATAAAAATGTTGAATATGTTATAAAATAAATTGCCTGTTAAAAATAAAGAAACCATTGTCTTTTTTTGTTTTAACGAAAATCCATATCATAGATCCATACCTAATTGTTAAAAAAAAAAAGCAGCATACAATGACATAAGATACACCCTTTATATTTTTTTATTTTTGTATAGTAAAAAATTATACAATAATATAAAGTCGTTAATATGTAATGATACAATTATTTTGAAGCTAAAGTTGAAAGGGGGCCCACTAAGTGTATGGTGTCCCGGGGCCCAATTTATCCTTAATCCGGGCTTGCACCTGACAAAAATAATTTAATTTTACGTTAATTGTAATGATCATGTTACTCAACTTAGTGTTTATGGTTATTTAGAAGTTAGAACTAATACGTATAAACTAATGACTATGTTTGTGACTACTTATATTATTCACAACAGTTAAGGAGTATATTGTGGTGGTCCAATTTTAGTTGTACAAATGAGAACCTACATGTATAATGAAAATTGTGAATCATATTATTTTACTGAAAATTTGGACGTATTGTAGTAAAAGTTTCCGAGTGACTATACTATAAATAATAAAGTACTAGCTGATCCCGTGCACTTCGTTTCCCGTTAAATGTATCAACTCTATATGACTCAAACATTGTTCAATGCGTTATTTAATATTCGGTGTATGATGTTCTAGATTTATCTTAACTTTTCTGTTGCCCGGAATAAAAATTCTGTTTCGCAGCAGTATATTATCAGGTAGGCAATCTACCTGTGGTAGATCGCGGACCCCGTGCTGTTTGTACGTAAGTGTATGATTCAACTCAAAAAGTACCAAAGTTATACCAAGGTTGACGTTTTTACTTAATTCCACATACCTATAAATCCTAACCTGACCTAACCGTATTAAAATCCGATGAATAAAAAAAACCAAATTTAACCATTTTTAATTTAGCGTATCTTCTTCCCATAGGTCTAATCTACACACCATCATTCATTTATATATATATATATATTGACAAAAAATAATAATACAAATCAACAAACATGCCTGATTAACCAATAGCAACCAATATAATATAATACACCATAGAGTAAATAAAGACAACGGTATCGAGTTCAAATCCCAGACATCAATAAATAGTTATTGCAGTTTTTCTAATTATTCAGTTGACTTTTTAAAATTTTTTCCTTCGTAAAAACCTTCACCTATTAATTACGAACATCTTAAAAAAAAATTGAGACAAATCGGACCAGATGTTCTCTAATATTTTTTTTTCGATTTTTATCGATATTAATCGATTTCAAGCCCTGCTATAATCGATATTTGTACTATTATTTATATTATATTTATATTAATATTTTTATCTGCTAGAGTGCGCCACCGGTGTAACTCAGTTTTTGTCTCCAAATCTCTAATCCACATGAGTTAGGTCCATAATTTATGCTATAAACCCGCTCCCCGACATTCTCTATCATTTAAAAAAAATTTGAGCAAAATCGGCCCAGCCGTTCTCAACTGATGCAATTTCGAATTTTTTGTCTCCATTTTTATATATAAAGATAATGCTCTACTAAAGGCATATTATTTACTTTTGTTTGGTCCATTATTCACCATGCCATTACAAATAGCGTTTGATATTTGTGTGGCTAAAGTCCTACTATAATAATATTGTATACCCTTAAAAAAGTTTTAGAAAATGTTTGGCTTGTTTTTGGGAGGGGAATATTGTAAGGGTTGGGAGGCTTGTACCATAAAGACTCTCCTCTATTCGAACCTCAGCGCTATCCAGACATTTTATCGAGGCGTTCATGGACTTAGAGATTAAGGAGGATAACTCAACTAGGGGGTAGACAGGGAACTTCGCTATTGTATTCCAAGCTATAAGTTATAACACATTAACATAGTAGTATGAAATATTATTTAACCATCCATAACAATAATCATAATACAATACGTATTCGTCCACTGTAAATAACACACGAGTATTACCTATATGTATTACCTATATGTATTGTATAACGTGGAATTTTCTGCAGAAACATATTTATTTGCTTTCATCAAATAATTTTAAATAAACATAATATTCTGTTAACAATAAGTCTTACATGTAAAAATGTATGCATATGAATATGCACCTTTTGTTTTTTTGGGTCACATACTTAAATGAGAAAACATTACTTTTAAAGTTTTAACAAATACGAATACTTTAAATACAAAAGTAGAGTAAAAATTTATCAAACCGCGTGAAAAATCAAAACTGTTAAATGTTGTAATTCATAAAAATTTAAACTCATTTCTACTCCTAAGTTGGGTTGTATGAAAAGTAGATAATAAATATAAGCCATTTATAGCAATCGTCTCTTCAGCCTCGTAAAAAACCAATCTCGAGATTTTTTAAATGTTGACTTTGGTTAAAAAAATTAGTAACAAAAATCAATTATAGATGCAATGGCGTTTAAAGAAAAATTATAAGTATTTGAGATGTCAAGAATTTAGAGGTATCAAGGTTCGAGTCACCTAGAGTCGACTATTTCATATTAATTTCATGTTTACAATAATAGTTGACCGACAAAAATAATGTCATTTCTATCGTCTGGATATTATACTATGTTCGAAATCATATATAATACATACTGTATTATTTAGAAGCCAATGATCACGTGTATAAGACGTGGAGCTTTTAGCAGAAACACATTTATTCATTTTAAACAAACCGTGTTAAATAAACATAAACAAGCCATGCATGTAAAAAACGATCCATTTGTGCCCTTTTTGTTTTTTTTTTTGGTCACAAACTTAAACCAGAGAACGTGGATTTTAACAAATATGGAGGAATACGTAAATTAATACAAAAGCAGGACAAAAATAAAATTGAACAAACCACTTAAAAAATAAGAACTGTTAACAGTTAAAATTCATTAAAATTTAAATTCCATTTCTACTCTTGAGTTGGTTACATGAAACATAAGCAATTTATAGCCATCTCTTCATCTTAAAAAAAATCTACGTATTCTGGGTAATACGAAAATCTAGGTATTCTTCAAATGTCGACATTTGTTTACTTGGTCAACTAAAAGTTTTTATACTTTTAATTTTATAGATAATTCTATTAATTAGGTGCCTACTTTTTTAATGGATACGAGATCGGTAATTATAATTAAGTGTGCAGTATAAAATATTAGTTGACCGTAAATTACTATTTAATCAGATATACCTACTCAGATTTTTAATGTAGCAATATAATAATTATGGATTAATATTTCACTAATAATTTTCAAAATGAAAGTAAATAATAACCTTTTAATAGAGTATTAAATTTAAGCTATATTTTAAAATGATCATAAATTCATAACTTACTTAAAATCAATAATATCATTAAAATCCTCCGAGGTGCCCTAGATTAATAATCTCACCTTCATATATTTCGACATGGATCAATTCCCTCTAATTTTAAAAATAACAGAGTTAAATGGATTATTGATAACGTAAAATATGGTATAAAGTACGCTTGTAAGACGGAGACAACACATATGGATGTGTCCTCTTAAATTACATTGTATATAAGTATTTGAAAATATCGTCATTAACTTTACTTAAAAATTCCAACATTGATAGTATATACATAGTTTCAACATAGAAATGGGGTGAGCATCCTTTAAAAAGCACACTGTTCTTAATATTGTAATGAAACGCTATTGGTTGGTAATTATTTTCGTTTATTTATTTTGAACCAATATGCTCATCATCTTATTTTGATACAAAATATATGTTTTATAACATTATTTTCTTTTATATCAGTTTCAATTACTATACTCCGTAGAGTTTACAATAAAAATAGTTTATTATGGGTTTACATATAAGGGGTGGGAATGTGACAATTAAACTCACGGTTTTGTTGAATCAACGGTGTGTATAGGCTCGGCTCTGACGGCGGCGTATAAACACAAAGGTCTCAGGGTGCGAGTAAAGGTCCAGTGGTTTCGTTCAGGTAACCTACTGACGTACTCGACTTATGGCTGTTGGTGGAAGTTGACGGCAAGTGACTCGGATCGAATGGCGGGCTTGGCGGCAAACAATGAGTTCTCTTGACGTCCGGCTGGTGAATGATGCTGGTCTGGTTACGACGACGGGCTCTGCTCTGGTGGCGGCGGCGTGTAACGTGGTGACAGGTTGTCCCATAGACCTATTAACTAATGGACTGCGCGTTAGACAAAATTTACTCAGACAACATCTGATAAGCAAAAAGGGGTATTTTGGAAGAAACAATGAATAATTATTTATTGTTCCAAGATTTATGTACACTGATTAGTTAATTTTTGGCGATAGCAGTCCGCTGATAACAAAAGTTGAAAACTTTTTAAATTATATTATTTAAATATTTTATAACTGCAATATAAAAAATTCATGGAATAAACAATAATATGTAATTTATTCTTCCACAATACCCCTTTTTGCTTATCAGATGTTGTCTGAGTGTTTCTCTTGGTTGGGGGTGAGGAAGTAGCAGTCCATTAGTTAATAGGTCTATGGGTTGTCCGCGGTGTCGTGTTAGTACACGCACTCTGACGGCGCGATGGTAAACGGGAGGTGCCGGGCAAGACTATGTGCACATCCGTGTATAACGAGTATAAACTCGTCCGGCTTGCGCAGTCTGGGGGCAAAATGCTGTTGAGCGTACAGTAAATAGTGTCCGTGTATAACGAGTGGTATGCTCAGCCCTATGCAACTCGATGAGATTAACATATAATAATCCGTGCTCTTATTGACGGGACAGGGAACTCATAAATACTAGTACTGCCATCTATCAACGACGTATGGTGATCTATAAGTTTAATGTCAATGATATCTCATGTTATGATAAATATTAAATAATACAACTTATGGGCATTCTTTTTTTTTCTTAAAATTAGGCCTTTCAGCCTTTGTATGATTATAGGACGTGGACTAAAGTAGCAAATTCTATAACAACAAACAACTTTTGAGTTTTTATTTTATATATAATAATAATAAATAATAATAATGATGTTCATTAATAATGAACACAATGACTTACATAATACATTTTGTTAAACATTTTGAATACTTAGTATTGGTAAGTGTAATATTAATTATATCTTTAATAATAGATATAATGCACGAATGTTTTGTGAAACTTAATGAAATTATTATGATTGACAAAATTTTGATAGTTTTTTCTTTTTGCGTTTTCTTTTAGCTGTTCCTGGTTTGTTTGCCTAGTCCATTGACGCATTCTCATATTTATATAATATTTTATTATATACGCTATAATAAAATCTTTATGTTCCCCACATGGAAATGTGAACGTCTCACACTTGGTTATCAAGGCTTCTACCGTGTCTTCAAAAACACTTGTAATGGAATCGGAACTACAAATTCCCAATTCTCTTTCCGCTTAAGAGTAACTATAAAAGTTGGAACTCCTTCTGTTCCTTTATGACATTTTTTGGCATGATGAGGTACAAAGTTATAAACTACTAAAAGTGTTTTCAATTAAAAACGCTCGTCGTTCGAGTTAAATTACATAAGTACATAACAATATACTTTTGTTTTTATACATTTTGGCGCAATTTTTGTTTATGTATTAGATTTAGGCGGGGAGATGAATGTATTGGATTTACAATGTTTTTCTTTCTGTGTTTGTATACACGTTTTATAGATGAAAAAATGCTTCAATCTTTAACTTTAATGAATATTTCTGGTAGCTTTGTACTTTTATTTGTAGGTATTCGGAAAATTTACAGTACCTAGGTACTTTACAAAATCGGGAAAACGGTAATTTTTACGAAAAACAAGATTTCAACAAAATCAACTATCTTATTTTCGTAATTCTTTATTCTAGTATATAATCATAATTATAGACGTACATTTTTCTTAAAATATTTATATCAGCATTTTCTAGACATAAGTCCAAAACACATGGGCCCCCTCCGGCCCTCCCATGCCCATATTTCTAAAAAAATGTATACATATTTTAAAAATAATTACAAAAAAAAACATATTATAATATCAAATGTTTTCCAAAAATTATGAACCCCCACCCTCACCAACCATATCTCTAGAGCCACCCTTGACTCAGGCACGTACACAAAAATAAAATTCGAGGGAGGTTCATATTAGATTTCGGGGGGTTATTAATCTATATATATAAATAAACTACACAACTATTAATTTTCGGGGGGGTTTGAACCCCCAAAACCCCCCTGTATACGTGCCTGCCCTGACTAGATGAGTGTATAGGTGTAATTACACTCGAAAGTCGAAATGTAGTACCTGCTATTTAATAATCAGTATAACAACTGCACCTGAGACCGTGGTTTCCGTTAATAAATAATAATGAAAAACATTAATCCGCATGACTACTCTCTGTCCGGTCATTAAGAACACGGATTTCATTATCAAGTTGCCAGACCTAATAATCTAAGACCGTGGGTATGCTCGTCCGGCTCACTTAGATACTGTACTCAGCGGGGAGTTTGGTACTGTAGCAGCGTTTTCTAGGTAGTATATATGCTACTTGGGTCCTCTTCGTGGTGGTTAAAACAGGCAAAGCACTTTTACTGATTCAGTGTCTTTCCTCATAACTTAAAACCGATGTAAAATACGTACCGTGTTCTTTAGGTTCTACTGATTTTTATGGTGCTTTCGAAAGGGTTTTATGATGCGGGGTTTTGTCCGAAAATGAGCTTTCCTTTGCGGGCGGCGTACCGGTGATATCGGAGTTGCGGTATGCACGCGTTCTGACGGACGTCGGGAACGGCTGTTGCGGTGTTCCGCGCGTCATTACTGCGCGAGAGCGCGTCGCGGTAGTAATATATAACTGATGACGACTGGTAACGAGAGTGCGCTACGGTCTTAGAGCGTTCGAGTTTGTCTCGTTACAATATGATATTCTTTATTATTATACAAATTATCGTCGTTATGAAATTTAAATTTGCTAACAATGTAATAGTAGATTATATATTTATATACAGGATAGTAGGCCCTTGTACTAAGGGGCCCTTCATCAATAAGCACCAAGTGGCCATAACTAAAAGATTGCAATTCTAAAATCTTTATTATTCTCAACCGTGATTTCTGATATCTGAATTTGATAATAGATTACGTACTGACGTACTGTTTCACAACTAACGAGACACGACAGCAGCTGCCGTATTATATTTATTTATTTTTATCACTTGTCATTGTGTTAACGAACTTAATATTGATATCAAAAAAGTAATTAGGGAGTCGTTTGGTGGAGCAGCAAATATATGCGTCGTAAATTCAATGGTCAGCACATGTCAGAGCTGACAGTCCAAAAAGTGTTCATATTTAGTGCTTTCTCATATATTAAATGTATGCATCTGTGATTCATGCTCTAACGTAGGATTTAGTTTCGAAGAAAATGTATGAATCATAAATAATATGTTTTTGTTGATAAGTAACCATGACAGCGAAAACATGACGCAAAATCGGTTAGAGTCAGAAAATCAATTTATTAAAAACATATTAACTATGTTAAAATAAATAAATAAACTCAAAAATTTACAATTTATTAAAACCAAACAATCACTCATTTTCATTATCTTTTTTTTTTTTGCTTTATAGGCCATTTAGGCCTTTCACACCTTCTACTAATCCTCTCTACAAGTTACGGTCATTAGCGGTCTCAATGTCTGCAGTTCCGTCTATCATCCTTATGTCTACATTGACCCTATTTTGCCACCGTTGTCTAGTTCTTCCCCTGGGGCGCTTGCCAGCTGGTTTATTTATCAGTACCTCCCGAATTATAATACCTTCCGCGCTCCACACATGACCCGCCCATTTTAAACGCTTGGAATTCAAAAAGCATTTAATACTAGGTTTATTGTACAAAGATTCCAAAGTGGTATTTTCCCTCCTTTCATAGATCCCAGTTGTTTCATTTCTGATAGGGCCGTATATTTTTATTAGCTCTTTTCTCTCGAAGGTAAGAAGTTTCTCCTCATCTCATTTAGTCGTCGACCACGTCTCATAAGCATACATTACTATTGGTCCTAAATATTATGTTATATATTTTTTTTCCTTTGTCGCCCATGACAGCATTTTTGAGCTTAATATTTCATTCATTGAGAAGTATGCTCGGTTCACCGAGTTTAACTTCATTATGCATGTCATTTTTATGGTTGATATTAACCCCCAGGTACTTAAAATCATCTACCTGTTCAAAGGTGTATGGTCCAACTATCAGATTGTTCTTAGCGAGCGTGTGGCGTGTCATTAGCATGTATTTTGTTTTTGCTTCGTTAATTATGAGACCCATCTTCCGACTAGATGCAATTCATTTTTCCGCAGTGTTTCCTATTTCTTGGTGACTATTTCCTTGTATAACAACATCATCTGCGTATGCCAGCATTGTCATATTTGTATTGAGCTCCAATACTTAGTCTTCTCCTACATCTCTAAATACTTGTTCGAGAGCAAGGTTAAACAAAATGGGAGAAAGGGCATCTCCCTGTTTTAATCCCGATTTTACTTCAAACTGGGGGGGATAGCTCCCCCTGCCATCGAACTTTGCAGAATGTGTTTCCTTAACACAAATACAAGCATACAGCTAATGACATTTACCATATTTATCATAGGCAATATAAAATGATGGTAAAGTTTAAATCAAAATTAGATAATTAAATTTATTTCCAAAAATTTAAAAAGTAAGAAATACAGTTTAATTTTTAAAGATATATTAATATTTTTTTGGAAACAAATGAATAATTTATTTTCCGGGGGCTATTAAAATTTTTAAAACCCCCTAGTTGCGTTTATAACCGAAAGCGCAACGACAAAAACGGGGTTCAAAGGAAAAAGCAAAAGCAAAAAAATCCCCTTGATCCCCCCCATCATAAATACACCACTGATCAGGTAGTGTAAAAGAAGAAACTATCAAAATCGCCGTCACACATCATTTCACTAACAAATAGTATATCCGAAGTCAACACCGTTACAACAAATATCAAAAACATTTGTTGGTTAATTATATAAAAGGATAAATTGGTGAAAGGTACGTTTACAAATTGAAATAACTTATTTTACCTATTCATTTTGAATTAACTCATTTTTATTTTTCATATTAATGTATAGTGTAATATTATATTCATTAAATTGTTATTAGTGTTTAATATTTATTATTACAATTTTAAATAACTAATGGACCGACACGGCTTGATTTATTTTGTTTATTGAATCAGAGAATTCTTCACCTATGATCTTAGCTTTTACAGCATTTTTTAGTACTTCAGTCGCTGTAAATACTTCTTCCGTGGTAACTAAATCCGTTTGTGAATCTCTTTTATTCATTTTATTGACTACGATTGTTTTGAATCGTTCTAATCCAACTTGATTGATTTCTTTGTATCCCACCATTTTATCTTTGCACCTTTGAAGCCATTTAGAGACATTTCCGTGCTTATTCAAGTCAATACCGGAAACCTGAAGAAAATACGAAAGTTTGTGTTAAACATGTGCCAAAGTTATAATAATGATGTGTAAAAAAAAATTCATAAAGAAAATACCTCAAAGGTTGAAATGGAAGCTGCCAAAGATATATCGGCCAAAGTCAATGAATCGCCAGCAACCCAATCGGAATTTTTCAGAAAGGTATCCAAAAACCCGATGGCTTCTTGGAGTATCTTCTCTTTTTTTTCGGTTTTTTTTGAATAACCGAAAAACCAATTTATCTGTGAAATGAAAAAAAATCTTCAACTTTAATTCGCAATTTGATAAATATATTATGTGTACAAATAAAAATTAATGCGTCGATAAGGTATTTTATTTTACTTATTATGTGTGGTTTTTGAGAATTTTTTGAGAAATTTGTTTTAAGGTCATCTGTAGAAATGTATTTAAATTTAAAAATTCCGAAAGTTTTCAGAAGAACAGGGAAAAACAAAATAAAAATTAAGGAAATTTTATGGTACAGCAGAGCAACGTCCAATTAAACACTATTTCATAGTTTTTTTTTTTATGAATGTCAATAAAATTTTATTTGCTAAGTCAAAAAACAGGAAAATGGAATACAAGACTACTAGTATGTTATTAAAAAAATTGTTGAAAATATTTAAAATACATAAGCACAATTTTTTTTTTATAAGCATTTAAAGTTCGAATTTTTAAAAATTTTATTAAAATCTCAAAAATTATCAATTATTGTAATTAAAAAGTTAGAAAATGTTCAATTTTTATAACTGAGGACTGATTATTTAAAACAAAGATTTTCATTAATAGTTAAAATTGTAACCAAAAAGGTGCTCTGCTGTACAGTAGTTTATAAGTGGGTCACTGTAGAATGGATGGTATTCAATTTGAATTCAATGATATAATATCATTGTATAAGAAAAACGATTCTGAGCGAAAATGGTTAGTCAGCCTATGATATTACTAAGTATATTTGATAATACTAAGATGAATAATGTAATTTATATTTTACCTATTTAAGTAGAATCTTGTTTTAAATTTTCAATTATTAGATATAAAAGATGAACATTTTATACATTTTTAACTATAAATTATTATAAAATTTTAAATGTGATAAATTTTGTCAAAATTTGAACATTAAATGCTTATAAAAAAAAATTGTGCATATTTATTTTTAATATTTTTCAAGTGTTATTGTAACAATATATCAGGAGCTTTGCATTAATTTTTCACGCTTTTTTAACCAACAAATAAAATTTTATTGATATTTATAGAAAAAAAAAATTAAAAAATTAAAAACTGAAAATGTCCGTAAATAGCTCAAAAAGAGTCAAAATATTTTCAAAACTATATGGTGTATAGGAAATGATATTATCAACATTCAGTAAAATTTTCAAGTATCCACAGTCATTCGTTTTTTTAATTTCAACAAAATGAGAAAATCGTTTCATGAGAAATCGAGTGAATATCAAATGTTGTAAAAATATGAATTTCAAACGTTCATAAAAATTTTATTTGAGTTTTTTGTAAACATTTTTTTTGTTGATAAAGGTAGACAAACTTATGAGGAATCTTGCATTAAATTTTCATATCTTAGATTTAAAAAGAAAAATTTTTATAAATTTCTAACTCGAAATGATTTGCAAATTCTCGTCATTTTCAAGTATCTTATCAATATTTGGAACTTAAATGCTTATAACTAGAAACTGTGACTAAGGATTTTTAATAATTTTCATCTGCCTTTGAAACAATATATTAGGAGCCTTCTATTATATTTTTAAGCTTATATACCCAACAAATAAAATTTTATTTATATTTATAGAAAAAAAAACTAAAAAAAATATAAACTAAAAATGTCCGTAAAAAGCTCAAATTAATTCATAATATTTTAAAAATTTTACCATGTATATAAAATGGAAATGTAAACAACCAGTGAAAATTTCAATTTGTTTTAAAGTTACATCCAAAACCAAAATCGTATTTTTGGAAAACAGATTTTAGTGTAAAAATTCCCGTTTTTCCTAAATTTTTATTTTGTTTTTCACACCGCTTTTGAAAATTAATGTGAAATTTTCACTTTTTACCCCCCAAAATACCAACTAGATTCACTTTCCTATCAGAAAAGCTACTGTTGAAGAAAATCCAAGCACTTTTACTTTCCTAAAACGTGATGACAGACACAAAAAAATCTTAAAAATTAAAAAAAAAAAAAACACACATCATTGTAAAATCAATACATTCATCGTTCCACTTAGAATCTAAAATTGTGCCTATATATATTTAATAATTTTCAATTGCCATTGTAACAATATATCAGGAGCCTTGTATTAAATGTTTACACTTTTGGCCCAACAGATAAAACTTAATTGATATTTGAAGAAAAAAAACTAAAAAAATTGAAAACTGAAAATGTCAGTTATTCGTTTTTGAATTACAACAAAATAACGAAATCGCTACATGAGAAATCGAGTGAATATCCAATGTTGTAAAAATTTGAATTTCAAACGCTCATAAAAATTTAATTTGACTTTCCGGTAGACATTTTTTTATTTATAAAGGTAGAAAAACTTATGAGAAATTTTGTATTACATTTTCAAATCTTAGATTTAAAAAGAAAAATTTTTACGAAATTCTTAACTTAAAATAATTTGCTAATTTTCTTGACTTTTCCATATTATGTCAATTTTTTAACTTTAAATGCTTATAAAATAAAATTGTGACAAAGAATTTTTAATATTTTTCATCTGACTTTGAAACAATATACTAGGAACCTTCTATTAAATTTTCAATTTTTCAAAACCAACAAATAAAATTTTATTGATATTTGTACAATAAAAACTAAAAATAAATGAAAATGAAAAAGTCCCTAAACAGTTCAAAACAAACCATAATATTTTAAAAAAATTATCGTGTATGGAAAATGCAAATATAAACAACCAGTGAAAATTTTATGTAAATACGTTCATTTTTTTTTAAAGTTACATCAATAACCAAAATCGATTTTTTGGAAAACAGATTTTGCATAAAAATTTCCGTTACTACTTAATTTTTATGTGTTTTATCCCGGCGCTTGTGAAAACTATTGAGAATTTTAAAATTTAACCTCCCGAAGCACCAACTATATTCACTTTCCAATCGATCAAGATACTGAAGTTGAAAAACGAAGCATTCTTTCGACTACTTATTGTGTACACAGACACAAAAATAAATAAAATAAAAAATAAAAAAAAACACACATTGTAAAATCAATACATTCATCTTTCCACTCAGAATCTAAAAAATCACAAAATATCAGAAAACATATGTTATATTATACTCTTCGTCATCCCTCAGAATCGTTTATCGAATACAATGATATTATACCATCGAATTCATATTTAATGCCATCCATTACAATGACCCACTTGTGAGGTTACAAGTACACGGCACAGAAGAGCGAACATCCACTTACCCACTTATTAATCATTGATTTTTTTTTTATTTGAACAATAGCCCCCCGGAATAATAGTCATAATATTATTATGTCAAGCTATTACGAATTTTACCGTATAATGATAATATGATAAGTGGTAATGGTTGTTGGTAGACCATAAACTGTATAGGTATCGCTAGAACGTTTAATAATATTGATACGACGTAATAGGGCACATCACTACATCAGTGTGAAAGCGAAAGAATTGGTGGTATGCGCCTGCGACGGTATATATACCAAATTAAAACACCGAACGAATAAGTCATTGTTTCAAACGACAACGACAAATTAAAACAAATACTAATTCGTTGTTATAATATGATGTGAATGTTTACATATTGGTCGATAAAAGCCTGGTACAAGGTGCCCATGTCAAACTGCAATCTTTGGTTGATGAGAGCTTGTTTTTCCGTGTCCTTGGGGAACAGTGGATCATCTTCTTTTCCAAAAGTTTCTACCAAGTACACCATGATTGCACGGCTACAACAAAAACCATCGACTATTAAGAAAACTTGTAATTATTGTTTAATATTATACTATTAGTACAAAGTCAGTGGTCTTATTATGTTGTTAAATGTATAATATATAAACCTAATCAAATTATTAAGATCGAAATCGATTGATCGTTGTCCGGACTCACACTTTGTATATTTAAAATAAATAAGTACAACCCTAACTTTAATTTTTGTGTGTTACAGTTAAATAAACCAAATATATTATTTATGTATTATATAATTCAATAGTTAAAACTCGTATAGTTATAACTATCATAACTTAAACTCACCTCTCCCATAAAACAAAATCATCTTTAACCAGTGTAGGTAAAGTGTGTTGAGGATTTATCTGTAAAATAACAACAATTTTAATTAATACCGTAAGCTGTACAATAATTTTTATGATGGATATTCAACCATAAAATAACAGATTTTCGATATATCATATATCTGTAGTAAGTCTACAGACAATAGGTAACAACTAACTATATTATATAGGTAGTTTAAAAAACGTACAATTTATTAATAGGTATAATTACAATACAATATGATAATACAATTTTTTTGAAAACTTACCGCCACAAATTCTGGTTTCAAGTGCTCTTTGGTGACGAGATCCACAGGTATCAAATTCATTTCAAAATTCAAAGCCTTGGCTGTCATCAAAACGGATCTGCATGCTGAGTTTCCAGGTACGTAGTACAAGTTATACACATGTCTACAATAATATTTAAAAAAAAACTATTATATTAATATACTTGTATTGGAATATAGAGTAGGTAATTATAATAGGAAACCCTTGACCAGGATGCTGTGTCCATCGCTGACGACGTGCTAGAGGATCTCCATTTTGTTATCCCCGATCAGAACAAACCCGAACCAAATCAGAGGGAGATACGATTAACCTGAACAGACCATGACAAACTGCCTGGAAGCGAAATTCTCAATTGCTCATCGTTAGCGAACCCTTGATGACGGGGAGTGTGGATGAAATGTGGATATTTAGCTCTTACCCAAAGTGCTCTATAACAACCTTCGGACATGCTGACATTGTACACAACAATTCTGGCAACTCAAATATTTTTCGTGGTGAAGCTTCAGCAGCACAATTGCATATATTTGCTACTGTTCTCAAACTGTCAAATATGGGAGTTCACCGCGTTTCTCGACGACCTTCACCGTTCCTTTTGTCTTTAAGCCTAGCCGGGCATAATCCTGACTGGTAACTTTAACGTAAAGAATAGTATCTGGGTATTCAAAATCAATGACATAATAGGGGAACTCAAGCCACGGCCTCCTCTTTGCGAACAAAAGCAATGCTTCTACCTTCGAAAGGGGTAACTCCACCTGGATCTTAGACGTCACTTTTTACAGAAGCTGTGTTTCTCCGTATGGTCTATACTAGATACTGAATCCCAAACCGATCCCAAGTACATGGATTTCAGTTTTTATGCCAACGGGACTGATCCCGACCCCGATGCTCGAAACAAGTGAGCCTCAATTCCTCCAAGACTACTGGACCTTATAATTAGAGCCCTGCAGTCTACTGGTGGTCCGAAGACAGGTGCAGAGTTGCGCTACAGTTTTATCCCAAAAACGGAGCTATCAAGTGAGTTTCAGGAGATAAATGGACCAAAAAGTAGCCACGGCTTAAATATTGCGTATACGACGGTGAGAAGGAGTCCATGCCTAGCACTCTGGAAAGCTAGTAGATCAGTTTGGTTGGACCTGTGCTCACGGGTCACTAACTGGTTTTACGGAAGCTGGGTAACAAAGCCTTAAGATTGTCAACCAAGGGAAAAGAGCTGTCTACATTTATGATGCATTTTAAATAAACCAAAATCATTGGAAATCAATGAAATCAGTAATTTCGTGTACAATATATTTTATTTAAGTTATTTACTCTTTAAGTCTTTCATCACCTGAAAAAAATAATTTCATTTTATATTATTTGAAATGAACATATTACTCAACTTTGTTATTATCATTTTATATTATAAAATAGTTTTCATTCTTATTTAGAATTCATACGTTATAGACATTAATTTTCGTTTATCGTATTTTTTACAGTACCACCTAAAACGTTTTGGATTTTACAATATGTCTTATTATATTTTAACCGATAGTTTTACGTTAAAAATTATCTGATTTAGTGTTATTTTAAATATTTGTGTAATTTACCTATAATATTATTAAGAATAAGATAGCCTTAAGTAATTTTAGTGCCACCGGACGATCTCGGCTAAAATTATCTACAAAACAAATGTATAATAATTTATTATACATTTGTTTTAGATAAAATTTTATAAAATTTATTTTTTTTTAACTCACTAAAGATTTTTCTGATACAAATCGTAATATTTATATAGGTACCTATTTTAAGAGGACGCCACACCCGCATGTGTTGTCTCCGTCTTACAAACGCGTAACTTAGCAAATTACGTCCACGGAAAACAAACGAATCGGCATCAAAAAGTGGTTTTAGAGTAAAAATACCTATAATAAAACTTAAAGAGAACAATATTTCGGAGGGAACCTCATCGGGGTTTTGTATTAATCTAAATACACAGCTAGATATTGAAGGCACAAAAACTCTTTTTTTTTTAATTTTTTTAAATAACCACAACTTTTTTAATAGTTAATATTTTTAAAAACGCCGATGAGGTTCCCTCCAAAATATTGTTCTCTTTAAGTTTTATTATAGGTATTTTTACTCTAAAACCACTTTTTGATGCCGATTCGTTTGTTTTCCGTGGACGTAATTTGCTATGTTACGCGTTTGTAAGACGGAGACAACACATGCGGGTGTGGCATCCTCTTAAATTATTAAGTCAAGAATATAAACTATGGCTCGTTGAAAAGGTATTTTTCTTATTTTAATTGTGAACTTCGTAATGAGAACTTGTCCTTTATCAACAGTCAAAATCGAAGATGCTTTTCTGTTGTAACTCAAAAATGAACAACCGTAGACACTTTAAATTTTAACGATATGTATACACGTCAATTTTTCTTAAAAAATTGAATCTTTTCGAGCTATTTAAAGGAATGAGTTTTTTTTAATGTAATAATTGTCAAAAAATGATTTTATCTCTCGTTCCAATTTAGCGGAAACTACAATAGTTTTTTTATTGAGCGACTTAAGTTGAAATGTTTAGGAAAGTTGAAAATGTAATACAAGGTTCCTTATATGTTTGTCTTTCTATACCTAATAATAAAGGAAAATTTACTGGAAAGTCACATTCATTTTATATTAGGATTTAAAATTCAAATTTTTAGATGGATGTTGAATGTTGGATGTTGAATCCATAAAATAACAGTTTCTCCTCCAACGATTTTCGATATTTTGTAGGTAGTCTATAGACAATAGGTAACAACTAACTATATTATATAGGTAATTTAAATTTTTACCAAATGATTATTTTATAATGAATTTATTTGAAATAATGTTCAAAATATTTTGACTCTTTTTAATCTATTTGTATCATACACTAAATTATTTTTTTTATAAAACTATTGATAAAAAAAACTTTACAAGGCCTAACAGATTGAACATTTAATATATGGTAACTCGTAAGTTTCAAATTAATGAAAATACATAATAATTATTAATTAATATGCATATTATGCTTGATTTTTTTTTTTTATAAGTATTGTAAATTCAGAAAATAAACTTAAAAACGTACACTTTATTAATATCAAACAACCAAACGTTTTCATCATTTTTATTTAAAACTAGCTGAATAACCCGGCTTCGCCCGAGTGTAGTTATTGCTTTCTCTAAATGAAATTCTTAAAACAGATGCTTATTATTTACCTTCTTTTTTTTTCGATCCCCTAGCAATATTCCTCAAATTAACGACGTGAATTTTCAAACTAAAATAATAGCACGCAGGTTGTATAGTTAAAATTAGTTTTATTATAATTAATAGCCGACCCCTGTGCGCTTCGCAGCACCAACACAAAAATGCAATAAAAATCATATATTTTTTCCAAATTCCTTATTATTAATCCAACACATTTGAGTAAACAATATTCTTTGTTTGTCCATTTGGGGCATACACAAATAAACAATTTGGATTGCCTACTCTTGAACAGGCCACGTATAGTTGCCCATGCGAAAAACACGGCTCCTCCAAATTCAAACCGCATACTTGGAGCGTTTGTCCTTGTGCCTTATTGATGGACATGGCAAATGATAGGCGCACGGGGAATTGCAATCGTTTGAATTCAAATGGCATGTCTGTTGGTATCAGAGGAATACGTGGGATGAGTACAAATTCCCCTTTCGCTTTGCCAGTCAATATTGTGGCTTCGATTAAATTCGGCATCAATCTTTTTACAGATAATCTTGTGCCGTTGCACAGTTTTGGTGCATTCAAATTCCGTAGTAAAATAATTGATGAGCCGACCTTCAAATTCAAGAAATGCGGCGGTATACCGGGTGGTTCCAACGAATTCAAAAATTCAACTGGATAGTTGACTGCATCTTCTTCATTCAATGCGCTATCAATAGATTTGTATGATATTACTGCACCAGGCAATTTTTCTTGGATGAGATAATTGATAGCATTGACATGCACATTTTTTGGTGCCAGAATTGCGCGTTCACTCAACCAATTGTGATTCCTGTGATTTTGGATAATATTTGGAAACACTCGTTCAATCAATTCTTCTTTTGATTGGAGAATTGTACAAAAATTGTTTGGAAAACTAATTAAACCGTTTGTGTTATCGATTTGAACTTTGCCATTTCCGATTTCCAACAATTGCTTCGAAAACCGATCTGCAGATTGATCATTCTGCAACTGAACACGCATGTTTATGTTTAGCGTAAATTTTCGCTCATATCTCCACATGAAAGAAGACTTAAGGCACGCATTGATCTCATCTGCCGGTGTTGAGCGTGGAATTACGGGCAGTGTTTGCCTAAAATCTCCTGACAATAATATCAATGCACCACCAAAAATGTTTTGATTTCCACGCAGATCTTGCATTGTGCGGTGTATTGCTTCAAGTGATTTTTTGTGCGTCATCGTACATTCATCCAATAAAATAATTGCTGTTTGTTGTAAAACTTTCGCCATCGCAGAATTTCTTGATATATTGCACGTGGGAGTCTCAATCACCTGTAATACATTAAAAATAATTACATCTCAATTAATGCAAATTAATTTCAAGCCAATCGATCATTGAATATAAACAAACCTGCACATTTAACGGTAATTTTAATGCAGAGTGTGCTGTTCGTCCTCCATCCAACAGAGTAGCAGCTATTCCAGACGAAGCAAGTGCCAATGCAATTTCCCCTTGCGCTCGAATGTTTGCCAAAATGAGTGATATTACAAATGTTTTACCCGTACCACCGGGCGCATCCAAAAAGTACAATCCACCGGCTTCATTTTGTACTGCTTGCATGATGGTATCGTATACATTTTTTTGGTGATCATTTAATTTGGGAACATTTAAATTCACAAATATTTGCAATTCATTGATATCATAATGATGTTCTCGTTGCAATTCTCGATCGAAAAAATCATGCATTGGACGATTGGGTGAAATCATCCCTAACTGTCCCAATACTTTATTGGCGATCGTAAGGCACATATCTTCAATCGCTATTAATGCCTCATTATACATTTCCAATGTTATGATCAAATCAGGGTTTCCCGTGTGATAGCGCATTCGAATCAAAAAGTCTTCCTGTCATAAAATCTCGATATTTATTCCACAATTCAATCGGATTCGATGGGAAACATGTTGATATTATTATGGCATACAGCATCCGTATTTGATGTGGAAATGAAGCGATCGATGCGTCTTGAAGTGATAAATCCCAATGTGCATCATTTTCCAGTAAACCCAAATGCTCACACGCTTCACGATACGTAGCACATAAATGACCATTAACTGTTCGCAAATCTTCAAATGAACGCGGCCCCACAACATTCACTAACAACAGCCGCAAATAATAACATTCAACCATATTTGGATGAACTGTGTATGGTCTTCCCATAGTTTCTGCATAGAAAAGACCTGGATGGCCATCAACTGCTGTTCCCTGTTTACGCCGTTGCCATGTTTTTTGCGCAGTCCAAGTGTAATAATGCGTTACATCTGAATACAGCAAAGTTCTGGCAAATTCATCACTTGCGCACAATTGAAAAAATTTGGTTAATGTTGTTGCTGGTGGACGTGCCACTCTCTCTTGAACATTTTCATTGGTAAAATACACACGTTGGCCATTTTTAAGATGAACTGCCAAATTAACAACAGCAGGAAACCGTTCATGCATCGGATATGAATAAATTCTCCAAAGAGCCTCATTAGTGCTGATGTAGCGTCCTATTTGATATTGAGCAATTTCATCATGACTATTGTCAGCAGCTACTCCGAAAACAGCCATATCACTGCCTTTGTTGACATACTTGCAAATGTATTTGATCGATTTGACCGAATTGCAATACTCAACGTTAATGTGTGCCTTAAATATTTTCGACAGTAGTGGTGAGTAAGGAACTACCCAACGATTATCAACTTCGATGTTTTGATTTTGTATTCTAATAGTTACCGTATGGCCATTATCTTCCGTAGACCGACGTCGGTACAACGGATATCCATCATCACCTGTTGTCGTTTTGGTCGTGGCGGCATTTTTTAACGCCTAAATCCATACAATTGAAATTGAATAAAAATCAATCTCGTTTAATCTCAAACCAATTAAATAGAATTGTTGTTGTCATGTCAACAGACGTTTTTTTCATTTTTCATACATTTTGTTGTTGTTTTTGGTCATGTCGCCAGGTGTGCACTTATGAGGCCATAACTCCGGAACCATTTATCGCACAGCGTACAAACTTCACAGAAACCATCTACATATCAATCTTAATATGCCCTGAAATTTTTATCGAAATCGGTTCGGTGGATCTTGAGCTATAAGATTTATTCAAAATGTACACTTATTTTTATATATATAGATTGGGCAATTGTGTGGGAGAAAAAAAATAATTAAAAAAGTTGAACAATCATCGTTCTGAGTTGGATCCGTGGTAAATGTTAAAATGTAATACATACCTATAGTACCTATATAAGTATATATCGAAGATATTTTTGATCTTTGATCTTTAATAGGGCGCGGATCTATTATATGCCCTAAAAAATACCTAAAAATGCCTTAGGTAAAATGCAATTATAACCTAAAAAATTTAAATAATGAAGTAAAAAAATAGTTAAAAAATGGGAAAAATTTAATTAATGGCCTAAAAAATGAATTTTACCCCCAAAAATGACCTTAAAAATGCCATATTAATTTATTGATGATTTTTTTTGGGGGGGGGCATTATTTAACATAATATTTATCCCCATTAAAATTACGAACATGAAATAAAAACATACGAACTATGACCGCGATGTAACACGAAATCACTAATTATTTGTTATTTATCTGATAACGGGTGACATTTTGAACAAATATGCATTAAATCCAACAAAAATGTACCAATAATGCTAAAAATGCTCTAAAAATAAAAAAACATCAAAATATGTAAAAAAATTAAAAAATAAAATGTTTAGCTTTGAAGCACTCGCTACATGAAACGAATTATGTACTTGGAAAGCATTATCTAAGATCAACAAAAAAAAAATGCATTTTGCATTGAAATCCGCGCCCTAATCATCAATATTCTATACAATTCTTGAGTAAATGGTCAGAGCGTAATTTGGTCATATTTGTGGGGGTCGATTCAAATATTTAAAATCTGCCCACTAAAAACAAAAAAAAAAATTGGTTTATATCATAAGCACTTGTCAGTCCTAGCATTGTGATCTGTAGAATGTAAGTAGGGTACATGTATAAATACATTACCTATACAGTTATCTAATATGAATGACATAACTAAATACATATTATACTATATAAATAAAAATTATATTACCAAATTTTTTACACGAATTATGAATCAATGTCATTCCAATGAATAGTACTATATAATATGTACTACGACATTATACTTTAATAACGTTTAAGTCATTTTTTAAAAAAAAAGACAGTGTTACAGTGTCTAAGCAGTTTAATGTTTTAATTACGACTTTAAGTGACAAACAATAATTAGACAATGCGAGAACTACTGACTTTTATAAACCTACTACAAAAAAAATTTGGTTTATAATTTTATATCATAAAAAATTGTCAGTCCTAGCATTGTGATCTGTATAATGTAAGTAGGGTACATATATAAATGTATTTACATTACCTATACAGTTATCTAATATGAATGACATAACTAAAAACATATTATAATATATAAATAAAAATTATATTACCAAATTTTTGGTACGAATTATGAATCAATGTCATTCCGATGAATAGTACTATATGTATTACGACATTATACTTTAATAACGTTGAAGTCATTTTTTAAAAAAAAAGAGAGTGTTACAGTGTCTAAGCAGTTTAATGTTTTAATTACGACTTTAAGTGGCAAAACAATAATATTAGACAATGCGAGAACTACTGACTTTTATAAGCCCTTCTTGCTGTCTGTTTGTTCAGTGGTTGTTGTGCATGTTTTCAACACAGATGTTCCGTTATTTTTGTTTTCGATTATTATATAGGAAGTTGAAATAATATTTTGGCAGGTGGATAAATATTCAAAGAAACGCAATACCTAAATAACATATATAATATAATATAGCCTAGAACAACTTATAGGACACCTGCAAAACTTATAACAATTGTATGTAACCCACGAAGAAAATTTAAAATTTGAATAAAAATAACGAACTATAATATAATATAAGCTGGAAATGGTGAATTAAAAAATGTAGCAGAATTTCACCCGTCACCTTTGTTGACGAAAACAGGTATTTCATGTACCAACAATTTTGTTTAACGTCAATTTTACCAAACTAAACATGACTTAATATTGCTAAGAAAGAGGCACATTATTATCTAAAATCAATCCTACGATCAATAAATTGGTTGTTGTTGTATCCAATTTAAAAAATTCTTTAAATTTTTAATATATTTTAATATGTATTATTTAAATGTCTAAAGATTAGTAAAATATAAATTTTTTTTTATTTCAGAACACGAACTTAATTAGTTTCTTAACTTGAATCTTATTCAAAGGTTAAAAATATGTTCAAATATTTTCATACAATTTAACTATAAGTAAACCAAGTTTTTCATTATTAAGCTAGTAGATACAAATTGTCCTTTGATGTCAGTCATATTTTTAAATGGAACTTTGTATTACATTTTTAAGTTTTCGACCATACGAAAATATTTTCATCGAAATGTATAGCTAGAAAACATACTTTGGGAGCTGAAGTCCTACTGGCTACTATAATAATATTATAAGTCCCACCCTTATGGCACCTATGTGTGTCTCAGAACTTCGTGGCGTTCATTTACTTAGAGCTTAAAGGCTCTGTCAAACAGAACGCTTTATAACGCGCGTTGAGAGGGCGCTATACACCAGCATGCGATGCCTCCGTTTTACAAATACACAATACAGCAAAAACTGTTTAACGCGGGAAAAAACCAAAAATATACAGTCATAACTAAGAAACGAGATTTTCATCACATAAAAAAGAGAACTTTGGCTGTGCAACGTTGTTTTCATTATTTTGATATCATTAATATGAAAATAGATTTTCAAGTTTGAAAAACACAAACAATAATGGTTTTTGAAACAGTAATAGTCAACAGAAAAATAATATAAGCAACGTTGCACAGCCAAAGTTCTCCTTTTTATGTGGTGAAAATCTCGTTTCTTAATTATGACTGTAGCCTTCTTGGTTTTTACCATGTTAAATAGGTACATTTGTAAGACGGAGACAACACATACGGGTGTAGCGCCTCTTAAAGAGGTAAATGGCTCGTAGGCGTGGTGCTTTCACGAGAGTGAATAACGCCGCGTTTTAACAAATTACAAAATCAAGCAACGTAAAAATAACGTTTTCTGTTTGACAGAGCCTTCAGAGAGCATAACCATTGGCACATCTAAAAATAAAAGCTTTTTTCTATTATGTTTTGATTATTTTGAAGTAAAAGTTATTAATAATCACAATTGATTAACAATGTATATTAAACGATTATAGTATATTATAATATAATATAGTATATTATATTGTAGGAATATAATATATTCTATAGAACAGGTCACAGATACTTAGTTTTTACTATTTATGGAACTTTTAACAGGTGTAATTATAGTTTCTTAGCAAGCCTTACATTTAAAATATGTTCCATGCATATGTGCCCTTTTTTTGTTTTTTTGGGTCACCAACTTAAATCACAGAACACATTTCTTTTGACAAATACAAATTAGTAAATTACAAAAAAAAAAACAGAAAAAAATGTACCATACCACTTAAAAAACACGAAACTGTTGAAAATTAAAATGCATAAAAATTTAAATTATATTTCTACTCTTTAGTTGGCTTACATGAAAAGTAGATAATATATATAAACTATTTATGGCCCTCGTCTCTTAAGCCTCATACAAAAATCAATCTAAGTACTTTCTAATCCTCGACTTTGGTCGAAAAATTAGTGTCCGAAATATTGAATGCATTATATTAGACTTTTCAACAATTTTTAAATATTTCTAATATAAAATCATAAGTTTATAAGGTATTAGCGAATTATTATGAATTATTATTATATTTACAAACGAATCAACTTTATTTACCAATAATGAAATTTCAAAAAATTTTAAAAATTAATTTAGCTACATACCTAAATGTTTTTATAATCAATATTTTTCTAAAAACAAGATTTACAAATTGGCTATTATGAATTTTTCAAAAAAAAAATGTACTTACACCAGATTTAAATTTTTTATTTAAGTGTTGAAAAATAAAAAAAATGTATACTACACGTGAAACGCAAGCATCTGTAAATGATATTTAAAAAAAACCATTAAGACATATTGTTTTGAAACAAGTGATTTCATTTGTCAGATTTTCCTGTTGCACCCTGTAGCTAAGTTATAACTTTAATCAATAGTTTTTCTCTTTGAATAAAATATTATTAACCCACGTTGATTTCCAACCAATCCAAAACTGACAAATATTAGAGGGGAAAAAATATATTCTATAAGTGTCTATTACTTTTTCGAGTATTTAAATAATATATATTCAGAATATATCTTTTTAAATGTATTCAAATACGTAATCCAAATATAAAATATAAGTATTCTTTACAAGACTATCAATATTAGGTATTTTATAAATGGGTATGACATCTTTAATTATAGCTAAGTACGCAATATAAATAATATTTGTTGATTACTTACTACTTTGTCAGCTGTACTCAAATTTTTTTTTTAAAATTGAAAAATAATTAAAGATTAATATTGCACCTAATAATTTTCAAAACATAAGTAAATCATATCCGATATCCAATTGAAAGAGTATTATCCATTGGTATTTGAAGTATAATAAGAACACAGAATCTTTTCGTTCAAAATATCGACTAGGTCATTTTAAATAAACTCATAATATGATTCACGATTTGCATTGATATTTGATTTCATCCGGACAACTATAGTCAGACTGCCCATTTTACTTCTTAAATGTTGTCAAAAATATAAGTAGTTGAAAATATAGTCTTTAAATTAATTTAATAATTCCAACATTGAATATATACACATAAAAATAGGGTGAGCAATCTTAAAAAGGTGCTCTAGCTGCTGTACTGTTACAAGTGCTGTACGGTTACAAGTGGGTCACTGTATAATGGATGGTATTAAATTTGAATTCAATGATATAATATCATCGCATAAGAAAAACGATTCTGAGTGGAGACGGTATGTCAGTCTAGGTATAAGAAATAAATACCTACTTATCGATAGTATTTAAAAAAAAATTGACCTATAATAGATACCTATAATAAATTCCAAATTAATCATATCACAATATACATTAGGTACTTATAACGCGTTATACATCAATAACAAACCGTGCTACTATCATAGATATATAGTAGTATACTTTAGAAGTTTCAAGTACCCACGAATAAAATTATACAATCACAACAAAATAACTAAAATAGTTATTCTAGGTTTTTTATTATGTATAATCGTCCAAATTTGAACTTAAAATGACTATAAAAATAAAATTTGTTTATGTATTTTTTAGATTTTTTGGTAACAGAATTAACTACTTACGTGGAATCTTGTTCTAAATTTTCAATCCTTAGATATAAAAATCGAACATTTTATAAATTTTTAACTACAAAATAACTATTCAATTTTAAATTTGATACATTTTGTCAAAACTTAATCTTTAAATGCTTATAAAAAATAAATTGCGCCTATGGAATTTTACTATTTTTCAAATGTCATTGTAACAATATTTGTAACATATTATTAACTTTCAAATAAGATCCAATTATGAAAATAATTAAGTTCATGTGCTGATATAGTTAGAAAAAAATGTATATTTTACTATTCTTTAAACATTTTAAAAATACATACATAATTTAAAAGCATTTTTTAATTTGTATATAACAAGTAACATCGAACAATTTATTGATCGCAGGATTGATTTTAGATGAGATACATCTCTTTCTTACTAAAACTAAGTCATATTTCTTTTGTGAAGTTGACTTTAAACCATTAAACAATATTTATGATATGAAATACGTGTTTTCAACAACAAATTAATGTGTGAAATTCTTCCACATTTTTAATTTTCTGTTTCCAGTCTATACTATATCTTAGTTAGTGGTTTATATAAATAATATCTGTTTTTATTTAAAAATACAAAATTTTACTAGCAGGCTTAATAAAATGACTACGATTTCAGCAGAAGTCCGACTCATTGGTCTCGGCTATATTATATTATTATATCGTATTGGGGTGCATAATGTGATAATCTGCTATTAGACAATTAGCAAGTTTTGCATTTATTAACGACTATTATTATTAAGTAATATATTATAGTACTATAAATCTTAAATGGATATGTTGGTATCCAGTATTAGCGAAAATGAATCAACGGGCAAAATATTATTTCAACGTATTTTAACATTCTATATTAGGTACAATCGAAAACCAAATCTAGGGAATATCTGCGTTGAAAACATGTACAATTGTACAACGACAATTGAACAAACAGAAGTGCTTATACACTTTTACCTACATACATTTTATACATTTTTTTTGTTGTAAAATAATTTTCGATTATTATCGAATATTGAAGATTGAACTTAATAATTTTCAAATCATATGCATTTATATTAAGTGTTATCCTTTGGTATTTATTAAAGATTGTAGTTATGAAATTTAACGAATTGCTAATAGTCTAATGCCTGGTTATAGAGAAATTATAACTACAAACGAAAATAGTAACTGCAATATTAACTTTTGTGAGAAAGAATCTAATAGAATGTGTTATATTGCATGGTTGATGTCTATTCTAAGTTACAAGATCCAGGTTTTAGCTCGTCATAATATTAATCTTCCACATAAAATTGCAGCGTTATAAATATTTTCAATAATAACTGCTAAGTGTTAACCTTAGTCATCTACAAAAACTTTCTCAGTGAGGCTTAGTTATCCGTAAATAGATATCCGAAATATATGTCCGAAATATTTAACGAGTTATATTAGAATCGTTTGTGTTGTATTACATTAACTGGGGTAACAGTAACAACGCAGAAAAAATGTTTAAGAAACACAACAAACTAACAATATTATATTAATATTTTGTAATGCATAGGTACCTATAGCATATTGCATATATTATGGAATATAAACAATGTTGTCATTAATCATTATGAATTTAATGAGTTAATCGGTATAATGTAACATTTACAATATAAATATTAATTAAGCACATTTTACCAGCTACTATAGGATCCATCATTTAGGTACCACCTACCTAATCCACAATTTTTTTTTATTGTTGTGTTCGGGTAAGTGTACCCCTTTCACATGAACATATTCACCACTCTCTGCAAGCGGTGTTGAAATTCTTAAAAACTTTGATTGATTACTAACTACATAGTTATATATATAGTTACAAGGATTCGCTAAACCGGAATAACACGACGCAAACATTAACTATTGTATAATTAATATGATATTTCAAACGAACACAACTCGCGGTCGGCACGCTGTGAGAAACACCGATAACGCACTCGTGGACATTATTTGAGTGTTGATGGTTTCTCATAGTTTCGAATTAAATATCTTTCCGAATACTGGAGATTCTGTTTTATAACAGTATTAAAGTTCCTTTATCGAATATCATATCTTTAATAAGTACATTACACACGTTGCGTGTCGTTGTACGGTTGATAATATAAGTACGGTGGTCGCCGCTTATAGTGATAACGATTTTCCGAGAGTATTTTGATCAGTATAAGCGGTGATTCGAATTTTTAGAAAACTATTTATTTTTTACATTCATAGTAAGAAATGGACTACGTTACGTGTCAAGATACAAAGTAAACACATATATTATACATAATTGAAATTAAATTTAGTTTATTTTAGTGTTTTATATATATTACTTATTATATTTTTAAATTTTAAATTTACTATGGCCTCCAGGGCTGTCTCTAATTGTTTTAACATTTCAGAGTATTCTTCGGCTATGAGGTGATCTTTTACAGCTCTTATTGGTGTTTTAGTCACTTTGAGTACTTCATGATTGGTAACAAGTACTGTATCATGTTCCTGAATTTCTCAAACATCAATTCCCTGTTCCTTTTGTGCAACTAAGTCAGCCAATTTCATGTTTACCAAGGCTTTGAATCGTTCTACTCCATATTGATTGGCATCTTTGTATCACTCCATTGTAGTCTTATAACTTTGAAGCCATTTAGTGACATTTTTATGTTTGTTCAAGTCAACACCGGCAACCTGAAGGAAATACGAAAATGTGTGTTAAACGTGTGTCCATGTTATAGCAATGATGTGTAAAAAAAATTAGCTCAGAAAATACCTCAAAGGTCGAAATGGAAGCGACCAAAGCCATATCGGCCAAAGTCATTGAATCGCCAGCAACCCAATCTTTAGATCAATAAAATCGATTCGTGGTACCTATCAATTCGTATTTACATACGTAAGCCTGTGTTAACGAACGTGTGTTAACAAAGACCGTGTCCGTGATCATAAAAAATCAATATGGGTTATTTTTAAACTGTTTTTCTGATAATTGCTGCTCGATAAACGAAATTGATAGTTATTATATATTCATTGTGACTGGTTAGTTGACTATGATTCGCCCCATAATGTGTGTGACTAAAAATACCGTGTGCGTGTATTCTCGTGAATATTTTAAATGAGTGTAATTAAGATTTTATCAACAAGTAAGTACCTACTTCAAAATTTTAATAAAATATTTAAAAAAAATTATGGTATTTTAATTTGAAATGTTGTTTTACAACCGGATCAACTTTATTTATCAATAATGAAATTTCAAAAAATTATAAAAAATATACTACATGACTTAGATAAATGTTTTTACAATCAATATCTTTATGAAAACAATATTTATAAATTGGATATTTTGAATTATTCAAAAAAAATTTTATGCGAAACGTGAACGTAAATATAAATAACACAGAACGATATCGATATTTTGATTTGATAATTATGTAATAAAAAAAATCCGATGTCGATATAAACACATTATGATTTATAATTTATATTTATTTATTTTTTGACAGCAAATTTTATAAATTTATAAATAAGAGATATTATTAGATATTATTTAGAGATATACAAATAAGTATATCTAAATATTATTTAACATCATTATTAGGTAATCAACTATACGCACCACCTATCAGACAATTTATGACAAAACGAAATTATAATATTTATAATTTAAAATTTCTAAAAAGGAATAATTAATATTATACAATTGAATAGTGAAAACACTGCAAACAAACACAAAAAGGTGTAATTAAAACATGACAACCGAAATTCGGTCAGAAGAAACGCATATTGTAATTATGGACTATCCATTTCACTTAAATCATCTGATGTTTCACGATAAGACTTTAACAGAGTTCTGGTTAAATCGATTCCCAGTAGATTAGCCATTTCGTATCCTTGCATTTTACTCGAGCACCTCGTTAACCATTCATTTATAAATTCGTACATCTCCAAGTGAACATCGAAAACCTGAAGAAAATATGAAAATGTATGTTAAACATGTGTGTCCAAGTTATGTGTAAAAAAAATTTGGTTAAGAAAATACCTGTAAGGTCGAAATAGAAGTGACCAAAGAGAAATCGGCCACAGTCATTGAATCACCGGCTGTCCAAATAGATTTTTTCAGCACATTTTCTAAAAACTCGAGAGATTCTTGTATTTTATCCTTTGTTTCTTCGATTAGCTCTATTGTATAGTAAATATGCGGGTTCTGTAAAATGAAAAAAAATTTTCAAATTTAAATGGTGTTTCCACAGAAAATATATGCATGCATAATAATAAAAATCACAAGGTTTTTTTTCTATTTATTATTGGGAGTTTTTGAGAAATTTGTGTTAAGGATACCTATATAATGGTTTTTTCAACATGTCGTCCATTACTAAATTGCTAAAAATGAAATGACTCATTTTTTTTTTGTTAAAACAATTACTTAATATAGGCCTCAACATCTGGTATGGAATTGTGGAAAACTATTGCTTCAATCTTACTTTAACTTATCTTTCATAGACGATTTTTATTTAATTTTACCACTGGTCCTCCACTTTTCTGGTCATCGTATTATAACAACAAGTCTAAACGAATATTACAGCATAATATAATGATACGTGGTTACAGTAGTCAGTTGATTATACTATATCATATAGATACCATGTTAAACTTTTAATAATATTGGTAGGAATGTTAATATTCAGTGCGTTTGCTAAAAATATGCAAGGTAGGTCCTGATGCCTATCTGATACAAGTGTTTAAAAACACCAATTGTGTCATTGCGTCAAACAACAGCGATAAATTAATAACCAATGCTAATTAATCGTTATAAATTTATAATACAAATAATAATAATAATAATAATGTGAATATTCACGTATTGATTTTTAAAAGCCGGATACAAGGTGTCGCTGTCAAAATACAGTATTTGGTTGACCTGCGCTTGAATTTTCGGGTCATTGGGGGTACAGCGGATTATCGTCTTCTCCGCCGTATTTTCGAACCAAGTATACGATGATTGCATGACTGAAACGAAAACGTCAATTATTAAAAAAAGTATGATTATGGTTAAGTCGTATAGCCTGGGTGTTGCCTTACAGTTTACACAAACGACGACTCGATCCTTGCAATAGCCTACCACTCTTAAATTGTGCATCCTCGACTCCGTCGACCTACTCCACTTTTAAGTATTGTAAACTCCCGTTAAATGGGGGGAGATAGCGTCATGGGTGTTTGTGGTCAGGTAGTTGGGCCGTGGTAGAGAAATTGCCCGCCTAGCGAGAGACCCAAATTGGATTCCGGGTCTGGGTAGATTTTTGACGAATTCCCCAGAAGAAGTTAACAGTATTATCTTCTGTAGTAGTATTCACCTATTCTTAATAGTCCGAAATAAATGATTTAAACAAGAACCTGCGATCAAACACAGCCTCTGTTCTCTTTCTTAACTCCGAAAACCTGGTTTCTCACCTACATGGCAAGAAATTACCAATCTCTAAGTTGTTTTATTTATAATTATTCATTTTTAATCTACTTCAAAAATCTTTGTTGTGTCGATTTGTCTTTTATCTACATCTAACGATCTCTCCTATAGAGTCAGCCCCGTTCATATTCCAGCAATATTTCTCTATAATTGTAGATTTATTTTAAGCGCTGTTCTAACCAAAATATTTAATTTATCACTTGAATTAATTTATCACATATTAGAGATTGGTAATCTATCTTTGATCACAAACTATAAAAAAAAAATATTTATGTTCTTCATTCCTTAACAATAACCAATTTGATTTTATCCCCGAGTGCCCTAAATAGAATTAACAATGAAATTGTGTTTAATAAACTACTAGTAATTTGGTTTTTTTGGCTCTTTGTTGTCGTGATTCCTTGATTTCTGATTTAATAGTGTTATATTAATTAAGAACCGATATTATTATGTATCCGACCAGTCTGATAATATAAATCATTGCAAATTGACGTCCCCAATTGCGTTTATGTCAAATAACAAACGTCCTCCGTCGTCCAATTAAAAATCGCCCAAACCGGGTGGTAAAAAATCCAAAACTTTCAGTTCTCCATAATATACATAATATAGATTGTGTAACTTATATGTTATCGTTCCATCAGACAGAAGAACTTATATTAATATTATTACCTATTTTACTTAGCGCGATCCAGTATAACAAAAATAATTTTATGTATGATGAATATTTTGTGTATTATATTTTGGTACAACTCGTATAGTTAACTAATAAATGTTATGACTTTAACTCACCTCTCCGCCAAAACAAAGTCACCGTCCTGTATTACCGGTAGCGTGACCAGAGAATTTTTCTGTAAAATAACAACGATTGTATTGAACATCGTATAGTGCAGGTGGTAAACCAATATAATAAGACAACTTTTTTTCGAAAACTTACTTTGAGGAAATCTTTTGTAAGTTGTTTATTATTTGAGAAACTTGTGTTTATGAAGTTAATTTCCAAATTCAAAGCTTCGAGGGTCAACAAAACGGATCTGCATTGTGGGCTGATATTATCGTAGTATAAGTCGATATCCTTTCTACAATTAAATTTTAAAAACTTACTTTTTTAACAATATTGGAATATTTTGTAAGTACTTAAAAATTATAAAAAAAAACAAACAAAATGTGTAAAACTTACTTTAGTAAGTCAAGTACTTGAAAATTACTTTTCAGCAAATCACACTCTGGTGGTCTTCAGTACGATGAGATTATATTACGTATACTACTATAGGTACTAGTATAATAATACGTCGTAAGAATTACAATATCATAAAAACATAAATAGTTATGTAACTAATCATAATTATATACGAACAATAATCATTATTTGTTTCCTTTTTAGATCTTTACCCATAGCATTATTATAATAACTTCTACTACAGGTTTAGACGAATTTCAGGAAGATTCAATCAGTTTAATAATTTTATGACAAGCCAAATAAGTCGGCGACGTTTTAACTACTTACTTACGGAATTATGCGATATGTGATACCATTGATTAAAAACAATCAACGGTGTTACCTTTAATACCATAATAATAATGCAAATATAATCTGTATATACATATAAATATGGAGCGTGAAAAATGTATGTTAACTGATAAATCGAGAACGGCATGTCCGATTTGTCTCAATTTTTTTTTAAGATGTTCGTAATTACCATTAGAAGGTTTTTGCTAAAGGAAATTTTAGGAAAATCCACCTAACAACTTTTCAGAAAAAAAATAAAAAATAAAAGTGCATTGCATATGGGTTGCTATTGGTTACAGACATGTCTGTTGATTTTTAGGTACATATCTGTTAGTTATTATTTTTTGTCAATATATATATATATATATATTATATAAATTAATGTTTGTATGTAGATTAGACCTATGGGAAGAAGATAGGCTAATTGAAAAATGGTTAAATTTGGTTTTTTTTATTCGTCTGATTTTAGTATGGTTAGGTTCGGTTGTAATAATTGATTGTACTAATCCACCGTAGGTGGAATACTACAAACTTGGTATAACTTTGATACTTTAAAGTTAAATCATACACTTACGTACAAACAGCACGGGGCTCCTAGATCTACCGAAGGTAAATTGCCTTCCTGATAATATACGACTATTGCGAATCAAAGTTTTTATTCCGGGCAACGGAAAAGTTAAGATAAATTTTGAATCAGATAAATGTGTATCGTTATTTAGAATATTAATATGTAATAGACATAATATTTTTATAAAGCTTCCGTAAAAATGTTTTATGAAAATAATATATGGTTAAAAATTTAAAATATTTAGTAAATGTTTTTTATAAAATATTTTCAAATATTTGAACTTTTGGGCCAAAGAATATAACTAAAGTATTTCCTAATTATTTACGCAAATTTTTAAAATATTTTGACAACTAGGTATATTATTTTTCTGAAAATATTTTTAAAATAGTTATGAAATGTTTTTATGCTGTATGGGTGTTTATCGCTTAGTTCAGTATAAAGTTAAAACTTTTATGACATTGGAAATATGATACAATATTCCTTTTAAGTTTGTCAAGTTTTGTTCAATAAAGATAATCTTACCGGAAAGAGAGATTAATTTTTTATAAGCATTTTAAATTCAAATTGTAATGATGGATATCGAACCATAAAACAAAGATTTTCGATGTTTCGTTGTAGTCAAAAGGTGACAATATTACTAACTATATAATAGGTAATTCGAATAATTGAACCAAATGATTATTTTATAATTGTTTGTATCTTATAAATGTATAATTTTAAATTTGAAAATTTTTTTTCCACAACTATTTATAAAACAATTTCCACAGTGCCTTCAAGCTTAAACGTTTATGCATGGTTCCTCGTAAGTTTTGAAATAACCAAAATACATATCCACGTGCTATATGTTATATTCTGAGCCGAGCGAGGAAGCTAGCGGTTTTACAATGGTGTTTTTTTTCCTGCTACAAAATGTCTACCAGAAGGAGTGCTTCGATTTCAACATATAAATATTGTAGAATGAAAACAATTAGGAATTTTGGTAAAAATAGTTTTTGATTGCTTCGCTCCGTTCGGTTCTCATCGTCGTTTTAAAATGACGCGTGACGTCACAGGTTCCATCGGTCGGCCGCCCGCCTATTGCAATACACGTATTTCTTCGACGCATCGTTAGTCATTTATTTATAATATATTAACTTATAATACTCATAATGAAAAGCGGTTTTCATATTACAAAACCTTAGATATTTTCCTACAACCTGATACTATCATCCTATTGAAATAATAAATATTAAACGTAGAAAACGTAGAAAACGTATATCTTATCCATAATTTATACATATTTTCGTTTGTTCATACTTCATAGTATTATACATATTATACCAACACAAACAATAACAATACAATCGCAGTTTATGGGTTTTCCTAAATACAACAGCAGACTACGTTTCGACTAAATTCGTTTTATTTTGTTATCTGTAATCATTAATCAATAGTATTACAATTTGTTACATATTATTAGGCACTTTGTGTCTTCGCATTCATTATCTTACGTCAAACGTGCGTTCTAAAATGTCTTTAAAACCATATAGTTTTGAGCCAAATGTTAGTGACATTGATAGTTTTGAACCAAATTATTCTGTATCTTTATGTTTACCAAATGTTCAGGGAAGAGCCCAAGTAGAAGTAAATGAGTGGTGTAATTGTGAAAATTGTGCAAAAATGTCGAACGATTTAGAATGCATGTGTTGTTCAGAATTTGATAACGTAAAACAATAATTATTGGATTCAAAAAAATGTGTTACTGCTACTGCTTCCTTTGAAAAAATTATTTTAGATGAAGAAATATTGAATATTACTCGCCAACAGATGATTATGAAAACTAAAAATAAATTGAAGAAAAAGCAGTTGAGCGCGTTAGAAGTACCGAATAAAACATGGAGATATATTTGTTATGTTCAGTTTACTCATTGGGTTAATTCATGGACTTCATTGGGAAAAGGTATATTTAAATTAAAATGTACCTATACATACAAAAATATACTAACTAAATTATATATTATAGCCTATTGTAGGGTAGGTAGTTACATTTAGTACAATTACTAAGTTTAAATATTTTTAGGAGTCAGAGTTGTCATTCCTGCATGTGTCATAAACAAAATAAGAAATAAGTACCCGGAAAAAGATGGACTGTATGTTGGTTTCAAAAAATCAAATACATATTTACCCTCGTAATTGTATATATTTATTGTAATTTTTTTTATTATTTTCAATAAAATATAATCATTCTAAGTACAATAAATTCTAATTCAACCTTAAAAATTATATATGGTTAATAATTATGATAATAATAATAATAATAATAGTTAATAATAATTAATAATAATAATATTTAATTAATAATTTCATGATTTAAATAAAAAGGTCAAAATCATCAGTAATTTATTTTTATGACACTTTTTTATTTTTGAAACCTTGAATACTTTTTCAATCTCATTTCATCAACATTTGGCTTTGGTATTGAAACTATATTGGTCGGAATTCGCAAATTGTCATCGATTGTACTTGTTTCTGTATTTAAATTATTAACTGTTCTTGCATTAATTTTGATATTTTCAATTATAATTTGTCGCCAATTGTTTGATGGATTTTTGTAACGATTTTTTAATGTGTAACGGCCGATTGGCTTTGAAAAAACCAATTTATCTCCTATGAGTGTTTTGTTTACATTATAATAAATTGTGATCGAGAATGGCAATTATCGAACGTAAATACATTCCATTAAACTTGAGATGTATTCTTTTGGGCATATATTTCAAGCGAACGTTATGGTAGGACTCCAAGCGACCAGTATGTACAAAATGTTTTGCGTGTTGTAAATCTTTTAACAAATCTTTAGCCATAATAATTTTTTTTTAACGCAAAGTAAGACTCACTATTAGGATATATCCAAAGCTTTTTTTTTAAGTCTTCATCGTTTAACTTTTCGTGTTCACATTTTTTTGTTTTGCCATTATCTTCCCATTCGTGCACATTACTAATGTGGTTAAGAACTGAAGTGAATTTTTCAACGAGTAATGATCTGTCACCGTTACAAGTTTGAGAGGACCACCATAAATGGTTATTTATGCTCGTTTTCCATAAATATGCATCTGGATATTTTTTGTCAAGTCCTTTCAATCTTTTCGACAAACTCTTAGACAAATGCCATACATCAAATTCATGTTCAATTTGAGGATATTTTGTACGTAAAAAATATCGAATACCTCTATGTCGATCCGTTAGAAATAGTTCTATATTACAATTTTCTTCTTCAATTAATTTAACGATTAACGATTCGCAAGCTTTTCGCTCCAAATCCCCAGAACCCATACCTTTTTGGACTAAATTAAAATCAATTATTTTACTGCTATGTAAGTCCATTACTGAGTAAGTGCAATATTTTGCGCAGAAACCCGGGGAATCAAATTGCCCATCTCCGGCCAACCAAATATTTTTTTCAGAATTTTTAATTTCATTTAAATTGTCTTTTCGGTGTTCACGCCACATATCATTAATAACTGGGCCTGTATGTAATTTAGTAATTAAGTCGTATGTTGTACGTGAAAAAAAAAGCTATATTTATTGATCGACAAAAAACTGACATTTGAGCAAATAAAATTCCCGAAAGCGTTAAAGCAGCTCCAATTACAATATTCCCTTCTGGGCGTTTTCCAGTCTTTTTTTGAGAAGTCCATTGAACAGTATGGCCCTCTTCGCAAACTGTAGTAACAGACAAAAAGGTTCCTTGGATATAATGTTTCATAGATATATTTCTTGTTGAACATTCTTGACAGTGTTTTAACAAACATAAAATATTTTCCCAAAAAATTATAAAACAAGCATCGTCGTCAATGTTTGGTTTTGAAATTAAATCATTATCGTCAACACATGAATCAATATCATCTTCATCACTTTCTTCTTCACTGATATCTTCATGTAATTCAAATGACAATTCGTTATTAGTCTTTAATACATATTGAGCAACACTTTCGCTACCTAAATCACATTGGACACCAATATCATTAACATTATTTTCATGTTCTTGAATAAAATCTATAGAATTGTAACTTAAGTCAAAAGAATGTTCATTTTGCGATTCCAAAATGTTTAGTTCATCTTTAGATTTTTTGACTGGTGTGCTTGATTTGAATGAAGTTGATGTGAATTGATTTTCTCTTTTTCTATTCTGTCTTTCACATCTACTTGTAGATTGTAAGGTAAGAGTAGGGTCGTCAGATTTTGTTTTGTAAATGGTAGGGAAAACATTAGATTTTAATCTGATCACTATCTTTGTGTCTGGCATAAGTTGCTCACGTAATATATCAGACTCGTTGAAATCATCACTTTTAAAATGAGACGAACAAATTCTATTGTTTTTTCCTGGTATAAAATTTTTACGTTTACAAAAATTTACCCATACCTTATATCTTTGTGGAGATTTTTCGCGCTTTGGAAACCTATAAAAATGAATTGTTTCTTTGTGGCTATAACACGTACAACCGAAAACTGAACACAACATTTTAAGTTTAACAATAATTATTATAAAAAGAAAAACGAAAACGAACTATATAATAATTTTCTGCTGTCGAATACGGGTTACACTACGAAGTAAATCGACGACTGATGTCTGATAAATGATAATGAACCGAAAAATATATTTATAAAAATTGTATTGGTGTACGCCGTACGGACAATACAAGTTTATTATAAAATAATAATAACTAAGATAAGGTGGCAGTCAAAACATTGGAAAGTGGTAGATATTATTTAACATGACGGGCTGGTGAAATAATTGTAAAATAGAAACAAACGAAAAAACGTATAAATTAAATGTTTTTTATCTTTAATAGTATAATATTTATTATTTCAATAGGATGTTAGACTCATGTTGTAGGAATATATCTAAGGTTTTGTAATATGAAAACGGCTTTTCATTATGAGTATTATATGTTAATATACAAATAAATGAATAAAGACGCGTCGAGGAAATGCGTGTATTGAAATAGGCGGGCGGCCGACCGATGGAACCTGTGACGTCACGCGTCATTTTAAAACGACGATAACGATTAAACGGAGTGACGGATAATATTTTTAACGGCACCCAATTTTTAATTATACCAAATACTAAAGATTTAGCTCTTATCTATTTTTTCCTTAAATGGTCCTTTAACTTTTAGCAAAGTAATAATTTTTTTACATCGGATTTTCACCAAATCATTCCATACAGCGATAGCTACAATAATTTAACATTTAAAAAAATGTAAAGAAATTTTTTTTTGTGTTTCGTGCTGCCTTAAGAATAATCGTAGAACTGTAGAAGTGCATGTTACGGGTTACACAGAAAAAGGAATAATCGGTACCTACTATTATTATAGTAGTGAAAATGTTAAAACGCTAGCCACATGAGTCAATGCGATCCGAGGTTTTGCCACCCTTGTAATATCTAAGATGACTGATTCTATAATAGTTGAGAAATTTAAATAGAATATTTAAAAAAAAAACACGGGAGACGGGACAAAAGGTGATTCATTGAACGTTAATTAAACATTCCTATTTGTCATTTTTTCCTCAATACATAAGGTACCTTAGTACTTATATTATGATAAAATTAATTTTTTTAATAACAAAACGTTGCTTAACTACCTATATTAAATACCCACTAGACAAATTTATGTTCATGTAACCTCACTGTGTAGTTTCGTAAAAACTTGAAACGTTTACATTAATAGTTCCATTACTGTTATTGGATCGTAACAGGAACACAATATGCCGTGTTTTATTAAACAACAGAAAATCGTATTTGTAGTGTTAAATTTAACATGTAATTTAAACCTTTTTTCGGATCATTCATTAAACGTGTCTAAAAAACCTTTGATGTTTCAAAGTATCATTGCATAATCATTATTTTAACAGTTTCAGGAACGTTTTATGAATAATTATTAAGTAGGTAATTAATATTAACCTGGGGGGGGACGAGGTGGCTGAGCGGTCTGCCGCTTCGGCTGCGGCGCTGGCAGTCGCGGGTTCGATTCTCGGCCACTGGGCGGCATTTTTCTCCGGGCAAGTCAAGGTGTCCGGAAAACAAGTGCCGCCATCCCTGGGCATGGCAGAAACCTACGGGTGCCCCATTCGAAATTTTGCCAAAATACACCCACGTGTAACACTCACCTACCGTTAATAACCTACAGTACAAACCCTCCTCCCAATGGCCTAAGTTGCCGCGAGATAATTAATAAAAAAAAAAAAAATATTAACCTACAGCGGTGCCACGGATGACCTAATTATTTATCTATGACATTATTATATATAATATCATAGCAGTATGGATCATACTAGTATATTTTTTAGAGGGGGAGACCACAGGATACTGCGGGGGATCCAACATTAAAAATTGCATTATGTAGGTGCTTTGATTTCATCTGATTGTAAAATTTAAAAAAGGGGGTGATGGGGGAAATCTAAAATGTACGTACAATATATCTAACGTATTATCTTACTATATTTTAAACACTTTGGCGCCACTGATAAATTATAACAGGCACATTTGATCGTATTTAAGTTTTCCATTATATCCTTTTTGGTTTGTCATATTTATATAATATTATATTATATGTAGCCATGTTTAAATATTAAATATAATACATACATATTATATGATCTAATTTTTAATAATAAAATCCTTCAACAATATTGTATATAAGTATATAAATACATATAACAGTTAAAAATTAATACAACATAAATAGGTTTATAATTATAACAATAAAATTACACAGATGAAAATTTATTTAAAAAAAAAATGTTTTTATTTTCCCATAATATATAGCTGCAGTATTACTATTTTGAACTATTAATGATATGGACATGATAAATTGATGAAAAAAACACAGCTCGGATATAAACACATGTTACACCTATTAACCAAAAAAAAAAAGAATATATATTTAGGTAACTATTTAGATACCTATAAAATTATATAATACATATTATAATATTATAATGCAACATTATTTACATAGTATAATAAATTAATAATTAAGAAATAGAATATTTTATGTTAATATAATTATATTAAACAGTTGATAATAGATAAAAGTATTATACATATACATATTTGTATGTACATAATAATAATAATATATAATATATAGCTAGATCCTGAATTATTATGATTAAATTGAATATCCATAAATCATACCACATATGGCTAGGTAGTAGGTACTATATAAATATTGGTTTTAAACAATTTAAAAATAGCAAAAAAAACAATTTTAAGTTAATGACACAATTGAATAACAATACCCTGATTATCACACAGTTTTACAAAAAAACATTTGTATTTAAATTTGTTTAGTATAATATCGAATGGCTCTGATTTTAGTGAATGGTCAATTAAATAAATGCCTACAATATTTGAAACTATTGGTTGTGTAAATAAGCTTTTTACATTTAAAAACTTTGTAACAGTTAATTTAAATATGTTATTCAAATAACTTCGATGAATTGATTGAATAACAACAACATCATTGTTTTCCAAAATGATATATTGATCTTTTGGCGTGTTAGGACTAAGTACATAATTAGAATCATTTAAAACTATTTGTTTATAGTAAATTAATTTAAAATTTGAAAGTTTTTCGTCAATTTTATATGTTTTAATAGCATAGGTTTGAGTAGCAATATTTTTGTATTTTTCCGGGATATTTATTCTAGATTCCATTATACGATTATAAACCTCAGACAGCGGGAATCGGCCACAGTTCATAAATTTTGTTTAATTGCTGTAAGTAATTTTCATACTTAAACGCACTAAAAGTATCTAAAGGACCATGTATCCTTACAAAATATGGTAAATGTATTAAACTGTGAACATTGTAATTGGAATATTCAGATCCATATAACAGAGCAAACTTGTTAACAAATTTAATAAGCAAATCATAAGCAATCAAATTTAAAGAAATACATTTATCAGATGACAGAATACGAATAGCAACAGACAATAGTAAAAAGTGATTATAATGGGAATTTTTTATAGAACCTTTTAAAACAATCACGCCTGTATATAATAAAATTTCTCTATATTCTGTAGCTTTAAAATGAGGAAGATCGTCTAATGTTCTAGGTAATCTTGCAAACTCTGTGGGTACAACAGTTCTTAATTTAATAAGCTTTTTGTTTAAATAAATTTTATTTTCTTCCGAAATACGCATTGACCTGTCGCCTATTCTACCTTTCATCCAGAACTCTAATAAACGTTTCATAACACCTAAGAAAACGCAGTGCATTGGATCTAAAACAACAACATCAGTAATATTTATTGGGAGTTGTACAATAGGAGAATCAGCATCATCCTTATGGTATTCCTTATTAGTTTTGTTTCTAAATGATTCATTGGTTCGTAAAGGAGCGTTGGTACTTAAAAAACACATTTTAGAGTCTGATGATTTGCCTTTGACCTCACACGAATTGCAACCATAATAACCATTAACATTTTTAACATTTAACAAAAAGCTTTTTGCGGGTGCATCGCACACAATTTGACATAAATCAAAGTTAATTTGTTTATCTTCAATAATTATACCATTTATTAATAGTATTTTTAATTCATCTAAAAAAGGTTTTAAAAACTGATTTAAATCTTTTGGTTTTCCACTGAAACTATTAAATATACCTACAGGGAAAATAGTATTTGAAAGTATTGGAACATTTAAAATTGATAGTAAAATTGGCCAAAATTGTGTTTTGGAACTTTTAGCTAATGGAATCCCATCAATATTAAAACTCAGCTTAAGAGTTATATTATAAGGTAATAACTGAATAATGTTTTCTAAGTGTGGTTTAATTATAAATAAAATACCTAAGTTTAAGTAAGTACCATTTTCTATCTCTATGATTTGGTGATTTTTTGGTGTATTAAGAATGTTTCTGATATCCTGGGTAATATTAATTCCAGCATTTTTAAAAATTTTCAAAACATCATTTGCACAATTTCTGGTTACACCATGGACAATTTTCCAATCACATATGTTTTTTTCAATTTGTTCAATGGAAAATGCAGATGCTGTGCTTGTGCTTGTGCTTGTCTTAATTGGTGATGCACAATGATCAGAAGTCACGAATTGTAGAGCACTTTTGGCAGTTATCAATTCCTAAAAAAAAAAAATATTTTTGAAATAAACTCGTATTATTTGTATTTAAAGCATATTTAGTATCATCAAACGGTGGGCAAATATAATATTATCTTTTAGTTATACCACCACCGGTCCTTATAAATTAATTAATGTAAAACAATTATTGTGTTGTTATCTTAAAAATATTTAAAACCACTTTGGTAGTGTCACAGTATAAAATTTTAAACAGTTATTAATTCTTATTAATTATTTTTATGTTCAATATTTATTTAAGTTTTTTAAGTAATTTATTTTACTAATAGTAACAAAATAACGAATATTGTTAATTTCCGTTAAAACATCTAATTTTGACCATGTTTCAACTTAAAATGACTATAATAAAAACTGTGCTTATATATATTTTTATTTTATTTGGTTACAATAATATTACCCACTTATGAGAAATATCGTTTTAAATTTCCAATCCCTAGCAATAGAAATTTAATATTTTATAAATTTTTAACCAAAAAATGAGTTCCAAATTTTCGTGATATTGACTAATTTTGTAAAAATCTAAATTTAAAATCTTCATTGTATCAAAATTGATATTATAACAAGTTATGAGGAAACTTTTATTAATTTTTCAAGCTTTTAGACCCCTTTTTATATGCATATAAAGTTTAATTTTTGATAATTTTCAAACTATTTTTCAGTTTCAAATTCATAAAAGATTTTCTTTTCATAGCTATAACATTAGAAATGTTGATAGAAGATTCCCCATAATTGTTCCTACCTTATACAATAAAAAAAAAGTATGGTTCAAATGCAACAGAAATTAAAGAACCAAACTTAACAAAAAAAAATGTTGCAATGAAAATAAATCTAGATTAATTAATCTTAAAGTTATTTCCAGTTTAATTTCAAAACTGCCCCAAGTCCAATGATAGTTAAAATAAAAATATATTTATAAAATTATACATAGTTTACTTACAGCCATAGTACTGGAAATAATATTATCTTCTGAAATAATTGTTTTGGTTATGTTATTGGAATTGTCTTTTTCCATCAAAGGGAGGTCCTTTGAACATTTAGTTTCTTGATTTTTTACAACCTTAGATAAATGTGAAAACTGAAAATGTCTTTTTTCAGTTTCAACACGCCTATGAAACTGACGGTTAGAAATTAATCCTATATTCTTTTGTCTTTTGATAAGTGGTTGATTCTGTAACACTAAAAGTTTTATTTTTAATTTTTATTGTCATAGTATTAATAGTTTATAATTTTTATTATATTATAATTACCACTATAATATTTATATACAAGGGAGACGGAGAGTTAATAAATAATTACTCTCGGCTAAATCTAGTATTCGCAGATTTGAACCACGTTTGAAGACAAATTTCAAATTCTGTGTCAGTACATTTGTGAGTACTTTTTATAACATCTAAATTAAAATTTTATTTATTTTATGAATAAAAATGACTATATAATATATTGTTTTAAAATATACCTTGCATGATGGATATAATTTGTCTTCCTTTAATTTTCACACAAGTAACATTTTTCCCAAAACCTCTACCAGTCCAACTACAATGTATAGCAAATTCATTTGTAAACAGTTTGGAAAAAATTCTCCTAGAATGACTTTTATAATCAACTCCACCAATGGAACGAAATAAATTTCCCTATTAATAAAATAATCAAAAATTTAATGATATACAGAAACAACTATTTAGATATGATTATAAAAAAATAAAGTTGGATAACAGTATAACACTATACCAATTTTTCTTTAACTCTTTCATCAGTTTTAAGAATATTCTCACAGAATTCTAATGTTTGTTCACTAGAAATAGGAAATTGTTTCATAAATTCTTGATCCTCATTACTATCATTTGAAAATATAGCTGCAGATTGAAATGTTGCTAGTGATTTTAAATTTTTTATTTCTGTTTCCAAATTATTCAATTTATTCCATAGTCTATCACCCATCATTTGGTTAGCCATCAAATGTGATCTAATATCTTCTAATAGAAGTCTTAAATTATCTATGAAATTGGATTTGAAAATTACAAAATCAGTATTTTAAATGAACGAAGCTAAAATATAATATGAAGTCATATTATTACAATATCAATAAAAAGTTAAAATATTTTTCATTTATAATAAATCTTATAATGGTAACCATAATGGGCTTAATTGAAAGTAGTTACCTTGGTCTATTGCAGTTCTAGGATTTAAATCAGAAATAATAGTTGATGTTAAATTATTATTATCCATGCTATAATTACTAAAATTAAGACTAGAGTGATCATAAGAGCGTTTTTTTCCTTGGCTAGATATGTCACTAACAGGCAAAATTTCAGGAGTAACTGTTGTATCTGTTAAATTATTATTGTCCATGCCAGCATATAAACTACAAACACTACGATTATTATAATCGTATGAATGTTTGTTTCCTTGGATAGATGGTATGTCACTAATAGTATTTAATACAGGTAAAATAGCAGGAGTAACTGTTGAAACTGTTAAATTATTATTATCCATATTAACATACGTAGTAGGGCAATTACTAAGACTTGAATCATATGGACGTTTGAATAGATTTTCCTCAATACCCTAGAAAATAAATTATGAATTATGAATATGTAGGTATTTCAATTAAAAGTCAATTAACATTAAATAAGACTCATACAATAGGCAGATTGTTATCTGTGATAGAAGAATTATTTGAAGTGTAATGATGTCCATTCAATGTTGTTAATGATCTGGATGGCGTTTTTTTCATTTCCTGAGTTCCAATGTTTTCCTATGAATAAAAAGCAAATTAAAATAATAAAATTAAAAAATTAAAATACTACTTACATAAATAATAATAATACTTACAATAGTATAACCGACTGCGAGGCTATCATCATCTGATGATTCATCTGCATCAATACCAGTTTCAAACAATGACCTTACAGAACTTGAACTAATTTTTTTTCTCTTTCCACGATCTAAACGGTCAACATTGTTTGATTCAGAATCTGAAGAGTTTAAAATATGTTGCAATTTATTTGTAGCATCTCCAAAAGAATCTATTACAATTAACAAAAATATACATTTAGTTGAGGAAAGATGGTCACAGTGACTGACAAAGGCACAGTAAAACAATATGTACCTATATAAATCATGTAGTCCCTAACCATTTTTTTTTGTATGTAATATATTATAGTGTATGTAATACATATTATAAATAAGATTATTATAATGTTTAATGCACAAGGGAGAATAATGTATTTTCAGAAAAGTTGTATGAAAGTGAACAGTGAGACAATAGTATTTTACTATATAATATAATTATCTGAATCTAAAGATTGTTGAGAATGACATAAATTATAAAACTTAAAAAGTTTTCTATTTTTTTTATATATATATTTTTATACCTACATATTTAAATTAATATTTTACCTAGATAAAATAAAACTTAAAACAATTGAATTAAAATTAAAATATTAAAAGTTTGAAAATAATTTATGATGTCTCACTGTTGCCTCTTACAATATAGGCTTACATTGTTATAATTTGTATGCATATGTGTATGTGTGAAATAAAGTTAAATTAAATTATTATTATAAATAATATACTTGCCATAAAAAATATTGTTTGCAAGGTAAAACAAATGGTAGCTAAAATCTTTGGTTATATCTTTGTACATTTTAACAAGGTTTGAAATATTTGTTGATTTTTTTGTCGGCCATTTGCACATATAATTACCGTCGTTATAAGTTAACCATATCGATGGTACTACTGAATAATCATTATTTGTATAATGACTATGGTTTTGAATGGAGTCAACTGTATTTTCATCTTCATTTGTAAAATATCCAATAACCCAAGTCTATACATAACAAACAAAATATGATATAAATATTATTACATATATAGATTATATATATTATATACCGCCATATGCCCTTATTAATAATTATAATATATAATATTAAAACATACCGTTTATGTACTTATATTATACAATACTATAAATACAATACATACTGTAGTAAGTACTAATATGGAATTGATACCCATATTTGTAGTTCATATATAATACCTATATGTAAATACCACATAAGTAAAATTTTTTTAGTAAAATATCATGGTCTACTGAATCAAATGCTTTTTTAATGTCAAGAAAAATATCAAGTACATTTTTTAATCATCAATATTTTAATGAATACATTTAGTAGTATCATATAATGCATTGTAAGTATTGACATATTCATAGGCGTGCACAGACCTGCATTTCAGGGGGGGGGGATCCTACAATATCTTTGGGCCCTCTCTTACCAAGACATGTACATAATACATGTTTTAATAAATTATAACGGGCCCATATATATGCTATAAGACTTACATTTTGGGCCACAATTAAATGTCAGGGGTGCCCAGAAACACCCTTAACCCGTGTGCACGCCTATGGACAAAATGGTTTTTGTCAAAAAATATTATGCTTATCGAGGAATTTTAATCTCCTATTATCTTTAAACATTTTTGAATAATTTGGATATCGTAAGAGTTAAACTTATAGGTTGATAATTAGAACATTTATTTTTATCCTCTTTTTTAAAAATTGGAATAACAATAATTGATTCTTTAAACGAGCTTGGAAATTTACTCACTTATTTTTACAAATATTGAATATTAAAGATAGAGGGAAAAATATAGAATTAGCTGTCATTTTTAAAAAAATATTTTACCATACACTGCACAGGTTAAATACTAAATAATAAATATATATACCTAGTCACCTAGAATATTGATAAATACATGGATAAATCTAACGCTGTCCCTGATTAATTGTGTAGGTGTTGGTTGGAAAGCTATATAAATACCTTTTAAAACAATGTATTTTATATATATTTTTTTTTTATTGAACTTAAAAACATCAACAGCAAAGGTTATTAGTTTTTGTGATTAATACATAATGAATGGTTTCTAGAACTAAAATTATACAATTATATACCTAATATGATGTTAATTATGTGAAATGTCTACTAACATTAATATTATAGTTATCGTTAACAGATGGTTGAAATTGTATTGTGTAGGTGAATCTTTCTTAGGAAAGCTATCATATATTTGAGGTGTTTTCAATACCTGGTCCTAATAATGCTTTGTTCATAAAATATTATAAACTTAGGTACATTAAACACATAGTATTAATTGTTATGATACCTATATATATTATTATAGTTGGACAATGGACATAGCAAAAAACTAAAACCAGTTATTTCTAACAAATATTAATAATAACATAGCTAATAAAATACATATTATACACATACCTTTTTAGGGATCATACTTTTGTTGGTGTTGTTTGATCGCGGAGAGTCATCCATATATTATATTTGCAGCGTATGGTCGCACGATGGGTTGATGATAATATAATATATTACATACAACGGTACTTGCAATAATGGTGCACACGACAAGAACGCGTAAATAGCAAAATGCAAATAGTGAACAAATAGTGAAATAGCTATAGAGTATAGAGCTAGACAACGGTTATTGACGATTGTAAATTATTTGTAATAACAATTGTTATTAATAACCATCTTTATATTATAATAATAATTTAATAAACGTTATCGGCTTATCACATTTTCTATAAATAAAATCTGTTATGTTTATTTAAAACGTTTTGGAAACATCAAAATCCTGTTTACATTTTAGTTTTTACTTATTTGTTTTAAAATATTGTTCATATAACGTTTCTATCAGACCTTCCAAAAATATTTCAAATTTAACAGTAATGTATCGATTTTCTGATACAATTAAAATTTAAGTTACTTTGTTACAGTTCTAAAACGATACTAAAGTATTTTGATAAATCGTTTTTTTTTAATACTTTAAGACATTGTTCTTGTACCGATTTTATCGGACGTTACAAGAATGTTAATCATTTAACATCTATGTATTGTTGTTTTGTCACAATTCAAAATTAAGTTACTTCCATACAGTTCTGAAATGGAACTAAAACATTTCGCTTAGAACGTTTTTTTGTTACATTAATACCTATGTTGTTGGACTTGGAATGTTCTGGAACTCTTTTTGCCTAGTGGGTAACGTCGTCGGTTGTATAAATAATAATATTACATAATGAGTCCGGATCCACCTGCCGCGACTGACGAAATAGAAATGAGAAACAACTCGTCGAATTCTATTGACTTAATATTATATTATACTATTTATACTATAATAATCAAATATAAATATATGTATATAATATATATAGTATATACATAAAGCTAATAGCTATTAATATCCACGAGCGACGAGCGTACAGCACGGCGTATACCCGTATTGGTTAGTCATTAATAGCGATAATTACGTTATCTTGATTTTTGACGTGCCACTGGTAAGAGTATGGGCTACAAGACGTCTACAACGATAATAATATACTAAAAATAATGTTTAGGTACCTACTGGCGGTATTGCACTAAATTTAAACTAAACTACAATACCCAATATAAATTAAAACTCAACAGCATAATATTTGTCACCATACACAATACAAATGTACATTGTATACCTAATCATTCGATTAATCAAATAATATCAATACAAAACTAAAAAAATTAATAATTTTGAACAATATTTTGGTATCAAATTTAAGTGCGAATTAAAGCGCAAGGCCCTAGGCAAATGCCAGTACTGCCTACCCTTAACGACGGCCCTGTTCGTCATTGCAGGTAGCATTAAATTCTGTACGTATGCGAGGTAACGAAGATGTAGGTGCATATGCTAGACGTGTAGAACAGTTATATTTCAATCTATGTGTAGCAAGCACAAAAGGTAAAAGTACAGAACAGGCAAATACAATCCGCCATCAGTTAAAGGAACAGACATTGGTAGTTTTTATAAAAGGGTTACTACCTAGCTTAAAGACCATCGTGAAATCTCAAAAACCACCCACTTTAGAATTAGCTATCCAGGTTGCTAAGGACGAAGAGACTGAAATTAAGTCTGAGTCAGATGCATAAAAATATTATGGAGGCAATAGTTCAGGTAGACAAGTAAACAACTCTACCGAAAATAATAATAATTTTAATAACTTAAATAATCGTTATAATTATAATGCACCAAATAATAATAGACCTCAAAGTAATCAAAATCCGAAATTTAACAGACCTGATATAAATCACAGTAATAGAAATAATTTCAACAATAATCAATATCAGCCTCGAAACAATAATAATTTTAATCGCAATAATGACGTAAAAAAGTATCACGAATATCCTACTTGAGGATAATATTTAAGTAAGAATGTAATTAAATAATATAAACAAAATAAAATATATACTGGTCAATATACCATTGGAGATTTTAATTATTAAGTACTATTATAAATTGTTATTAATCAAATATCACTATTAACCATAATTTTATTGTAAACTAACATAATTTAATTATTATATCAAATATTGTATTAAAAACTATTGTATTTTAATCAATCAACCTAATCAAATGACTTACAAATATTTTTATTTGTATTTAATTTTTATAATATACGTATGTAACATTATTGTAATAATTGAACAGTCACTAAATACTCATAGTAACATCTCGCTTAAGTCAATAAACATAATTATTTGGACTTAGAATATTTTCCATAACACTGCAGTTTACATTAAATAAATACAATAAATATCATCAAAGAGGTTTTGTTCAATTATTACTTCCATTTCTACGAGTAACGCGGAGTAGCACTTTACACTCGTCATTTATTTGGCAATAATATAAATAATAATGGTATATATTGTTCATTTTTAATAGTATGTATTGTGAACATTTGGTAAAAAAATTTTGGGGCACTCTTAAATGTGCCATCAATGAACCACATTTCTGATTTAGCCAGTAATTCTAAATTCGTAGAACAAGAAAATCCAATAATATTATTTTTACGATCATTAATAAATATCATATTTTCCCCTCGGTTTGATATAATTTGAAGATTTTCAATTATTTCATGTACATCAAAAATGGATTTTGGTAGGTTTGGTAAAATATGAGTTCAAGCTTGGTACATATTGTCACGAATACGAGAAATGTCATAAGAAGTTAGTGTTTCTACGTCACCCTTGCGTAACTCATTGTGAATTAGTTTAAATGGTCTCTCACACACGTCTTCTATAGCTTTTCTTTTTAAAACATTACTAATTTTTTGTCTGTTTAGAACAGATGTTTCAAGTTTTTCATGATTATGATTAATTTTGCGTTCAATTATTTCATTGACGTTATTAATTTTTATAAAAGACTTACATTTCGTTTTAGTACATCTCCATCTTTGCAATTCGGACTTTAATAATTTATGAAAACAAAACTTGTAACCATCAATTACCAAAAGCATTTTGTTGTTCTCACTTATCATTTGCTCCATAGTGGACGGTTGGTGTTTGACTGACTAGTAAATTAATCGTATAATATTGTATTACTATTATTATATCTCGTCGAAAATTCAAGTGTGATATTGGAATATCCGAGTATAGTTATATGTATATAATATATAGTTCGTTATCTTAATATAGTAGAGGATCAAGACACACATGTACATGTACAATGAGGCCGGGCGCACATTGAGACACAGCGCAACGCAGGGTAGGTTAAGTTTGGCAGGGCAGATTTAACTGCGTCGCTCCTATGACCGCACATTGAACGCAGTTTCGTGTCATCTTTGTATACAATTGGTCATAGAACGTACAAATATGGATGAACTACACGATCTAAATTACAAACTAGACCTAAGTTCAGAGTCTGATTCAGATGAAGAAATGAACGAACTTTTACTTTTGTATTCATTATCAAAACGAAATAAATCTATATGGAAAAGCGCGTACATGAAGAAAAGAAAAAGTCACGGTGAATTTATTCTGACATCGGAATTTTCCGATAAACAGTTCACCAATTACTTCCGTTTAAATCGAAACCAATTTAATGAAGTCCTATGTATTGTCAATGATAAAATTTATTCAGTAGGATGTAATTCTCAAAAACCAATTGATCCCGAAGAAAAACTCGCTGTATTTTTAAGGTGAGTTATAATTTTTATTAAATAACGACCTGCTTACAAAAAAATATTATTATAGTATAAAAATTAGGACTTATGTGTTAATTTTACACTTAACAACTTTAACAAAACATTTTTCAACATAAAGTTTAACATTAAACATAACATTTTAAATTTTGATAAAACTTTTGCATAACTTTGCAATAAACATAAAGAAATTTAAATTTAAAAAAAATTTTTAAAAAATAACGATACTCAAAATTAGTTTTGAAAATTTGTATAAAACTGTCTTATGTCACTCCGATTTTCACAAGACTGTGTATCCATAGAGCTGTTGGACATAAAACTTTCATGAGAACTAGAAGAGTCTCCTATGAATTGCCACGTGGAAGTAGACTGAGTTTGTTCGTCTAAATTATGTTGAAATGAAGTGTTCGGGATATTCAAAAGAGCTGCCTCAGCTTCCGAAACGGTCTCAAATATTTTATTTTTTACTCTGAGTTGAGATGCTGGTGGTAGTTTTTGCGTGGTGTGATACATTGACAAAAAAAAATGATAAAGTGGATCAGTCAAAGGTTTTGTCCTCCAACTTTTTACGCTCAATCGCCCTTACTTTTGCCCTATGTTCTCGATTTATAATAGATTGTTGGATTAAGTTGCCTATGTCATTTTTTTTAATTTTTTTATTCTGTGGCTCTTTGAAAACTGTATCTCTATCTTCATTGCATTCAATAGATACTTCATTTTCCACGACTGATGATTCCTGATAATTTTCTGACACTTCACTGACCTCTGGGTATTCAATGGCATTTTGCATTGGAGTAGCTGAGTCTTCATCCCCACCATCTACTAAATTGGCCTCCCTTTTTCTATTTGTCATGTATGGCAATAAAAATGACATTTGTTTTTGAAATTTCCATTGCCTAATTGTTTCAGCAGCAGCTCCACTTTTGAAACATTTTTTTTGTCTTCTAAGTGCATCTCGATGACAACACCTTAATTTTGTCCATGTATCTTTTGCAAGTTCACCTGTTACATAATTTAAATTTGACTAACTATTTTTAGATTCTAAACGAAACTTTAGCCTAGGATGTTTTATATTAGATTTATATTGTTATTAAATAGAGTAGCATGCAGTATCGAAGTTGAATTAATAATTGAATACCTAATATTTATATTCAATATGGTAAAATCTTGTATTAAATTATCAACAATAATTATTGAAAATCGTTTGCGAATAATTCTTTTTATTCTTACGTGATTTCGTAAAAATTTAAAACTCATAACATTTTTTAATTTTCTTAATTTTAATCAAAATTTAAACTTCAAATCAAGACTTAAATCACAAAAAAAAAAATGAAATTGTTTACTGTCATAAGAAATGAAAACGTTAAGTAAATTTAAACGTTTTTAAAGTTCTTTTAAATTTCTGTTGAACGTTATGAACAATTTAAACTTTATGAAAATTTAGCGTTCTACATGTAAGGAGCCTCGTATTAAATTTTAAAGATTTTTTACTAAGTGAAAAGTTTTTATCAACAATAATATTTAAAAAATGGTATTCTAAAGATATTTTAGATTTATGTCAGTTTAGTTTTAATATTCATAAATTTACAGGTATTTGGCCTCGGGAGACAGTTATAAAAGTATTGCTTACAGCTACAGAATGGGTGATAGAACTGTGTCGAAAATTGTAAATGAAGTAGCACTCGCGGTATGGGACACTATGCAACCTTTGTATTTACCACAACCTACAATGGAAATGTGGAAGTCAGTTGCACTTGAATTTGAACAACAATGGCAATTTCCACACTGTATTGGTGCTTTGGATGGCAAACATGTCGTGATTAAAAAACCACCAAAAAGTGGTACATCATTTTTTAATTATAAGCAGACTTTTTCCTTGGTACTAATGGCTCTTGTTGACGCAAACTATAAATTTATAAGTGTTGATGTTGGATCAATGGGAAGATTTAGTGATGCCAATATTTTTACGAGCAGTGTGTTGGCAAAAAAAATGAACAGACAATCTTTACAAATTCCACCACCAGAATTTTTACCTGTATTTCAACAACCGTTGCCATATGTTTTTGTAGCGGACGAAGCATTTCCATTATCGGAAAATTTAATGAGACCTTATCCGAAAAAAAGTGTTGTAGGAAATATGGAAAATAAAATTTTTAATTACAGACTTTCACGAGCACGACAAACAGTGAATGTACTTTTGGTATATTAGCGTCCCGTTTTCGCGTTTTTCGAAAACCATTTGAAATTAAAGTAGAGAGTTGTGACGTCCAACGCAAACCAACATTATCATAATTTATAATTGTACTAGTAGGTACAGTATGAGCGTGACATGCGACGAGATAGATAAAGCATACTATCCCGCGCGCCTCAGTCTCCGCCGATCCAATACTGCACCACCGTACCGGCAGTCGCACACACGCTCCCCTCCTAGTACCCACGGCTCAGAGTACCGGCCACTCATGTTAGCTTTACGAATGTGACTCCCTCCCTCACCTGTCGTCGTCTCCGTGCCACCCGAGATCGAAAAGTTCTGGCCGACACCAGCAAAAGCCACCACTACCTTTTTTCCTGCCTCAGCTACCACACCATGAGCGAGTAGCAAGCGTTTTTGCTGGTGCGCCGAAGGGCGGCACAGGACACACACTATTTACTGGTAACGTTTTTGGTACATCATTGTTATTATTATTCTCACCGTGGCCGGTACTTTAAGACTTTTAGACTATTATATTATTACTATTATTGTACTATTTGTACTTATGTATTATGGTACGTTATTGTTGTTCTCCCGCCGGTAAACCGCTCCGTCGGAGCCGTGTGGTGAGTAATGTTTATATTTTATTTGGTGGAATGCATCATTATTATTTAAAATGCATTATTATTATTTTATGTATTATTATTATTACCATAATTTATTTCGACCGAGTTTTATGCCTTCGGCTTTCTCGGCACCAACTTAAAGCCTAAATTTGTTCAATAAACCTATATATATATATATTTCCCCCCAAATTGAGGTGTTATTATTTCACCGTCGGTCACTTTCCTATTACTGTTTCAAATGTAATCCCGTTCTTAGATATTAAAAAAAAAATCCACGGCACTCCGGCTTTCGGGCCTCGGTCCGTGGTTGGCGACCGTGAAATGTTCGAGGCGGCCACATGACTCTCGAGAATATGACAAATATGATCGAACAGTCACAGAGTGTTGACAATGTTGTCAAAGCGGCTTGTGTGTTACACAATTATTTGCGAAAAGAAACGATTATTTCAAATAATATAACAGAAGAAATTGGTGAAATGCCGGATACTCAGTTACTTCCATTGGCCAACAACAATTGCAGAACTGGATCTAACGCTTTTTTAGTGAGACAAAAGTATACAGATTACTTTAATACTGTAGGAAGTGTACCTTGGCAAGTAGACAGTGTAGCTAGAGGAAAGTACTGACAATTTTTTTTTTGAATTTTGTATTTTATATAATACTAAAATAACACTTTTCATTATTTTCTAAATATTTCAAATTTTTATATATTATATGATAGGAAAATGTGAATACAAATAAAATAAATTAAAATGGTTTAATATTGAATTAAAACCATGTTTGTACGGGCCGGGTACGAACAATAATAGGCCGTGCCGCCCGGTCACCAAAACACTCCGTGCGCTAACACACCACTACTCACCGATCGACCTATGTGGCTGTGTGGTATATGTGTGTATATGGTTTAGTACTCAACAGGAATTGGACAGGTTCGCCGAGCAAAACCTGCGAGTACTAGTTGTGGCGGTGGGGTGTGTAAGTGTGTAGTTGTGTGGGTGTGTGCTTAAACTATATGAATGAATTTATAACAATAAGGGTTTAGGCATAATATCAGCGTATAATAAATTTCAGCAAACAAATAAATAATTGTAATAATATGTCATTATAATATAATATGATGTGATTATAACTTATAATACATGGGCCTTCTGGCCGAACGAATATAATAATAAATTGTTGCCACAGCTATTTGAGCTGTGCTAGAAATAATAATATGTAGCCCTTCTGGCTCAACAGCTATATTATAATAATGCTAATATAAATATAAAATATGTATATAAAAGAACTCACAATAATATTATGACGGTGATCGGCTGGCCAGCTTAACCCTTCCTATAATTTTCATAATAATAATAAATAATAGACGGCACACACTATGCGTCACAACAATAATTACAACAATAAAATATAAATCAACGTTGGCGATTAGCGCCTTACAGAAAATAGTATATAAATTAACGCTGGCGATAAGCGCCTTACAAAATAATATATAAATTATAATAATATAAACCCGTGGCGACGATATAATAATACGGAACTTGGTGATTAGCACCTATAAAATATTAGAATAAAAAACTTCGGCGATTTGCGCCTGCAATAATTGACCGGACATTCAACCACACGGGTTTGCGATCGATGCTACACTAACTTAATAAAAATAATATAATTGTTAACCCACACAAAATAGTATAATATAAGATATGATTTAGTGATAGGTATGATGTGTATACGGTGTGGGTCGGGAGATAGAGGTGCGCGGAGCGGTCGGCGATAGTGACACTAATTAAAATAATTTGGTGATATAACTAATAATAATAATAATAATGTCGCTCTGGCGCAAACAATGTTGTTGTTATTATTTTTAACCTAGTCACCCGAGTGGTTTTTCATCGGTTATCGGTAAATGAAACGTTTTAATATTTATAAATAATCACGTTTATTTTTGATATTATCTAGTATAAAAATAGAATTTGGACAATTTAGTCTTGTATTTTACATGTAATTGTAACTTTTTTTAATTTTCTAATTACAAGGACCTACACTAAATTATTAATTCATATTTTATATCATATTGCATAATTAAATTAAGTTACTACTTACCATTTTTTAATTCAAGATCATCAGCAATTTTGTCCCATAAATCATTTTTTAGTTTTGTTTTCATATATTCAGCATGGCTAGTGTCATATAATATTTTGTGTGGACGAACGGCTTCAATTAATTTTTCCTCCATTGTAGGTATTAAATTATATTCAAATAAAATTATATGAAAATCTATTATTTTATGGAAAACTGTTTGACACGTTCGCAGTAAACTGTGTCACAAACACTGCGTGAGACAGGTTCATGCATGCACTGAACTTCTCTGTCCTGCCCTGTCTTTCAATTAACGCTCAACAATTCAAACCTATGTATCACAAAATGTTTGGCTATGCTGCCCTGCCTACCCTGCGTCGCTCTGCGTTGCGCTGCGTCTCAATGTGCGCCCGGCCTGACAATCGTTGTAGCTCCATGCACACCTTATCTCCACGCGATAATAATAATCGACAGAATCGAATTTTATTCAGTACCTAAATATCTTATAAAATATATGTTGGTATACATTGAAATGGAAAAATTTATCGAATCGAATTTATAAAAACTTTTGTTTCAATTAACAAAATAGTATATTTTTAAACTTCATAAAACAGTTAGATTACAATTCGTGTTATCGGGACACAACTCGTGTACCCCATTTTTATGATTGGGACACACCTCGTGTACCCCACTTTTATCATCGGGACACAATTCGTGTACCCCACTTTTATCATCGGGACACAACTCGTTAACTGCGCTTCCCTCCTCTTCCGTCCACTCATCCCGTTACTCATGCCGTTACTATTGAAAAACGATTATGATAATTATTATAATTGTACGATTGTTGTATTTCATATTGTATATTATATTCTCTTTGTTTTTCTCATAAAAACTATCTGTCGGCCTTTTGACTCAGATGAATGTTTTCGATGTTATCTCTATGAGATAAAAACTTTGTTTTTGTTTTTATTATTGCGGCCAACGCCCTTTTGTGTTTATTATTCGTGTTTTTTGGTCCGCTATTACAGCGTCCATAGGTTTTTTTTGTTTTATATATTGTGTGATCCGCTCATATAGCGATCAATATTATTATTAATATAAATATTATTTGTTGTGATCTGCTAATATAGCGATCCGTGAATGATGTGTATGGTCCGCTAGTAAAGCGAGTACAAAATATATTCCTTTATTTTTTTTTTTTTTTGGGTTGAGGCTTCAACTATACTAATGGTCATTAGCTTTTGACGGTATTAAAAAAGCGTTATTATCTAAAGAAATATTAATTCACTACAATCCGAAATGGCCTATCATATTAGCATGTGATGCTAGCCCGACTGGGATTGGAGCGGTTTTGTCCCATAAACTACAAGATGGATCTGAGAAACCAATTGCATTTATTTCGAGAACATTGAGTAGTTCTGAACGCGGTTATGCTCAAATTGATAAGGAAGCGACTGCTATTGTCTATGCAATAAAATATTTTCATCAATTCTTGTACGGTCGTGAATTTATTCTTAGGACAGACCATAAACCATTAGTTATGATTTTTGGTCCAAAAAAAAGGTATTCCCGTTATGGCAGCTAATCGTTTACAGCGTTATGCTATTTTTTTATCAGGATATAATTATGAAATTCAGTTTATTAAGGGCACTGATAATGGTAATGCAGATGCATTGTCCAGACTTTCATTGGAGTTTCCAGATAATGCTAATAATTCTGAGTTAGACAATTATTCTATAAATTTAATAACGGAAAATATTAAATCTATTTCAGACCTGGATATTTGTTTGGAAGTTAAGAAGCATCCATTGCTTCGAGAAGTCTTCTTTAGAGTTTTTACTGGTAAATGGGATGATATTAAGGTAGTATCAGAGGACATGAAACCTTACTTTAATCGTAGAAATGAGTTCTCTATAGAGAAAGGTTTTTTATTATGGGGTCATCGTTTAGTAATTCCTCCTAAGTATAGAACTGCATTGTTAGCAGAATTACATAATACACATTTGGGGATTGTCAAGATGAAAAGTATTGCTAGATTTTATATTTGGTGGCCTGGAATCGACTCAGATATTGAAAGCATTATTAAGGAATGTATGAAATGTTTAGCTTACAGTGAAAACCCACCTAGAAGTATTTTACATAGTTGGCCATATCCAGATGGTCCATCACAAAGGGTACATTTAGATTTTTTAGGACCAGTTAATGGGAAAATGTTTATAGTTATTATTGATGCCTTTTCAAAGTGGATTTTTGTTAAGCATATGTTAAATATAACTACTAGTTCAACAATCAAGGTGTTATGTGAATACTTTGCTTATTGTGGTGTTCCAGCTAAACTTGTTACGGATAACGGTTCATCGCTATGTTCAAAGGAGATGATAGATTTTTTGAAAAAGAATAGGGTTTTTTATATCACTACACCTCCTTACAATCCTTCAACTAATGGTGCTGCCGAGAACTTGGTTCGCACATTCAAAAATTTTATTAAAAAATGCAAAAGTAATTCAGATATTGAAATGGATATTTTTAAATTTGTATTGTCTTATAACAGTACCAAACATTGTGCTACAGGGGTTAGTCCTGCTGAGTTACACTTGGGACGGTTATTACCTACACCTTTTGACAGGTTGAATTCTTTTGCTAAGTATAACTATAATAAAGGTATTGTAGTGGCAAAAAACAATTACAGAGGTTGTAGGGAAAAAGTTTATTTAATTAAAGATACAGTCATGTGCAAAAATTATGGAACATGGGGATGTTTGGGTACCTGGTATAATTCTAAAAATATTATCACCTGTAACATACTTAGTAGATGTAGGCAATGGTATGGTGTGGAAAAGGCATGTTAATCAAATAATTGATAGAGTGATTAGTAAAGGTAGTGAGGTTGAAACGTTGAATGATGGCATGGACGACAAAAGTACAGTAGATAACAAACAAATAGAATTAGATCAAGAGGTTGCATCTAATTACAATAATGTTTCATTAGACTCTGTGTCAAAAGACACATTCATAAGGAAGAGTGGTAGAACAATCAAACCACCTAAACGTTTAAATTTGTAATTTTAAGTCATTACATCAGTTTAAGTATATTATTCACTTTGGTTATTTTATTTTATGTACTTATGTTTATTTATGAAAATGTTGTTATTTAATAATAATAATAAAAAAAAAAAAAAAAATGTATCATATTTATTAATTATTAAATATTTAAATTGTATTGTTAATATATTACTACATGAATGTATAATATAATATACACTGTATATTATGTATTTAATTAAGTAACTATTTAAAAATCTTTATTGTTTTCATTTTTATGTGTGAGGGAACTGTAATGTATGTTATCAATTTATTTATCACTATAACTTTATTACATAACCTCAAAAATGTATAATAAAGATTCATTCGTATTTTAACCTCCGTGTTGTGTTCTTGTGCGCTCCTGACAAAACATTACAGTCATTAGCCTGAGGTACTGTAGGGGTAATCGGTAGGTTTGTTAACACGTGTGTTTGTGGTGGCAGAATTTTTATTGGGGCACCCGTAGGTTTCTGCCATGAACCGGAGTGGGGGGATGGTGGCACTTGTTTTTCGGACACCGTGACTTGCCCGGAGAAAAATTCCGCCCGTTGGTCGAGAATCGAACCCGCGACTGCCAGCGCCGCAGCCGACGCGTTAGACCGCTCGGCCACCTCGTCCCCCTCCTTTATTTTATATTCCATGGTGCACCCGGTTACCGATTATTACTATTATTATTTTTTATTATTATACTGTGTGTCACTAAACAATCTGAGAAACAATAAAAATACGATCTCCAACAAAAATTCGTAAGTCTCTACTTTGTTATTATTACTCTCGTCATCACCCTTGGGCAGCTCGTTGTTGTCAACGTCGGTGCCGCGGCCGTCAGATTCCGCGCGTAAGTCCGCCAGCAACGTAGGTATGGTTACGTTGTGTGAGAGGCCGCCCCAGGTCGTCAAGGTCGACGAATGCCAACAGCGTCAATCCAGTGGGTCATCTCAAGACTGCAGTAGGGTTAAGGTAGTTTTAAGTCTTATCCCTATTATTGTGAGCTCTGTAGTCATTGCACCACACCGAATCGGCCACAGAGACCCTTCCCATAACTAGCCTGCACCATCATCACTCCGTCAAATAGGTCTTTCCCATCCTCGTCGTTGTCGTCATCGTACGTAGAATTGCCTACCCACCAACCATCAGGCGAAAGCACCTAGGATTGCCTATCAACCACAATAGTAGGCGGTAGGAGTGACACAGGCCAACGTCAAACACCCTCCTCATAAACAAAATTGTTCTCGGGCATCACCGAGTGGTCCTTCGGCTGTTACAGTTGAATTCTCGGGCGTAAACATCATATTTAAAATATTATCTTTTTTATAGTAACAATAGTCTTAATTAACTTTAATAATATAATATTCATGTTCATAATCATTTAATGATACAAAATAAAGTAAAAATTATACAATATTCTTAAGCAAGACGTTTTAAAATAATAAAATACATCAGTTTAAACTTTAAATGTATGACATTTTTATAAAAAGAAAAAAATCATTAAATATTTTTATCTAAACAGCGAAAAATAAAAAATATATTAATAATATACTTTAAACTCTAAACATTTTTTATTTTTTATTGAAATTTTGATTAAAAATTAAAATTTGGAGCAGGTGTATTTTTGAATGTTCCACCTTGTATATTATTAGTTGGATTGATTAGCTGTTGGATATGCATGTTTGATGACAATCCTGCACGTGTATTTTGATAATGCATTTGTTGAGAAGAATACTGATGAAGGTATGGGGTAGAAGAGGGATATGATATTTCTTCATTAAATGATGGTGGCTGTTGTGGTGTGGTTGATAATTCGTTTATAAATACAGTCTGAATTTGGTTTCTTATGCGCAGTTTTTGTAATGGGTTCATAGAAGAAAAATATGGATGAAGTGACTTTAAAAATAGCATGTCTTCGTCATTAGTTATAACTGGAGTTACATTAGATTGAAGTAATGCAGTTAGTTTCTGTTCCTCGAGTTTCAACAACTCACTTTCAAAATCTTTGTTTGATTGTTTTTTCTTCCGTTTAATAAAACTACTTTGTGAACAATTTGAAGAAGCACTTGAAATTTATTTAGATAGTTATAAGAAATAAAAATAATAATTACTTCAACATTTTTGGAAAGTATATAATATATATGTCGCAGCTAGGTACATAGTGTAATCATTTATTTTTGAACTGGATACCCTGCAGATAGTGAAATTCGTGAAGGAATTAATTACATATTTACTTATGTATTTTAAAAGGTTTTTAGCGACAGGGCTGGCATTTAGACAAATTGCCTTCTCGTTCAGAATATCCAAAACTACAGTTTCAAATATTGTCACGGAAGTGTGTAAAGCAATTTGGAACGCATTGAAATACAAATATATGCCAACTCCAAGAGTTGATACATTTAAAAAGATAGCTTTAGAATCTTATGAAAAGTGGAATTTCCCGAATTGGGTAGGTAGTATTGATGGGAAGCATATTAGATTGAGATGTCCAAAATTGTCTGGAAGCATGTACTACAATTATAAACAGTTTTTTCGATGGTTCTAATGACAGTTGTTGATGCGAACTACAAATTTGTAATGATAGATGTTGGAGCGAATGGCAAGGACAGTGATGGTGGTGTTCTGTAAAATTCAACATTTTATCAACGTATTGAGAATGGTTCTCTGAAGCTACCAAAAGAAACCGAATTGCCAAATTCAAATGTCTTAGCACCATTTGTTTTGGGGATGAAGCTTTCCCCCTTCGAAATTATTTGATGAGAATATTTCCACGAAAACAGGCTCAAGATAACGATAAAGCATACTACAACTACAGACTTAGTAGAGCTAGAATGACAGTTGAGTGTGCATTTTTTGGTATTATTTCATCAAAATTTAGAATTCTTTTGAAATCAATTGAAACCAAAGTGGAAAACGCAGACCACATTGTCAATGCAATTTGTATTTTACATAATATAATTATCGACTTAGAACAAAAACATATAACTTCCACACAACATAATAATTCGAACGAAATTGAGATTATTGGACCGATGTCATTAAAATTTGATTATGTTAGGTACTTGAGTTAAAAGGGCTAAAGTCTCTGATGCCGTATGACAAAATTACATTTGACATTGGCCACTTTGACAATTGTCGATAGTTAATGCTATGGGCATATGTCGCCATTGCAGGCCACGTATTAGCTATAGCCATGACCAGTGGCGTAGCCAGAATTTTTTTTCGGGGGTCAATTGATCAACTTTTACCGAACGTTTTGAGGGACTATCATAGACCATAAAAATATTTTTTTAATTTTCTTAACATTTCGGGAGAGGGGCTGCTAAAGTTAGATGATTTTGAAATAATAATTGTTTTGACACATGGCAGTTATAGGAATATAATAATTATGAGGTAAATAATAATTTGGCGCACACGACTAGTGCTTTATAATATATGCGTAATAATATCAGCGAAATGCAGGTCGGCCCACTAGGCCCGCCATCACCTATAGTGATTTTAATAATAATGTAAAAATGATAATAATATGGCCACCGTTGGGTTACCGCCTGAGATATCGCATAGGAAACGAAAATGATAATTAAAAGAAATTTATTACAGTCATTCATGAGAGGGAGAGGGGGGAATATTCCATTGATACGTTACACAGGTCTTGAGATGTGGTCCTTTTGACAGAGGGACGGCTGGGCTGAGTAGCCACCAACACACACGCGGTTGGCGTCAACCGTCTTGCTGCCGAAAACGAGAGTTGACCGGATATCTGACCACCAGTAGGCCCATGGAGGATCTTAGCCCATCATGTTGTTTGGTACGGACTCGAGAAAAATAATAATAATACGAAGTTGACGCGAGTCAGAAGTGGTTGAGTCGAGAGCCGTGATTTACCAAACGTTGTGTCGGCTTAGAGGTCTCGGTAAAAAATATAACGAGACGATGGTCGGTGGTATCCAGCCGCTGGTTGTGGACGTCGTCTTGAGAGTTGAGAGAGTGTGTTGCCGCCACAGTACAGTGATAAGTCACGCACGCGAGCACGGCCAGATCAAAGGTCGTGCTGGAGTCACATTCGAGTCTAACGAGGCATAATCGGTCGGCGGCCGTGTTATGTAATATAATATGTGATATGCAAATATCGTCGTCAGTACCGGTGTGCGTGTGCGTGTGCGAGTAGCCGTTCTAAAAGGCTCGCCCCACATTCTGTTAAATAAAGATTTTAGTCTGTGAAAATAAAGATTTACGGTGTCGTGTGTTATCCGCTACGGACACACCGATTTTGTTTTGGCGTTGATGACCGTCGGCTTCGATAGTATATACAAATTACCCGTCGTCGTAATTATTCGCGTAACTATTGTTGTACCTACTTCAACACGCGCGAGTTGTCCCCGGTGCCGCCGTCATTCACGCCGGGAGTTCGTCGACCATTTCACGGGTCACAACAACCCACGTCGTCATTCCAGGGTCACGTAACGTTACCCAGATTATTATTTTCGTATGTTACAAATTATTATTATGTTATGTAGTGAATTATTTTAGTCATAAGCTCCCACCCCTAGCCACTTAGCTGTTATAGTTGTAAGACGGTAGGAGAATAAAATTAATGTAATTTACATCGTGTATCAAATCTCTTTCTTGTCTCCTTTTTCTTACGGCTCACATTTCTTTACAAAAATCGGTGGAGCAGGAAACCGTAATCTCCATACTTCGGACCTGCTGCCCAAACAGAGTGGGACAGGTCAGCATCGCATGATTAAGCGGCCCTCACACGATCAATATTACTGACAGTATTTTGGATACTGTCAGTATTATTGATCGTGTGATGTGAGTACTGATGTACTGTCAGTATGAAAAAACGATACTGATGGCTGATGAAAAATTCGGATATCGAGTCGTCAGTATTTGTTTAAAAAAAAATTCATGACTCTAAAAGAAGTGGCTCTGGAGCTGACGACATTTATCAACCTTCGAGTTGGTTATTTGAAGAACTGGCGTTTTTGGCCGATTTGGAAAAACCAGTAGATAGTATTTCATCGATAAATGACGATACAAATAATGACAAGGTAAGATATTTTATTTTATTTTTAAAAATATAATAAAAGAATAATACAAATATAAAATAGTTAATGTTTATTTATAGTTAATTTATTTTATTAATATTAAACTGCCATGGGACTTGACCTTCTTCACAGAAGTAATCTCAATATTTATCTCTTACAATTTTCGCATCTGCACTTTTATTTCGAATAGGATTTCTTTGCAATGGAGTTAACACATTTTCGGTTATTTCATCGCCAATTTGAAGTTCGCCTGTCTCCAAATTTTCTGTTATGAGTACATTTCTTGAACAATAAAGATGTTTATTATTTTCTATTTAGAAATTATGCAAATAACAGCTGGCTAATGTAATTATAGACGCTTTATCTAATTCCGAGGTTTATTGGTTTTTGAAAAACTCCAAATCGACTGGCTAGTATTCCGAAAGCGTTTTCTACCACACGACGGGCACGCGAAAGGCGGTAATTAAATATACGGCGCTTATTTGTCAAATCATGTTGACTATATGGTTTCATAAGATTAGTCTGTAATGAAAATGCCTCGTCTCCAAGAAATACATACGGGTATTTTTCAACAGTATTTGTTAAACATGACGGCGGTGGAATGTTTAAAGTATGGTTTTGAAATTTTTCCCAAAATTTGGTATAATATAGTACTCCTCCATCCGAAATTCGGCCATTAGCGCCAACGTCAACCATAATAAACTGGTAATTTGCATTAACTATTACCATTAATACGATAATAAATGTACCTTTATAATTATAATATGTAGAACCAGAATTTTGAGGTTTTTTTATATTAACGTGTTTACCATCGATAGAGCCGATGCAGTTTTCAAAGTTCCATTTGCATCCAAAATCATTTGCTATACTTCCCCATTGTTCAGTAGTCTGCGGAAGCTGAAATATATTAAATAATAATTTTGTTTACAGAATATATATATATATTTTAATTTGCTTAATATTATTTGATTTTAGAGAGGTAATAATGACAGTGGACTAGTTGAGATAAATGATAATTCATCATTCTTAACACCAAAATCGAAAAAACTAAAGACTTCATCAAATGTGGCTCAACAAAACGAATTGTTATCCTTGGCATGTGGTTATTTAGCTAAAGACAATAACCAAGGTAGTGGTTTGGACATAGCAAAAGTGTGGGCTAGTAAACTCGCAACTTTCGATTCAAATCTAAAACTATTTGCAGAAAAAGTTTTAAATGACATTTTGTTTGAGGCTCAACTTGGGACATTGAATAAAAATTCAGTTCACATTAACCCACAAAGTACTACTGGAAACTACATTCCGTCATTGACAGAATCAACAAACTTTAGTCGCTCAACAACACCATTAACATGGACGGATCATTCTAGAAGTACATCGGCAGAAAATGTAATACCACTTTCCGAAAATTTATCAACATATTCTACAAGTTTTAATGAACAAGCCTATCAATAATAATTTGTGTGTAATTACTAAATGATTATAACTATGAACAAATGATATTTTAAAAACTAATAAAATGTGCTGTTTATTTAATTAAAATAATTATTTATTATAAAACATTAATAGGTATAATTTTATTAACCTGAATGCGATCCTTGAGAACAGTAATTATAGCTTTTCAGGTCTCCATCACGATTTCACTTATGGTTGTTGGTGCGATGACTGCAGAATATTTCAAGTCTTCAAACGATCGCCCAGTTGCAAGGTATCTCAGAGTAAGAGCCTGCCTTTGATTTGGAGGAATACTTTCCCTCATATTAGTATATTTCTTAATAATAAGTGGTTCTACCATGCTTAGTAATTTATTATAGATGTCAATGTTCATTCGAAAATAATTCTGGTAGTCTTTTGGGTCGGAAAGCTGGATTTCTTTTAAAAGATTTAAATGACAATACTTCTTACGTTTGCTAATCCATTCTTTTACCCATCGCTTCCTATTAGTTATCCGTTTACTTGGAATAGAAAACGCTAAAATAATTGCTATGCACGCTTTACGACGATTTTCGTCCATTATAATAAAATTATTGTTTTTCAAATAACTAAAGACACGTTTACAAAGATTAAAGTAGTTGACAATCGTTGTTCAATGAAGTTTGCACCTTCACTAGTCGAATGCCAAATAAACTAAGTAATGACAATAACCTACTGACCATGTGAGGAGTACACTGTCAGTAATGTAAATACTGTCAATAATTATACTGTCAGTAATATTGATCGCGTGAGGGCCGCTTTAGGGGTATTGACAATTATAATGTGGGTACAGGTTGCACTGTCGGTACCGCTAGTGGCACGTCTTCCTCGAACGACGGTGTCATCCGACCGGCAGCTGTTGTGTTCACAACTGAACCTTTGTGTAGAGATTAGGGGGGAAGTAGTATGTGGAGACATAACTTTGCAGATTATATTGTTAATCGAGCACGCAACAATTATGATAATAATAAGGCGGTTTTGATAATAATAATAACAATGATTTATAATAGCAATAATAATAATAATTGTGCACGAAAAACTAGTGACGTTACAAACTCTAAAACAAATGAACATATATACATGAAATTTTCACTGGTTTTTTATATAATAATCAAAAATTTGCTTTTTCGATAACATTTTAAAAATATTTTGATTTGTTTTAAATTGTTTAGGAACTTTTTCAGTTTCTATTTTATAAGTATTTTTTGCAGTGGATGTCAATAAAACTTTATTTGTTGAGTAAAATGCGTGAAAATTTAATACAAGGCTCCTGATATACTGTTACAATAGCAGTTGAAAAATATAAAAATACATGGGCACAATTTTTTTTTATAAATATTTACAGTTCGAATTTTGACAAAATGTATCAAATTTTAAATTTTATAATTATTTTGCAGTAAAAAATGTATAAAATGTTTAACTTTTGTATCCAAGGATTGAAAATTTAAAACATGGCTGCACGTAAATAGGTCATATTATATAAATAACTTTATTCACAATAATATCATCAAATATACCTACTTAGTAATATCATAGACTAACTGACACCGATCATAGACTGACTGACCGTCTTCACTCAAAATGGTTTTTTTATAAAATTATATTATATCATTGAATTCAAATTTAACTCCATCCATTACAGTGACCCACTTGCAACCTACTGTACAGCAGAGCGACACCTAATTGCCCACTTTTTTATTATAAAACACTTATTCCCAGCTCCATTTCGACAGCATGTACATTTTCGATTTTTCTAATTTTGATACATACGTTATTTTGCGGATAATTTTCGTAATTTTGCGGACAAATAGTTTTTTAGTAAAACTAAAAAACTGTTGACATGCTGGTGAAATGGTTCAAAAAATTAACTTTCTCTAATTTTTATTGTGCCATCATTTTGCGGTTAAATCGCGCAATTTTGCGGACAAATATTTTTTTAGCTAACTAAAAAAACATCGCAAAAAATTAAAAACCACCTACTTCACTTTTTAGTATATCACCATTTTGCGGATAAATCGCGCAATTTTAAGGACTTATTTTCATTCAATAAATATTTCAATTTAACATATTAAACCAAAATTTTTAAAAACCGATAAGGTACTTCATTTTTAATATTCATTCTTGTACATGTTATTATTATTATGATTATCAGAACCTGGATAATAATTTTTTCAGTTTGTTACAACTTTATCTGTCTTTTGTTATACCTTTTAATTATAAAATAAACAAATTGCTGTTTTAACCTTTTATTATATTAATCCTCGCTTTAAACCATATTTAATATACTGGAATAGCCTTTTATTTTTAAAATTAAAATTAGATATTGTAATAATCTTGGTGCTTGGTACCTTTAATATGTATATTAATATGTATATTTCTATGAATGTCATTATTACTATCGCTATCACTTATTTCGTCTACTTCGTCCATATTACTAATTGTACTATTAGGTGCTATGTTCCTTAAATTATTACTACCACTATCACTATCACTATCCGACCACCACAGACCAGCTGCTTCAGTCATATTTCTACTAAAAGTGCTTGCTGATACATTCCTAATACTACGTAACATACTTCTATTTCTATTGCTATGTGTCCTACTATTATCTATTTCCCTACTACTATTATTGTTATTACTATTATCATTATTAATGCTAACATTACTTTCGATATTATTCCTATGCCTTAACCTATTCACCTTATAACTATTAATATTCATATAATTTATCCATGCTTCCTTATTTATTTCTTTATTCAATTCCCAAAATTCGTTGATAACCCTATTTGCCAGTATTATGTTATTATCTAGTAGTTCTTCGTTTTCATTTCCAATGAGTGCAGGTGGTTCCGTTCGATTGTATACTATACTTGCTACGCCTACGGGCTTAGCTCCGCCTACTCCCGGTATCCGGTTGACATCCAGGTGGTAACGAAATGGTGTTGTCGATACATTACACGCGTATGGGTTTCGGAACCAACTCCATAACCCTTGACATAGTTCCACTATCTCTGGTTGAGGAAACCTACCGAGAAGGATGTTACCTCGATCTCCATAGTAAACATCAATTAATGCCCTAAGGTTATGTGTAACTTGTCCCATAGGTTCTTCCCCTGTATAGCGAAACAGTTGTAATTCGCATATGTAATTATCATTTTTTTTTCAACACCATTACCACCAGACGACCTCCCGCCTGTACACTCATTATCATTTCTAACTCCGGGTCTTCATTTGTATTTCCGCCGAGTTGTACTAGCAGTCTGGTCCCATCTGAATCAGTGATCACCAGTGCCGTTATCTCCTCTTCCCTACAAGTTCTTTCATTTTAATAATATGCTTTGCTATTCTAAAATAATCCAAACTACTATTGCGTTAACTACTTCTACTCTTACATTAATAAAATTAATTTCTAGCTACGTAATTTTTTCTACAAAGAAGCTTGTACTAGGTTCATTTGTACTAATCTACTAGGAATCTATTACCATGCATATTTTATTCTACAATAAAATTTTTTCCTAGACTATAACTATTTATTATATCCTATCATTAAGTCTATTCTATATTCTATCCTATCATTTGTACTATTCTTAATTCGTATATTGATCTACATATTCCAACAATATTTCTGGTTCCGGTATATACTCCATGTGTTCGACTAATTCTTGACAATATTGGTTACCGACTCTGCCCTTTGACATGTCGTAGAGAAATGTTGCGATGCTTTGTTCCACTTTTCTTATTTAGTCTTCCGAGAATGGTTCAGCTAGTTGACTGTTCGCTAATCGTATATGTTTCGTTAAACATGGTCGTATATTACTTCCGTCGCCTATCGTACATTTTTCATGTTCCCCATTCATAATGGCGAAATCCAGTTTGATACAGAATAACTTGTATGTTTCCCTATAATTATATTTTTCTATTATTTAACTGTATACTACCTAACACTATTTAATCTTAACTAATTTTAATTTTATTTTTTTTCTATTCTAAAAAAAAAATTTTTTTTTTTTTTTTTCAAAGTCGTGAGTTTGCTTTGTCGTCGCGGACTCGTATTGTATCCATTTCCGTAAATTCTAATGTTCGTACGAGGTATCGATATCTCTCCTTCCTGACTAACCTATAGTGCTTTACTATAGTTGTCATTATCAACAGCATTATGATTACAATTATTCCTAGTATTCCGCATACTATATATAGGTAATTAATCACAAGTTCATCTGATATGCACACAACTGCTTTTTCATTATTGTTCACATAATAACTGCCTTGGTTTGTTTCGTAATTTATATTTTCACTTTAATCAATTATTTCCATATATAATTCAAAAATGCTACGCGCGTGCATTAATTTCCTAGATCAGCCTATCGCCGTCTACTTTAATTTATTAGATCAGTCCCCGCTGTCTATTACAAAATACCATAAAATTCCTAGATCAGTCCCCGCTGTCTATTATAAAATACCATAAAATATTTAGGTCAGTCCCTGCTGCCTATCACAAAAATATCTTAGATCGGTCCTTGCCGTCTATTTACCACAAAAATCTTAGATCAGTCTACAGCTGTCTATCATAAAATACCTATATAGTTCTTTTCAAGCTTGTTTCCTATTTTTTTTTTCTTTATTTATTTTTATTCGAATATTTTGGTATAAAATAAACGCTGATTTTTTTTTTTCTAAAGAAATCAACGTGAGACGTGCACTTATAACTTATACAATTTTAATTATATCTATCTTTCAACTTAAATAATATACTCACAACAATGCTGTCGCCACTGCTGTGTTCATTTTCCTTGATTGTCTGCTGGCCCGTCTTGAATTGTTCGTTGATTCCGGAGTCGAATTGGTTGATCAGACCTTGACTGTTACCTCCGTGGAGCTGTTGACGTGGTGTAGCCGCTGCGTCTGGACTGGATCTCTGAAGTTGAATGTAGCCGCCTTGACTGCTGGACTCGCCTTTTGAAGTTGAAATCCGCTGCCTTGACTGCTCGACTCGCCTTTGGAAATTTAAATCCGCCGCTTTGACTGCTCGCCTCGTCTTTGACTCCTTGAACCTCCTTTGTTCGACTGCGCCAGGTAATAATCTTGGTGCTTGGTACCTACTATCGTAGTACTGACAGTAGATAAGTGGCTACCAAGTTATTATAGATGCAGGTCGCAGACACTTTATTTGATGCTGTAGTCGTGGTAGATAAATGAATGATAAGACAGATGTAATATATTGTGAATTTTTATTTTAATGTTCGATAATTTTCTAAGTCCAAATAATATTGTACAAAGTGGCGTGAAGGTGCTTGCACTAATGGGTGGTAGTACACGTCTGAATACAGGCCGATTCGGGCTCCCTTATATATGAGGTCCCCCGTACCCCTTGCCTACATACCTATACGATATCTCGGTTCTCACGGATGTGATTTGTTGTGGACATTTATCCGGCCTACGCATTTACGGCTGCATGTATTTCTACATTATGATTATTTAGATTATTATAAAATAATCTTTTTACTCTTTTATATTTTGATTTCGTCGTATTCAGTTTTTCTGTAAAATATTTCATCCGATTAATTTTTTTAACCCTGGTGTCTTTTATGTTCCCTAATCTCCCGGTTATGCCGATCTACCGTATAGTATCATAACTATGCACCTGTGGAATTTGGTTTTATTGTTACTGTCAATGTTACTACGCCTAATTCTTAATCCCGATTCATCGTATATTATAATCATAACTATGTACTTATGAAATTGGTATTACTCCGTAGTAACTGGCTTACTACAATATCATTAAAAATACCACAATAAATATTAGTAATATTTAAGTTTCCTTAGTGTATAAAAGAATTTGTACACCACATTTTGTGGATTTCGGTATAGGTACTGGGTTTTGTTTAAAATCATCATACTCTTTCCAATGTCCGTTATTTCTTAATGCAACTGCTACATAATGACCAATATCTGTTCTTGCAACAGATCTGTTTCCAATAAATACAGCTGCTCCACGTAGTATAAAATCCTCATTCATAATGGTGATTCTTGTTGGTAGGCTTTCTAAACGGCAAACTACATCTCCAAATACTGCTTTAGGTACATCCAATAAGTTTTCCTCACCACTCTTAGCATCTTTATAGAATGATTTATCTAAAATAAAAATTATAATTATTTAGTATTAGTAGCGTTTTATTTAGTATTTAGTATTTAAACATAATAATACTATTTTATTTATGGAAGATTGGGCAGCGGGCACGTTAATGATTATTGAAAAAAATTATTTCCTTATATTTTATTAACCAAGTTTTTATATGAAATAATTAAATTTGATTTACATCCTAGCGTTTAAGACCACTATTAAACCTAAAATGAATATATTAATTTTTTTAAAATTGAATTTACATTTAATTTTTCAATAATTATTTACAATTTTCTTTTGTAAGCAATTGTAATTAAACAAATAAAAAATTTTACAAGTAATACAGTTAAATTGTATGACAGTATTTATAGAAGAGTCCTGATTTGTGTTATCATCAAAAATATAATTTCCAAATTGAATACTATCTGTTGTTGCACACGCAAACAGTTGAACCAGAGTATCAAACGCACATGTATTTAGTAGTTTAATTTTATTGTTATTGATGATTCTGCATCTCATTTTTTTTGAACTACCATTTAAAATAACACCTAAAGACATTAATTACTCGAGAATTTAGGTCTTCATATTAAGCATTCGAATCATTTGAGAAATATGATGGCTTTTTATTTGTTGATTTTAGCTCCCTTTACCGCCAATTATCTACTGCTACCATTTCATCGTCATTTATTTTCTCAAATATCACTGAGGGTAAGTTGTTGTCATCGAGTGTTATTGGTGTTTCCTGGAAAGCTATACAATTATGACTAATTGTTTTGTACACAAAATTTTGTTTTTTTCTTTCATCAGACTGTCTATGTTTTCCTCTGTATTCCTTTGGCTTTTTCGAGATTCTAATTCATTAGCTTCGTGCAAAATCATTGCCCCGTCCAATGAATCATGACTTTGAACAAAATCGTCTACTCGACATGGTAACTCTTTAAATATTCTATGTTTTACATTGTTGAAACTAGCTTCGGAAGCACTACTACTTGCAAGTTTTACAGGAAACTTGAACGCTTTACACATGACGTTTGACCATAAGGGCAATAATTCTAATGACTTCAGAATAAAAGGAATCACGGTGGGTATGTACTCTGCATTTTCATGATCTCCATCTTCAACCAATTCTTGGAATTCTAGCAATATTGATTGTGCCCATGTTTTGAATGTCACATTATTTAACGTTTCATTAATAGAGATCAACAAATTGTCTTCAAATTCATTAACTGTATTATTCTGAAATTAGGAAATATGGTGAGTCTTACAAGTAGGTAGATTATAAAATAATATTATACATCTAAATTATTTTATTTACATGTAATATTGTAATTAATATTTGTATAATTTTTAAAGATTATTTTAGAAAAATATTCATAAGAATTATTTATTTATTTCTATAATAACATAAACCATTTCATCTACATATTAATATTTTTTTCTTGTAACATAATAATAAATTAATGTTAATGGTTTTTTAATAATAACAAGTAGTTATAAAAATTATAAATACTAAAATGAAATGCATTAAAATGTATATATTAAATTGAATAAGAAAACTACCTCAAAGAGCTCCTCATCAATTGAATGTTCATTGAACATTTCGTCAGCTAAGTCTGAAATTTGATATGGAACTCCAGCAATAGCTTTAAGTGGTTGTAATCGTTTTTCCTCAACTATGGTACGTTCGTCAGTAAACACATTTTCACAAATCTTCATTCCATCGATCGGACTGACGCCAAAAACTATTAAAATTGACTTCGTTATTTCTCTTACTACAGTTAATGATGTTGATTGCATTATGAGCGCATACGACTGTAAAAAAAATTGTCTGCCTATTGTAGATTTTAAGTCTTTTAATGGTTTCCATGTTGATACATTTTTCATGAAATGAGCTACGTCATTTCTAATAAAGCAAAGTGGCAATTCAAATTCAAACCAATTCAATATTTTGAAACATTCTTCAATGTATCGCTGAAGGCTACTAAATTGTGTAAAGGAAATCACCGCGGCTGCCATTAAAGCCAAAGATTGATCACTGACAAATTCTTGAACTTGTGAACGGATATCTATTTTCCATCTTGTCAACTATCCACGAATCGTCTCAGTGTCATGCTTTTCTGATGTCATATGTGCAATTGGAATGGAAGGAGTTTCAGAAAAGTATGCTTGTTTTTCGTGTAAGAACATATGCGACGACCTATTGTCAAATACCCTAAACAGTCTATTACAAACACCACCTGTCGCATCAGCTGAAATCTTAAGTTTTTGAACTTTTGTAGAAGATGTCTTAGCAATTCTGCTTTGAGTTGGAGTCCAAAAGTGTATAAAAAATGGGTCAAAAACTATGAAAAAAGTGTCTTTAAAGTATAAAAAAAGAAAGTTATAATTAGGTAATGTGTTTTTTTATTATTATACTCTATTCAGTTTAAGTTGACCCACTTTAGCGCATGCATACTGAGCCGCCGGAACATTCAGACCTCCCGAGTAGGCGACCGGCGGTCTGTGATTGGTCGGCGGTGTTCGGCGATCGGCAGTGCTCGTCGTAGTAGGTAGCTGCTATTGGCGACGATCACTACTACCGCTCCAAAGACGGACCGGCCTGCGCGGCCGTGACCAGTTTTCGTCTGACGAGTGGGTCAACTTAAACTGAATAGAGTATAGTTTATATGGATTTTTGAACAGTATGTATGTTGTATAAGATTTGATATGTATTTTATTTGAAAAAATACACTTGAAGAGTTTATTAATAAATTATGAAAATTATTTCATAAAATACAAATCCTTGTTATTTTATTAAAATATTATACTAGCTCTAAGTGTAACTCGGGGCTCGTTGGACTCACTGGGAGTGGGTACCGATTTTGGAGACAATGAATTATAAAAGTCGCAAATGTTGTAAGACGAAAATTTAGAATTTGTGATAAAGATTAGTGATATGGATTGGAGATAAGGCTAGACGCTTTGGCGGGAATGTTAAAAGTTTGAGCGTCTAGCAATCCATCACAAACGTTGTAAATGGATAGGCTGGATACGATCTCCAGGATCACCTATATACTATATAGAGTATACCTGCACATAGAGTGGTATGTGCCGTAGCATGACCGGTGCTTTATCTTATGTAAAAAGTGTAAAGTCGAAAACCGTGTTGGAGTTTCTAGCAAGTCAGTCATCTCAAGACAAAATCTATTAACTTTAAAGTTAGCCACTTAGGTAGGCAATCCGACTTCGTCGGATCGCGGACAACGTGCTACAAAAAATCAGGTAGGCAATCCACCTGCGGTGGATTGCAGACCTGACGTCAAGCGGCTATAAGTAAAAACCCTATCACACAACTTACGAAATAATTTACGAAAAATTCAAACTATATACAATATACATACAAACAAATATGATATGTATTTATTGTGTGATATAATATAACAATGAACACTTTGAGAAATGTGCAATTATAATTCCTAAAAAAAATTAACATATAGGTAGATAGTTAGATACATACTATTATATTAGCCAATACAATACATATAAACATTACCTATAATGTATATATATTAATTTAAAAAAAAAAAATGCAAAAACCTGCATGTTAAACTGTTAAAGTGTCTGTCAAGTCAATCATCACCGTTTAAGACGAAACTAAAATGAGCAATCCGTCTATCACCTATATATAGTAGATATATCACATAGAGTGGTATGTGGCTTCGCATGTCCGGTGCCATTCCTTATGTAAAAAGTGTAAAGTCGACAACCGTGTTGAAGTGTCTAGCAAGTCAGTCATCTCAAGTCAAAATCGATTAACTTTCAATTTAGCCACCTAGGTAGGCAATCCGAAATAAAATACAAACTATATTTATATAACAATCATCGACTTTTTGAAAAAATATGCAATTATAATAATTCCTAACAAAACAAATATAATATGTACCTATTTATTGTGTGATATAATATGATAATGACTTTAAATAATAATAATGTACGATATGTTCCTGTATTATTATATTATTATTTAATTTATATGAAAAATAACGTGAAAAAAAAATGCAAAAAAAGTCAGGTTCCGGGCGGCCGTGTAGACCTTATGGCAATGTCGGATTCGACGCTCGGGCAGCGTACGACGGATTCGAACCCGGGACCTACGTGAACCTACTTGGACACAGTTTGAGATGTGAACATCAACACTTAAGCCGTGCGTCTACGGAGCGACGTAAACCGATATATTCGATGTACATCGATGTAATCGCATATAATTCGCTTGTAATACGCGCATCTCCCATATACATATTTAACGGGGCGTGTGAAAAGCGTTTTCCGTTAATAATTATTACATCATAGGGAAAAATTAAATTATACACTTATATATAAATATATATTATTATCCAAAACCATAGTCTATCTTCTGTACAAAATAACTTTTTAAGATACCTATCATATAAATACCATTATAAAAGAACTCCTCATTCTGGATATGAATCCATTTGTAATCTCTTTAAAATAATGCCCCTAAATAAAAGATTTATTATCTTAAACTGTAAATTTTTATATAAATTATAACATAATATTATAGATTGTCCCGAAATAATCGAACGTTTAAATTTTAGAGTAAACCAATCTAATTCCAGAAATAATTCCACTTTTTATCTTTCCTCTTTCTCTTCAAACTATATGCTATATACCCCTGCAAATATACTTATGTCAGCAGCTAATTCAACTAAAGACTTAGATTTATTTAACACTACCTTATTTAATTTGTCTAATATTTGATCTAATCTTCTCTTATCCTCTTCTATTTCTCTGCTTTCTATATCATATTTTCCCCCTTTTTATTTCTTCTACCTACATTTATAACCACTATACTCTCAATATAATTATTTATTCATATTATGCTGCTTTTATATAATATCTTTAAATTTAAATCGTTATTTAATATTTAATATTTGTATACATATTCTTTTTTTTTTTTTTGTTCTTTTCTCTATTTTGTTCTGTTTTATGTTATTTGTAATCACATTACTTTTAAGTTGTAACCCATATTATGTGCACTTAACACAACCTGTCACTACAATATTTTTGTAATTGGAATTTATTTCCGTAAATAAATTATTATTATTATTATTATTATTATTATATACGCTTACGGTAGGTCGGTCGCCGGCGTAATTTCTAAACGCGATTGCGAGGCGAACGAACAGATTTCGGGGGAAAAGCCCATATAAACGGCTTTAAAAATACGTGGACTACACGATTCGGGCACAAACAGTGTGAGAATAGACGAAACGGTGGGAGAAAAGGAAAAAATCGGCAAAAAAGTCCGGTCGGGAGTGTATTTTTCGATCGACATTGCGACCGCTTCGAACGGCGCACGAATATAAACCGCACACCGGCGGCTTCGAATTAAGTATATAAAAGGACGGAAAGGGTCGAAATCGTGTAAAAACAGCTAATTTTCCGAAAATTTCAAAAATCGGCGAAATGATAGGAAAAGAGGTGATAACGAAAAACGTTTTAAAACCGACTGCCGCCGCTGCGAAGGTACGCGATTGGTCGCGCTATAAGGAATCGACGGGACATGGTCGGCGGGCTGGGGAAACGGAGCAGTGTTTCATTTTTTACGCCACGGTTTCACTATAGCCTGCATTTTCCTTTCCATTGGTACACTATAGACAGCTGATTTCCTTGTCATCTTATAGTATAGGATATTATATGACGAGTATAATAATATATAAGTAATACATTTATAAAATTTATATTTTACTATTCACGGTAAATGTATTAATTGTGAGAAAAGTATGTCGATTGTGATAAATAAAATTAAAATAAAATCTAAGCTCTTGTATAAGTTGATATATAATACAAATAATATTTTTAATTATTATTGGAACGAAGTTCCTTATGGGGCGTTAGGTGGATGGGAGTCGCTGGAAAAAAATCGCAACACCAAAAATCGCAACACCAAAAAGCGTAACACCGAAAAGCGTAACACATTGCTCGGCTCGGCTCGGCTCGGCTGCCGGCTTACATATCCCCTCCCTCCTCTCATATTATCGTATGTCCCCACTAGGATCGTACCATCTGGCAACCGGGTTCCATTCGCGTAGGCTACCCAACATCGGTCGTCACGCGCGTAGAGGTGATCGTCGGGCGGAATGGGGGGGGGGACCCATTAAACGAGTAATTATTTTTGACGAAGCATAACTTAGCCGGTATTCGACTTAGAGACCCCGGACCAATGGGCATCTCAATTTTTTAGGCCCCAGATGAATTTTCAACATTAGGGAACCAAAGCCCCCACCCCCCCACATTTTGAGTTGAGTGTAACTCGGCCGGAATTCAAGTTAAAGACCTCGGACCAAGGGGGAACCCATTCTTATTATGAAGACTACAGTTTTCCGCTTTAGGGAACGGGGGCACCTCCTCCCCCCTTTTGGATTTTGCTTTTTTGATGGATTTTGGTCCGGGAGAGTACTAAAACCCACCTCGCCAAGGGGAAACTCGGGGTTTTGAGTTTTTGATGGGATTTATTGGGATTTTCATAAATATTGTTTTTATTGATAAGGAAAGTGATAAGAATTTTATTTTCAAAATAATTTTTGCCCCTTAAATTTATAAATTCCATTGTGATTTCCATTTACCTTCTTCTCTATATACATACAAATCTATTAAACAAATAAAATTAAAATTTACTTTTGAAAAACGATAATCGAGTACAAGCTGTATCAACCGTATCATTATTAAAATTTCTTTCAGTAGAATTTGACTTAACCATCAATAGGTTTTTTTTTTTTTTTATTGGATAACCCGCGGCAACATAGGCCATTGGGTGTTGGTAGGGAACTGTAGGTTTTTAGTTTGGGTAGGTTGGTACACGTGTGTGTTTGTGGTGGCAGAATTTTTATTGGGGCACCCGTAGGTTTCTGCCATGCCCCGGGTTGGGGGATGGCGGCACTTGTACTCCGGACACCGTGACTTGCCCGGAGAAAAATGCCGCCCAGTGGTCGAGAGGCGAACCCGCGACTGCCAGCGCCGCAGTCGACGCGTTAGACCACTCGGCCACCTCGTCCCCCATCAATAGGTTTGTTCCATAGACATATTAATATGTCTATTGTCATTTATTAATAATCCGTCGGAATCTACAACAATCTACCACTATCGATGCGGTTTTTTCGAGATATATAGAAAAAATTCAATCACAAACATACGTGACATATTTCAGCTACCACAAACCAATATTTACTGTTATTGAGAATACTGATTAATTTCATAATTGCTTTGTACTTTTATAATGATTAAAATACCATTTTTTTATAATACTCAGAAAAAATTTATTATAATTTTATTACCATGCGCGCGATATATTTATACAAGCATTCATTTCTGTCTCTGTCTCTCTCTCTCTCTATCACTATTTATTTATATTTTTCTAACCTTATATGTTTCCGCGTCTCGCATCACATGCACTGAACTTCGTTCCTGCCGAGTGTTCAACAACACTCACTGTTTTTATAGCTTAAAATTGATAATATCTAATATTATCTAAAAAATATTTACTTATCAGAAAAAAAAACCTATAGAATGAATCGATAATCTGTACGGATCACTATATTTCATCATTGATAGGGCAGTATATGGATCTTCGTGAAGAAGCCTTGCTTTTTTTTCCGACACTTAGCAATCCTTAATGTATTTGTTGAAGGAATGTGGCTAGGTTCAGGTTCACCTTTCAATTAAAAAAAGTTCAAAAATATTATATTGTTCAATAACCTTCAATTTTTACATAAGATAACCCATTGTCAGATACTTAGTTTCTTTCAAATGTAATTCTGCAGGGAAGTCTTGTATGCAAATGAAAATGTTCAAATACAGTGTTAGTCCATTGACATGGTTTCAGGGTTAAATATGGTCTGTCCCCAATAACTACACCCTTTCGTTTTCTTTTGCAGATATTTGTCACTGGTTTTATGTTATACCATTCTTATGCCGAAAACGTAATTGTAAATGTTCGTAGCACGCTAGATATATCAGAGTCATCTGAACTACAAATATCAGAACTATCACCTTGATCTAGAAATATTTTTAATATAAGAATGCATTTTTTTTACGTATACCTGATATTTATTTAATTAATAGAAAAGATACAAATTTTAAATGATTATTTAGTACCTTTGAAAACTTGATTATCAACTGTTGGTAACTGAGATACAACTCCTAGTATATATTATAATAATTTTTACACACCATAGTATAAATCGCATTCGGCGATAACTTTGGTTTTTCATCATCTCAATTTAAATTTTTCATTTGGGAAATATTGTTCCAAACTGAAGCAGTGGGTCCTGGGAATCCTGTACCGAAATGCATACAGTAAAAAAATATTTTTACTGTCATTAAAACTATACATTATGTAATTATAAATATAGAATGTTAGCTTTAAAATATAAATTGTAATTTAATTTTTAGTATTTACCAACTCAACATTGTTACGTACAGCCCTTCAGGAATCCAAAAGTTGATATACTTTTATAATAAACAATAGTCAAATTGAAATAGCAATCAAATGTAGTTTTATTAAAACCAAAATAAAGCACTATAGTCGTGGTAATTTGTAGTAGCGTGAATTGACTCGTTGTAGCATTAATCTCCGTGTATAGTTGTGTATAATGGCCGGTGGCACAAGCGGCTCGTTCGGTCTTGGCGGCTCTGGTACATCTAATGTGTATTGGGGCCCTGGCCTCTATATATACGAAGGCGACGTCCGCGTGGCATGTAGGCGCCCTTGGTAAGTTGTAGTGGTTTGGAGGGTCCTTGGAAGGTCGACGAGGCCTCCTTTCACATAAGTGGTTCTTGTTATTATGAGCGTTTACATGAAATGATTATAATTGCGTAATCCCATTACACCTCCTCACCAAAAAAGAGATTGTTAACCTTTAAGGGTTAAGAATCTTTAACAATAATATTTAAGTTAATTAATCACAATAGTTGATTTACAATTTGACATACATTTGATTACAATTTCGTTATATCAGTTTACAATAACAGTTTACAATTTTGATATTACAGTGTAGACATTTACAATTTTTAATGTCATACATAATTATTGTTTACATATATATTATTTTTTCATATTACAAGTGAAACCTATATCGTGATTAGTAAGAATAAAATTAATACATAAATTATTAAATAAACTAGTGTTAGTAAAAAGGAGCAATAATCCTTTCAAAACAATTAAATAATATTTTCACCTGAAATTACAATATTAGAAATGTTATGTAAGTATTTTCCCTTGAATATAATAATAATTATTACCTTCCACCAATTAATTATTATATTACATCTATATGAATAATTGTTAAAATTGTCATACATATATGCAACCATACATTTTTGTTTACTTTAAATTATGGATTTACCTTCATCGTAAATTTATTTTAATTTATTTTTTCTTAAACTTATTTATTTTTTTCTAACATAAACCCTAATACTTTATTTATTTTGCTTATAATTTTGTTGAAAGTGAAGCTTGACGGACTAATGATGTTAGCATTAATATAATAAGTAATAACACGACAATATGATTATGTATAAGTATAATATATAATAACGTACAACTGGACAATTAAACTGTGACAGTACACACACATCGTATACGCTCGGTACAACGACGCCTGTGCAAGTGAATATTACATACATCAAAGGCCCTATATATATGCACGACCGAGGTCATGTTACATCCGTAAAGAGAGTGAGTCTTATGCTCGTACATAACTAGTTACTATATTGTACACACGTGTCAAGGCTAACTACATGTACTACATATTAATTGTATATTTCAACAAATTTCTTTTATATTTTCACGCTAATTTATATAAATATATGGGTCTTGTTTTTGAAACTACATAATTGAATAGACATTTTGTAAAGATTACGTCGGCAATTAGGTCTTGACAATGCGTAATATTATGATTAGTATCGCATATTAATCCATGAGCTTCTGATGATCCCAACATTCTGCCGTTTTTATTTAATTTTACTAAATACCCTGAATATAAAACTTCTTTAGTTTCTAAATTTGTTAGTTCTAAATTAAATTCATCATTATTCCTATACACTATATGCTGATATATTTAAGAATGCTAAAATATCCTTTAATCTTAATCATTTAATTATTGTTATATCCGTAGTTCCATTCCAAAATACTATTATTGGATCCCTATTGTCTATGAGCAAATATCTTTGCAAGTAAACCGTTAACAAGGTTGATTCCCTCTGGTGGCTTACCCTTTTGTATAACTGGTCCAACAGTGGTGCAATCACGCTTGCCTATTTCCCCCGGAATACCCGTTTGATTGTTTGCCCAATATCTTTAAGGTCGCATCGCCGGAATCTCCTTAACTTATAGTCTTTCGTAAGTATAAGAGGACTTCCCTTCAATTTTTTGGTTGGTATTTTTCTAAACTATTCGAAATTGCACCGGATACCAATAATGTTTCGTTTTTACTGGCCGTAAAGAATTCGAAATCCATTATGAAAAAACGGATCTGCGAACTAAAATTAAATATATTATCTAAAAGTTATTAATATTATAATTTCCTTATTAATATTGTTGTAAGTAGGATAAAAAAGAGAGTTCAGACCACCGACCCTTCTGACCCTTCTGACGATTCCTTTTATCATCACCGATCGCGTACGTACGTGACATATATTTTATCAGTTATCATTTGTTATCAGTTATTTTTACCACCGCTCTACGCATAGAGTATATAGAGATGCCATATCAGAATTGTTGAATATAATTTAATATTGTATTAGTAGTATAATCATATTGTGTATAACAAAATATAGCTGTTATTAGAATCTGATAAATCACACCACATATGGCGTGATATTGTATTAGCCAATAAGCAAGCTTGTAAAGTGGCGTGAGCCAGGGGTCAGTAGATCATTAGTATATAAGATTGTTTAGTTGTGTACTGTAGGCACTGCATTTTAGGTATTACTTATGTGTATGTCATGTATATCTCGTAAACATAGTTCTTACATTGTTAGAAGTCAAATTACTTTTCATACTTAGTTATGTGTTTTAGTTTTAGTGAAATATTACGTATTCTTACTATAACTAAATTGTGTTGTATATTTTATCTTTTGTCGATCCATATTATAACCTCCTTTCAACAGGTTATGGGCCCAGATCACTAGATCACTAGATCATCGTCATTGATGATTACAGGACAACAAAAGAAAAATTCAACATTAGAATTTGACAGGTTCTAACAGGGAACAAATAGACTAAGGTACATTTTTGCAGTTCATATATTTGATCAAGTCATGGAGGATTCGGTCAAGGTGTCAAAGTTGGCGAACGCAGAAGAATGGCCATTGTGGAAGTTCCAGATGAAAATAGTAATTAACTCGTTTGAGTTAGGTAGTTTGATTACAGGGGACTGGACGAGACCAAGTTCCAAGATAACTAAACTTTCGGACAAGGAATCCGATGAAGAGGCAAGAAGCCGGTACAAAAATCAATTAATCGCTTGGACAAAAGCAGACAGTAAGTGTCAAAAGGTAATAGTAACTTCGGTAGAAAGTGGTCCAATGCAATATTTAATTAATTGTGGAAGTGCATATGAAATGTGGGAAAAATTATTAAGTGTCTACGAACAAAAATCTGAGGCGAATATGTATTTATTACAACAAAAATTTTTTGGTTACGTAAAGGATCCCACAGATAACATTTCAGCACATATTTCTAAACTAGAAAAATTAACTAATGATTTAAGATTAGCAGGTGAAAATATAACAGATAACATGTTAATAACAAAAATTCTAATGACTCTACCAAATAGCTATCAGCATTTTTACAGCGCATGGGATTCAATGCAATCAGAGAATAAAACGATTAATAACTTAACAAGTCGTTTGTTAGTGGAAGAATCACGTTTGGTACAACAAAGCAATAAGTGTAATATTGATGTTGAAAAATCTAGTGCATTTACTACAAAATCTCAAAATAAGTCGAGCTGGAAAAATGGTAGTCAGAAAAAAGGTAAAAACAATTTTAGTAGTTCAAGTAATACTAAAAAAATAGGTCCATGTTTTTACTGTGGAAAAGTTGGGCATATCAAGAGGGAATGCAGGAGTTTTCTTAAAAATCAAGGACAATCGTCGGATAAAGACGACAACGCATTTATAAGTGAGTCGACATTGGTATCAATCAAAGATGATGAACAATGGATATTGGACTCAGGTGCATCAGATCATATGTGTGCAAATTATGATTGGTTTCGAGATTACGAAAAATTAGAAAATCCGACTCAAGTCAAAATCGGGAACGGATCAAGTATGTACGCAATCGGTACAGGTAAAATATTAATTTGGTCGTATGTTAAAGGTAATTGGAATAAAAATTATCTATTAAATGTGTTACACGTGCCGGAATTAAAATATAATTTATTTTCATGCGGTTCAGCTTTAGATAAAGGACTTAAAATGATTAGTGATAAACATAAATGTGTATTTACTAGAAACAATAAAATTGTATGTGTAGCTGAGAGAAAAGAAAAATTATTTCAATTGCAGTTCAAAGTCGAAGTATTAGATAATACTACGCATCATGTAAATATTGCGATTAAAGATTCGTTGCGATTATGGCATGAAAGGTTAGGACATCAGAATATACAGTACGTAATTAATTGTTTAAAAAACCATAATATTACGATTTCTGATAAGGACAATACATTTTTTTGTGATTCTTGTATGTTGGGTAAACAACATAAATTTTCGTTTAAACCAAGTACGACAAGTAGTGACAAAGTAGGGGAAATAATACACGCAGATTTGTGTGGACCGATGCAGAAAGATTCAATCGGTGGGTCAAAGTATTTCCTATTAATAAAAGATGATTATACACATTATAGGATGGTGTATTTTCTGAAACATAAAAATGAGGTTAAAAATATAATCGGGACGGTTATACAAAAAGTTAAAACTGATACAGGATGTAAAGTAAAAGTTTTAAGAACTGACAACGGTTTGGAATTTGTTAATAATGAGATAACTAGTATTTTGCAGAAATACGGAATTAGTCATCAGACAACAGTTCCGTACACTCCAGAACAAAACGGAAAAATTGAACGAGATAATCGGACAATAGTAGAAGCTGCAAGAACAATAATACATTCAAAGCAATTAGATATATCATTATGGGCAGAAAGTGTTAATACAGTTGTGTATACACTGAATTTAACTGGTACAAGTTCAATTAAAGGTAAAACACCGTATGAGCTTTATTTTAACAAGGATCCAAAAATAAGTCATTTAAGAATATTTGGAACTGAAGTATTCACTCATATTCCAAAAGAGAAAAGACAAAAGTGGGATGCAAAAAGCAAAAAGGGCATTTTTGTTGGTTATAGCAATAATACCAAAGGTTACAGAGTATGGTTTCCAGGTACAACTAATATAAGTATTTTTAGAGATGTTATTTTTAAAAACGAAATAAATCAACAAGTAGTAGTGTATGATGAAAATCAACAACAGGTTCATGAGATAAAATCAGAACCAGTGGAAAACGACACAGAAAGTCAACAAGAACATCCAAATATGCAACTACGTGATAGAACAAAATTAAAACCACCAGACAGGTATGTTGCACAATCATTCGTTACCAAGTATGTAGAAACTGAGCCATTAACATACAAAGAAGCCATTTCGTGCAATAACGCAACTAATTGGGTAGAAGCGATGAACGATGAAATTAAATCATTAGGTGATAATGAAACGTGGACTTTGGTATCAAAGCCGGTGGGAGCAAATGTTATAAACAACTCATGGGTTTATAAAATAAAACATAATGATCGTTTTAAGGCTAGGTTAGTCATCAATGGATCAAGACAAAAATATGGTATTGATTATACAGAAACGTTTTCGCCAGTAGTAAGGTATGAATCAATAAGAACAATTTTAGCCGTTGCAGCAGCAGAAAATTACGATTTAAAACAATTTGATATAAAAACGGCATTTTTATATGGTAATCTAGAGGAAGACATATATATGAGACAACCTATTGGATTCGAAGATTCAACAGAACGAGTATGCAAACTAAATAAAAGTTTGTATGGGTTGAAACAATCGCCAAGGTGTTGGAATAATAGATTTAAGCAATTTCTATTAGAGTTCAAACTAGAACAAAGTGCATCGGATCCATGTATTTATTTTAATCATTATAATAACGAAACATTAATTTTAGCTATTTTCGTTGATGATGGTTTGATAGCGTCGAGTAGCATAATAAAAACAAATGAATTGTTGCAAGGTCTTGAACAACAGTTTGAGATAACACAGGGTAATTTAGATTATTTTCTAGGTATGGAAATAACTAGATGTACTGACGGATCAATATGTATACACCAGACAAATTACGCTAATTCGATTATTAGTAAATTTAATTTATTAGATGCGAAGGAGTTATCTACACCAATTGATAGGTCACATACTATAGAACAGAAATTAACAACGAGTGATAATCAATTTCCATACAGGCAGGCTGTGGGAAACTTATTATTCTTATCTCAAGTCACGAGGCCAGATATAGCATTCGCTGTTAACTATGTTAGTAGGTTTTTAAATAATCCAACGTCGGTACATTGGACCATGGTAAAGCGAATAATTCGTTATGTAAAAGGAACAACAACATTTGGTTTATGTTACAAATCTAACGTAAATTTGTGTTTAAGCGTATTTTCAGACTCAGATTATGCAGGAGATTCAGAGACAAGACGTTCAACTTCTGGTCATGTGTTCATGCTAGGAGTATCTACGGTATCATGGCAAGCGCAAAGGCAACCCATAGTAACACTAAGTTCAACTGAAGCAGAATATATCTCGGCGTGTGAAACAATCAAAGGATTGATTTGGATTGACAGATTGGTAAAAGAAATCTGCACCAGTACAACGGGTGGACAACCGACATTGTATGTGGACAATCAGAGTGCAATTCGACTTGTGAAAAATCCAGAGTTTCACAAGAGAACTAAACACATCGACGTCAGGTATCATTTCATCAGGGAAAAGTTTGAAGAAAAATTATTTCGATTACAGTACGTTGAAACAGAAGAACAATATGCAGACATATTTACTAAGCCACTTCCGAAGGATAGGTTTGAAAAATTAAGGCAAAAATTATCAGTGTTGAAATTACTTTAATTTTTCATGTTTATATAAAATATTAATTACGGGGGTGTGTTGAATATAATTTAATATTGTATTAGTAGTATAATCATATTGTGTATAACAAAATATAGCTGTTATTAGAATCTGATAAATCACACCACATATGGCGTGATATTGTATTAGCCAATAAGCAAGCTTGTAAAGTGGCGTGAGCCAGGGGTCAGTAGATCATTAGTATATAAGATTGTTTAGTTGTGTACTGTAGGCACTGCATTTTAGGTATTACTTATGTGTATGTCATGTATATCTCGTAAACATAGTGCTTACATTGTTGGAAGTCAAATTACTTTTCATACTTAGTTATGTGTTTTAGTTTTAGTGAAATATTACGTATTCTTACTATAACTAAATTGTGTTGTATATTTTATCTTTTGTCGATCCATATTATAACCTCCTTTCAACAAGAATAAGTATTATGAATTATGTGAAGCCAAACATGTCGGATTTGGTTTCCAATAACTAACAAAGCAACTGATAGATAGCGCTAATTTTCAACTTTTCGTAAATCCCAAAAATTTAATATTTTGAATATGTTATAATACTTTCTACTCAGAAACTATTTTAAGAACAAACCTAAGATGATGGCGTGTTACAATAATTTAAGTATTGATAGTACTGATAATTTCCTCACCAAAAATTACTACCCTCCCGTAACATATTATAATAGTATTTACGTATTTGTGCAAATCAAGTTCAGTTCAGTAATATTATAATAATTAATATTATATTGATAGTTATAAATAAAGGTTAATATAACCATAGAACAATATGATATAATTGAGTAATAATAATGAGTAATATAATTAAATTACAATAAATATTGTATTATAGTTCATATACAATAAAATATTTTCTATAGTTTGCCTACACTGTTTTGTTTCCATTTCCGCTTCATATTATTCCAATTAGGGCGCCTCTATATACTCTATGGCTCTACGTGAGGGACATACATTTAATCAGCTATCATACATTATCAGTTATCACTAGTATCACATGTTATCAGTTATCATATTATTTGTAATAAAATATACGTTATCATGTTATCAGTGTTGAACGTGTTTGTATATGATATTTATGTTATCATTATAAAATTATTTCTAAGATATATGTTATTTCTAATAAAATATTGAAAAAAATAGGCTTTGGAGAACTCTCGATGTCCGTCTTACATTCTGGCGCTTTAACCAACTAAGCTACAAAGCCGTTAAACCTATACAAGGATTCCTAGCGTACATAAACCTATCATATATTTTCGTATAATAATGTCGGATCGTGTGACGAGTTTATGTGTGTGTTTCGGGTTGCTTTATTGAAAAATATTCGGTATAATTATTTATAATGTATACTCGCCATAGCTTTACATAAAACTGCAAAAGAAACATTTGTTAGTAATAATAGCTTGCAGGTGCGCACACAATACCGCCACCGGGTATTGTCATTAGGAGCCATCACTTAAAGGATAAAATAGACATCCGTTCGCACGCTAGCTGAACATTACAAACTAATCAATAAATGACCATCATACCTATAGTATACAAATATCGAATAGAAGATATTTCCTACCATTAGCTACAAATTCAGTTATTATATAATTACATACGAAAAAACGAATCGCTAAAGCATACACCGGAATGTATCTCAAATATATTATAATATAGTTTACATATATAGGTACATACCATAATGGGATTACGCAACTCATGTAAACGCTCATAATAACAAGAACCACTTATGTGAAAGGCGGCCTAGTCGACCGCACCTAGAAGTGGTCATAGCTAGAATGGACGCTCCAAACCACTACAACTTACCAAGGGCGCCTACATGCTACGCGCCGCTCAATTCAAAGGACGTCGCCTTCGTATATATAGAGGCCAGGGCCCCAATACACATTAGATGTACCAGAGCCGCCAAGACCGAGCGAGCCGCTTATGCACCAGCCATTACACACAACTTGAGATTATCAACTACTACAACGAGTCAACTCACGGCATTACAATTCACCACGACTATATTAATTATTATTGGTTTTAATAAAACTCCAATTGATTTATATTTAAATTGACTATATTTTACTGCATCAGCTTTTGGATTCCTGAAGGGCTGTACGTAACAATACTTACATAATAAATTTATATCAAAACAATTATATACACATCATTATCACATACTCCTGAACACATTATACAAATTACATACCTAATATATACGATACTTAGGTATATTTATACATATAAATATGACATGACCAAACTTACAAACTAAAATATACTATGAAACACACGATACCATACGGTACTCATCAGTTTTCATTCTGAACACACGCTCAACATATATATTATATTATACCTTATCAGTAAGGCTCGGATTTATATGTATTTATTTAACCAAAGTATGTATTTATACAACAAAAATATGTACATAAATATGTGCTAAACAATTTATAATATGTATTATCAAAAAAAAAAAAAAAAATATTATTATTAATTAAAATGGAATGTAATAAAAAAAATATTTATCTAACTATCTAATTACTAATTATTATGGTTACAATTAATAATGACATGCATTTTTAAATTTTCGAATTCGAAAGATCGCCGATTATGTCGTAAATTTGATTTATATCGACTGAAAGATCTCTCAACTTCGACTGATGTTATAGGACAATATTGCATGTTGACTATGTCTGAAGGAGAAAGTTCCAATGAAGCTTCAGACGAAATACCAGTCAGAATTCGAGTTCGGCAACAACATTTTTGATTTCTTGGAAGTTTTGGCAATAATAATTAGCGGCATTCAACCAAGTGCCCCATCTAGTTACAATTGGTTGTGAAGGGAGGCTTAGATCTGGGTACATATTTTTAAATATTTCGACACGGCTGGGAGCTTTTAGAAATATCTTTTTGACTGCAGATATTAACTCATCAACTTTTGTAAATTTTGATCTTATAGTTTCTGCTATTCGGTGAAATGCGTGTGCTAAACACGTTAAGTGGATCATTTTTGGAAAAAAAGCATTTAATGCTTTACCGGATTTTACCATGTATGGCGCGGCATCAGATACAAATAATAATACATTCTCGTGCATAACTATATCGGGCCATAATATACTCATAGAATTATTAAAAAATCTTGCAACAGTTTGGTGGTTGCATTTATCTAATTGTTCACAGTTTAACCAAAAAGGCTGGGATTTACTGTCATTTAATTTTCCAATAAATAATCTTAATGAGGTCATAAATATCAAACATATATCGACAGTAGATTAGATTAAGTTTAAATTGGTATTAAATTGGTATTATTTTGTACTTTTGGAAACATGGGCAAGTCTGTATTAATAAATAATAAATCGTAAATGAACAAATTGTCGAAATATGTAGGAAAAATGGAATTATTGAGAAATATGTAAAAACATGTACTTATGGCAAAATATGTAAAAATATGTAAAATAAAATATAGTTCATTTTATTGGAAATCCCTTGAAACGAATTTATCACTTACCTAAATTAATTTATCAAGTCACAGTAAAAATATGTATTTACATATAAATCCGAGCCCTACTTATCAGTTATCATACATACAAGCATGCATACACACACACACACACACACTCACAAACGAACGATTCCAGTATTCCATATAGTACACTAACAAGCCACTCAGTCCTTTATTCATGCAATTACATATGAACTCTCATACACATACATACATACATACATACATACATACATACAGTATTGGGTAGTAACGTAACGAAAGTAACGCGTTAATGTAACGACGTTACTTTGCTTGTAACGCGTTACGTAATTTAATTAGAATTATTTCCATGTAACGAAAATGTAATGGAAATTACTTTTGACAAGTAATTTCTATAGAATCACGCATTACAGTTTCGAATTATTAAGTAACTAGTAGATAACTACCTATTACGAATTGAAAAAAAACATCGTCTATAATGAGGGTATTATTATGTTTACGGATCTAATATGTATTTATATTTAATTTTAACTAGCCATAATTCAGTTTTCGATGGTTTTTAATCCCTAGAACAGTTAATTCAATTTATTATTTAATTGAATTCCTCTAAATAGGTGGGTACCTTTACAGAAGTTTCCTATGAGTATCTAGCGTGGACTAAACTATACAGGTTTTATAAAGAATTTAGTGTTGTACAAAAACTGTTGAATTTAAAAATACTTATTAGTTATTTCTATATTTATAATTTACATTAGAATATATTAATATAACATTATTTTTCTGAAAATTAAATAAAATCAAAAGTATACTGTTATAAATCATTATAGCCATATTTTGACAGTTATAAAAACAGTTTATTTTTATAAGTTCTTATTTTGTTCTATACCTATGTATTATCATTTTATTTTCACATACCTAAGGTTTATGTTGTAAGTTTGTGACATAAATACATAATAATATACTTAACTATGTCTATAATGATTAATTACCATTGATACGTTGGTACAATTAATTAGTACCATAGATAATAGATTAAACATGCATAGATAGCCAACGGCTGCGTGGAATTTGGAAATCATGTTCTTGGTGACAATACATGGCTCGGGATGAGTCGGGTACAGATTTTCGGGTATTATTATATTATGTAGAAAATGTTTAGCAGCGCCATCTATTGTCACCAAATTTTTGTTTCCAAATTCTATATTGCCGCTGGCTATCTATCTATGTATGTTTAATCTATGTTAGTACTGTTACTATTATTTTTTAAGTCATAACTCGTAAGTAATTACATTATTGCCTGCAGAATGATAATTGCCAAGAACTTTGAAGAATAAAAATATTATTTTATTTTTTTTTTGGAACGAGAAAGTAATGAGTTACTTTTCTATTTGAAAAGTAAAGTAATTTCATTACAATTTTATTTGAGTAATGAATAAAGTAACTTAATTACATTTAACTCTAAGTAACGAGTAAAATAACTTAATTACTTTTTAAAAGTAACTTACCCAATACTGCATACATACATACATACATACATGCATACATACATATATACATACAAACATACATAAAAATAGTATACAGTTTTCTTATTATATAATTACATACGAAAAAACGAATCGCAAAAGCATACGTTATACACCGGAATGTATCTCAAACACACACATACATAAACTCGTAAAAAATTATATTTTTCAAAAAATACACTTTAAAGTATAGAGATATTCGTAGACATTCCTCTACCTGACAATATACATAAATATATATAATATACCTATTTTTTCGACTAGCGACCAGTAAGCGATTTTACATGATATTTATTTTCTTGGACACTTACATTATATACCATTTCACATATTTTTTGACACGCCACCAGAGAGCAGTTTTACATAATATATGTATTTTTAGACACTTAAATTAGATATCACTTCACAAGTTTTTTCTTCGACACTCTACCAGAGACCAGATTTAAACAATAACTTTTTTAGACACTTAGAATATATACCATTTCACAATTTTTTCGACACACCACCAAAGAGTAATTTTAATTGGTATATGTGTTGTATACACTTAAATGAGATATAAGTTTACATGTTTATCAAAACTGGTTAACCTAACCAGAGATCACTTCTACATAATATATGTTTTTTTCGACACTTAATTTAGATATCATAGCACGAGTTTTTTCTTCGACACGCCGCCAAAGAGCGGTTTAAATAATATGTGTTTTAAACACTTATTTTAGATACCATTTTAGAAGTTTTTTCAAGCATTGACCAGAGAACCCTTTGAAATAAGAAATGTTTTTTTAGACACTTAAATTAGATATCATTTCACAAGTTATCTCGACACTCAACCAGAGAGTGGTTTTACATAATATTTATTTTCTTAGGGCCGATTTCACCAACACAGTTAATCACGATTAACGTTAACCGGAGTTTTAATCGGCCGAATTTGGCCGGTTAAATATCTGTTATCAGCCGATTAAGCGTTAACCGTAATTAACCGTGTTGGTGAAATCGGCCCTTAGACACTTAGATTATATACCATTTTAGATGTTTTTTCGTCCAGCAACCAGAGAGCAATTTTACATAAGATATGTTTATTTTAGAAACTTGGATTAGATACCTTGGACCACGAAAACTCTGCCTTGAATTTTGACCGGCGCTATAATTAAAATATAATTTGATTAGCTTTTTTGATACTCCACCATAGACCAGTTTTACATAATACCTATATATGTTTTTTTAGACACTTAAATTAGATACCATTTTAAAAGTTTTTTCGACTAGCGACCAGAGAGCGATTTTACATGACATTTATTTTCTTAGACACTTAGATTAGATACCACTTAGAAGTTTTTTCAAGCATTGACCTCTCAGGTCCTTTTACATAAGAAATGTTTTTTTAGACACTTAAATTAGATATCATGTCACAAGTTTTTTGACACTCAACCAGAGAGCGATTTTACATAATATTTATTTTCTTAGACACTTAGATTTTATACCATTTTACAAGTTTAAAAACTCCATACCAGAGAGCTCTTTTACATATTCTATGTTTTTTTTAGACTCTTCTATAACATCAAATTATGCATCTTTCAATAACGACACTTCTATAGAAAATATAGAATCTAATAGTGATATTTTTAACATAGAAGTAACTGCAGTTCAAGCTGAATGGTCAAGAATGCAAGGTATGATTGCCAATTCTAAAGAAATTAAAAAATCGATTAAAACGGTTCTCAATTTGCTTCCTTAATGTGTTCTGTTAGTAATACAGCATGTAACATAAATAGAAGAAAAGGACAAATAAAAGTTCAACCAACATCTATTAGTAGACGTAAGACAGGTGTAACAAAAGGATCTAAACGAATATCAGCTGGCAGAAAACCAAATGGACATTCTACAAATATTAAAAAAACGCTCTCATAATCTTTCATTCAATGTCGTTAATAACCAAATGAACGCTAAAAGTCATGGCAAGGGTCATTAAGTTAATATTTCAAAAACCCAAAAATATTACAAGTCTATATTATATAAATGAACGTGTAGGTATACTGATATGTATGAATTTGTTTTAAATTTAGGTATTAAGTATTTCATCTATGTATTTAATGAAAATAAAAATAAAAATATAAGTTTTAAATAGATTGTTCATTAATATTACTTATATTAGTTAATTATTTATAATTCATAAATGTATTAATTAAAAATAATTTATTTAATATTATCAAATATTATCAATTTGACTGCATGTAACCAGGCCAGGAGATTATAAGTGCTAGTTTGGCCACTGAGTTGAAATATCTTTAGCCGTATTTTAAATACTTTTAGACAAAAGAATTTCATGTATATTTCAAATACATATTATTATATTTTGTATTTAAAAATATTAAAAACAAAATTTTCAAACAAGATATCATTTTATTATTTACTATTTAGTTTCGTTTATCGATTATGAAGAAATTGCCTATCGTCGATGAAAAGACATGACGATTATAAAATAATTGTTATTGACAAACAAATATATTACGGGGAAAATAATATTTCCCGTATATCATATATTGTTGAAAGTGAAGCTTGACTAATGATGTTAGCATTAATATAATAAGTAATAACACGACAATATGATTATGTATAAGTATAATATATAATAACGTACAACTGGACAATTAAACTGTGACAGTACACACACATCGTATACGCTCTGTACAACGACGCCTGTGCAAGTGAATATTACATACATCAAAGGCCCTCTATATATGCACGACCGAGGTCATGTTACATCCGTAAAGAGAGTGAGTCTTATGCTCGTACATAACTAGTTACTATATTGTACACACGTGTCAAGGCTAACTACATGTACTACATATTAATTGTATATTTCAACAAATTTCTTTTATATTTTCACGCTAATTTATATAAATATATGGGTCTTGTTTTTGAAACTACATAATTGAATAGACATTTTGTAAAGATTACGTCGGCAATTAGGTCTTGACAATGCGTAATATTATGATTAGTATCGCATATTAATCCATGAGCTTCTGATGATCCCAACATTCTGCCGTTTTTATTTAATTTTACTAAATACCCTGAATATAAAACTTCTTTAGTTTCTAAATTTGTTAGTTCTAAATTAAATTCATCATTATTCCTATACACTATATGCTGATATATTTAAGAATGCTAAAATATCCTTTAATCTTAATCATTTAATTATTGTTATATCCGTAGTTCCATTCCAAAATACTATTATTGGATCCCTATTGTCTATGAGCAAATATCTTTGCAAGTAAACCGTTAACAAGGTTGATTCCCTCTGGTGGCTTACCCTTTTGTATAACTGGTCCAACAGTGGTGCAATCACGCTTGCCTATTTCCCCCGGAATACCCGTTTGATTGTTTGCCCAATATCTTTAAGGTCGCATCGCCGGAATCTCCTTAACTTATAGTCTTTCGTAAGTATAAGAGGACTTCCCTTCAATTTTTTGGGTTGGTATTTTTCTAAACTATTCGAAATTGCACCGGATACCAATAATGTTTCGTTTTTACTGGCCGTAAAGAATTCGAAATCCATTATGAAAAAACGGATCTGCGAACTAAAATTAAATATATTATCTAAAAGTTATTAATATTATAATTTCCTTATTAATATTGTTGTAAGTAGGATAAAAAAGAGAGTTCAGACCACCGACCCTTCTGACCCTTCTGACGATTCCTTTTATCATCACCGATCGCGTACGTACGTGACATATATTTTATCAGTTATCATTTGTTATCAGTTATTTTTACCACCGCTCTACGCATAGAGTATATAGAGATGCCATATCAGAATTGTTGAATATAATTTAATATTGTATTAGTAGTATAATCATATTGTGTATAACAAAATATAGCTGTTATTAGAATCTGATAAATCACACCACATATGGCGTGATATTGTATTAGCCAATAAGCAAGCTTGTAAAGTGGCGTGAGCCAGGGGTCAGTAGATCATTAGTATATAAGATTGTTTAGTTGTGTACTGTAGGCACTGCATTTTAGGTATTACTTATGTGTATGTCATGTATATCTCGTAAACATAGTTCTTACATTGTTAGAAGTCAAATTACTTTTCATACTTAGTTATGTGTTTTAGTTTTAGTGAAATATTACGTATTCTTACTATAACTAAATTGTGTTGTATATTTTATCTTTTGTCGATCCATATTATAACCTCCTTTCAACAGGTTATGGGCCCAGATCACTAGATCACTAGATCATCGTCATTGATGATTACAGGACAACAAAAGAAAAATTCAACATTAGAATTTGACAGGTTCTAACAGGGAACAAATAGACTAAGGTACATTTTTGCAGTTCATATATTTGATCAAGTCATGGAGGATTCGGTCAAGGTGTCAAAGTTGGCGAACGCAGAAGAATGGCCATTGTGGAAGTTCCAGATGAAAATAGTAATTAACTCGTTTGAGTTAGGTAGTTTGATTACAGGGGACTGGACGAGACCAAGTTCCAAGATAACTAAACTTTCGGACAAGGAATCCGATGAAGAGGCAAGAAGCCGGTACAAAAATCAATTAATCGCTTGGACAAAAGCAGACAGTAAGTGTCAAAAGGTAATAGTAACTTCGGTAGAAAGTGGTCCAATGCAATATTTAATTAATTGTGGAAGTGCATATGAAATGTGGGAAAAATTATTAAGTGTCTACGAACAAAAATCTGAGGCGAATATGTATTTATTACAACAAAAATTTTTTGGTTACGTAAAGGATCCCACAGATAACATTTCAGCACATATTTCTAAACTAGAAAAATTAACTAATGATTTAAGATTAGCAGGTGAAAATATAACAGATAACATGTTAATAACAAAAATTCTAATGACTCTACCAAATAGCTATCAGCATTTTTACAGCGCATGGGATTCAATGCAATCAGAGAATAAAACGATTAATAACTTAACAAGTCGTTTGTTAGTGGAAGAATCACGTTTGGTACAACAAAGCAATAAGTGTAATATTGATGTTGAAAAATCTAGTGCATTTACTACAAAATCTCAAAATAAGTCGAGCTGGAAAAATGGTAGTCAGAAAAAAGGTAAAAACAATTTTAGTAGTTCAAGTAATACTAAAAAAATAGGTCCATGTTTTTACTGTGGAAAAGTTGGGCATATCAAGAGGGAATGCAGGAGTTTTCTTAAAAATCAAGGACAATCGTCGGATAAAGACGACAACGCATTTATAAGTGAGTCGACATTGGTATCAATCAAAGATGATGAACAATGGATATTGGACTCAGGTGCATCAGATCATATGTGTGCAAATTATGATTGGTTTCGAGATTACGAAAAATTAGAAAATCCGACTCAAGTCAAAATCGGGAACGGATCAAGTATGTACGCAATCGGTACAGGTAAAATATTAATTTGGTCGTATGTTAAAGGTAATTGGAATAAAAATTATCTATTAAATGTGTTACACGTGCCGGAATTAAAATATAATTTATTTTCATGCGGTTCAGCTTTAGATAAAGGACTTAAAATGATTAGTGATAAACATAAATGTGTATTTACTAGAAACAATAAAATTGTATGTGTAGCTGAGAGAAAAGAAAAATTATTTCAATTGCAGTTCAAAGTCGAAGTATTAGATAATACTACGCATCATGTAAATATTGCGATTAAAGATTCGTTGCGATTATGGCATGAAAGGTTAGGACATCAGAATATACAGTACGTAATTAATTGTTTAAAAAACCATAATATTACGATTTCTGATAAGGACAATACATTTTTTTGTGATTCTTGTATGTTGGGTAAACAACATAAATTTTCGTTTAAACCAAGTACGACAAGTAGTGACAAAGTAGGGGAAATAATACACGCAGATTTGTGTGGACCGATGCAGAAAGATTCAATCGGTGGGTCAAAGTATTTCCTATTAATAAAAGATGATTATACACATTATAGGATGGTGTATTTTCTGAAACATAAAAATGAGGTTAAAAATATAATCGGGACGGTTATACAAAAAGTTAAAACTGATACAGGATGTAAAGTAAAAGTTTTAAGAACTGACAACGGTTTGGAATTTGTTAATAATGAGATAACTAGTATTTTGCAGAAATACGGAATTAGTCATCAGACAACAGTTCCGTACACTCCAGAACAAAACGGAAAAATTGAACGAGATAATCGGACAATAGTAGAAGCTGCAAGAACAATAATACATTCAAAGCAATTAGATATATCATTATGGGCAGAAAGTGTTAATACAGTTGTGTATACACTGAATTTAACTGGTACAAGTTCAATTAAAGGTAAAACACCGTATGAGCTTTATTTTAACAAGGATCCAAAAATAAGTCATTTAAGAATATTTGGAACTGAAGTATTCACTCATATTCCAAAAGAGAAAAGACAAAAGTGGGATGCAAAAAGCAAAAAGGGCATTTTTGTTGGTTATAGCAATAATACCAAAGGTTACAGAGTATGGTTTCCAGGTACAACTAATATAAGTATTTTTAGAGATGTTATTTTTAAAAACGAAATAAATCAACAAGTAGTAGTGTATGATGAAAATCAACAACAGGTTCATGAGATAAAATCAGAACCAGTGGAAAACGACACAGAAAGTCAACAAGAACATCCAAATATGCAACTACGTGATAGAACAAAATTAAAACCACCAGACAGGTATGTTGCACAATCATTCGTTACCAAGTATGTAGAAACTGAGCCATTAACATACAAAGAAGCCATTTCGTGCAATAACGCAACTAATTGGGTAGAAGCGATGAACGATGAAATTAAATCATTAGGTGATAATGAAACGTGGACTTTGGTATCAAAGCCGGTGGGAGCAAATGTTATAAACAACTCATGGGTTTATAAAATAAAACATAATGATCGTTTTAAGGCTAGGTTAGTCATCAATGGATCAAGACAAAAATATGGTATTGATTATACAGAAACGTTTTCGCCAGTAGTAAGGTATGAATCAATAAGAACAATTTTAGCCGTTGCAGCAGCAGAAAATTACGATTTAAAACAATTTGATATAAAAACGGCATTTTTATATGGTAATCTAGAGGAAGACATATATATGAGACAACCTATTGGATTCGAAGATTCAACAGAACGAGTATGCAAACTAAATAAAAGTTTGTATGGGTTGAAACAATCGCCAAGGTGTTGGAATAATAGATTTAAGCAATTTCTATTAGAGTTCAAACTAGAACAAAGTGCATCGGATCCATGTATTTATTTTAATCATTATAATAACGAAACATTAATTTTAGCTATTTTCGTTGATGATGGTTTGATAGCGTCGAGTAGCATAATAAAAACAAATGAATTGTTGCAAGGTCTTGAACAACAGTTTGAGATAACACAGGGTAATTTAGATTATTTTCTAGGTATGGAAATAACTAGATGTACTGACGGATCAATATGTATACACCAGACAAATTACGCTAATTCGATTATTAGTAAATTTAATTTATTAGATGCGAAGGAGTTATCTACACCAATTGATAGGTCACATACTATAGAACAGAAATTAACAACGAGTGATAATCAATTTCCATACAGGCAGGCTGTGGGAAACTTATTATTCTTATCTCAAGTCACGAGGCCAGATATAGCATTCGCTGTTAACTATGTTAGTAGGTTTTTAAATAATCCAACGTCGGTACATTGGACCATGGTAAAGCGAATAATTCGTTATGTAAAAGGAACAACAACATTTGGTTTATGTTACAAATCTAACGTAAATTTGTGTTTAAGCGTATTTTCAGACTCAGATTATGCAGGAGATTCAGAGACAAGACGTTCAACTTCTGGTCATGTGTTCATGCTAGGAGTATCTACGGTATCATGGCAAGCGCAAAGGCAACCCATAGTAACACTAAGTTCAACTGAAGCAGAATATATCTCGGCGTGTGAAACAATCAAAGGATTGATTTGGATTGACAGATTGGTAAAAGAAATCTGCACCAGTACAACGGGTGGACAACCGACATTGTATGTGGACAATCAGAGTGCAATTCGACTTGTGAAAAATCCAGAGTTTCACAAGAGAACTAAACACATCGACGTCAGGTATCATTTCATCAGGGAAAAGTTTGAAGAAAAATTATTTCGATTACAGTACGTTGAAACAGAAGAACAATATGCAGACATATTTACTAAGCCACTTCCGAAGGATAGGTTTGAAAAATTAAGGCAAAAATTATCAGTGTTGAAATTACTTTAATTTTTCATGTTTATATAAAATATTAATTACGGGGGTGTGTTGAATATAATTTAATATTGTATTAGTAGTATAATCATATTGTGTATAACAAAATATAGCTGTTATTAGAATCTGATAAATCACACCACATATGGCGTGATATTGTATTAGCCAATAAGCAAGCTTGTAAAGTGGCGTGAGCCAGGGGTCAGTAGATCATTAGTATATAAGATTGTTTAGTTGTGTACTGTAGGCACTGCATTTTAGGTATTACTTATGTGTATGTCATGTATATCTCGTAAACATAGTGCTTACATTGTTGGAAGTCAAATTACTTTTCATACTTAGTTATGTGTTTTAGTTTTAGTGAAATATTACGTATTCTTACTATAACTAAATTGTGTTGTATATTTTATCTTTTGTCGATCCATATTATAACCTCCTTTCAACAAGAATAAGTATTATGAATTATGTGAAGCCAAACATGTCGGATTTGGTTTCCAATAACTAACAAAGCAACTGATAGATAGCGCTAATTTTCAACTTTTCGTAAATCCCAAAAATTTAATATTTTGAATATGTTATAATACTTTCTACTCAGAAACTATTTTAAGAACAAACCTAAGATGATGGCGTGTTACAATAATTTAAGTATTGATAGTACTGATAATTTCCTCACCAAAAATTACTACCCTCCCGTAACATATTATAATAGTATTTACGTATTTGTGCAAATCAAGTTCAGTTCAGTAATATTATAATAATTAATATTATATTGATAGTTATAAATAAAGGTTAATATAACCATAGAACAATATGATATAATTGAGTAATAATAATGAGTAATATAATTAAATTACAATAAATATTGTATTATAGTTCATATACAATAAAATATTTTCTATAGTTTGCCTACACTGTTTTGTTTCCATTTCCGCTTCATATTATTCCAATTAGGGCGCCTCTATATACTCTATGGCTCTACGTGAGGGACATACATTTAATCAGCTATCATACATTATCAGTTATCACTAGTATCACATGTTATCAGTTATCATATTATTTGTAATAAAATATACGTTATCATGTTATCAGTGTTGAACGTGTTTGTATATGATATTTATGTTATCATTATAAAATTATTTCTAAGATATATGTTATTTCTAATAAAATATTGAAAAAAATAGGCTTTGGAGAACTCTCGATGTCCGTCTTACATTCTGGCGCTTTAACCAACTAAGCTACAAAGCCGTTAAACCTATACAAGGATTCCTAGCGTACATAAACCTATCATATATTTTCGTATAATAATGTCGGATCGTGTGACGAGTTTATGTGTGTGTTTCGGGTTGCTTTATTGAAAAATATTCGGTATAATTATTTATAATGTATACTCGCCATAGCTTTACATAAAACTGCAAAAGAAACATTTGTTAGTAATAATAGCTTGCAGGTGCGCACACAATACCGCCACCGGGTATTGTCATTAGGAGCCATCACTTAAAGGATAAAATAGACATCCGTTCGCACGCTAGCTGAACATTACAAACTAATCAATAAATGACCATCATACCTATAGTATACAAATATCGAATAGAAGATATTTCCTACCATTAGCTACAAATTCAGTTATTATATAATTACATACGAAAAAACGAATCGCTAAAGCATACACCGGAATGTATCTCAAATATATTATAATATAGTTTACATATATAGGTACATACCATAATGGGATTACGCAACTCATGTAAACGCTCATAATAACAAGAACCACTTATGTGAAAGGCGGCCTAGTCGACCGCACCTAGAAGTGGTCATAGCTAGAATGGACGCTCCAAACCACTACAACTTACCAAGGGCGCCTACATGCTACGCGCCGCTCAATTCAAAGGACGTCGCCTTCGTATATATAGAGGCCAGGGCCCCAATACACATTAGATGTACCAGAGCCGCCAAGACCGAGCGAGCCGCTTATGCACCAGCCATTACACACAACTTGAGATTATCAACTACTACAACGAGTCAACTCACGGCATTACAATTCACCACGACTATATTAATTATTATTGGTTTTAATAAAACTCCAATTGATTTATATTTAAATTGACTATATTTTACTGCATCAGCTTTTGGATTCCTGAAGGGCTGTACGTAACAATACTTACATAATAAATTTATATCAAAACAATTATATACACATCATTATCACATACTCCTGAACACATTATACAAATTACATACCTAATATATACGATACTTAGGTATATTTATACATATAAATATGACATGACCAAACTTACAAACTAAAATATACTATGAAACACACGATACCATACGGTACTCATCAGTTTTCATTCTGAACACACGCTCAACATATATATTATATTATACCTTATCAGTAAGGCTCGGATTTATATGTATTTATTTAACCAAAGTATGTATTTATACAACAAAAATATGTACATAAATATGTGCTAAACAATTTATAATATGTATTATCAAAAAAAAAAAAAAAAAATATTATTATTAATTAAAATGGAATGTAATAAAAAAAATATTTATCTAACTATCTAATTACTAATTATTATGGTTACAATTAATAATGACATGCATTTTTAAATTTTCGAATTCGAAAGATCGCCGATTATGTCGTAAATTTGATTTATATCGACTGAAAGATCTCTCAACTTCGACTGATGTTATAGGACAATATTGCATGTTGACTATGTCTGAAGGAGAAAGTTCCAATGAAGCTTCAGACGAAATACCAGTCAGAATTCGAGTTCGGCAACAACATTTTTGATTTCTTGGAAGTTTTGGCAATAATAATTAGCGGCATTCAACCAAGTGCCCCATCTAGTTACAATTGGTTGTGAAGGGAGGCTTAGATCTGGGTACATATTTTTAAATATTTCGACACGGCTGGGAGCTTTTAGAAATATCTTTTTGACTGCAGATATTAACTCATCAACTTTTGTAAATTTTGATCTTATAGTTTCTGCTATTCGGTGAAATGCGTGTGCTAAACACGTTAAGTGGATCATTTTTGGAAAAAAAGCATTTAATGCTTTACCGGATTTTACCATGTATGGCGCGGCATCAGATACAAATAATAATACATTCTCGTGCATAACTATATCGGGCCATAATATACTCATAGAATTATTAAAAAATCTTGCAACAGTTTGGTGGTTGCATTTATCTAATTGTTCACAGTTTAACCAAAAAGGCTGGGATTTACTGTCATTTAATTTTCCAATAAATAATCTTAATGAGGTCATAAATATCAAACATATATCGACAGTAGATTAGATTAAGTTTAAATTGGTATTAAATTGGTATTATTTTGTACTTTTGGAAACATGGGCAAGTCTGTATTAATAAATAATAAATCGTAAATGAACAAATTGTCGAAATATGTAGGAAAAATGGAATTATTGAGAAATATGTAAAAACATGTACTTATGGCAAAATATGTAAAAATATGTAAAATAAAATATAGTTCATTTTATTGGAAATCCCTTGAAACGAATTTATCACTTACCTAAATTAATTTATCAAGTCACAGTAAAAATATGTATTTACATATAAATCCGAGCCCTACTTATCAGTTATCATACATACAAGCATGCATACACACACACACACACACACTCACAAACGAACGATTCCAGTATTCCATATAGTACACTAACAAGCCACTCAGTCCTTTATTCATGCAATTACATATGAACTCTCATACACATACATACATACATACATACATACATACATACAGTATTGGGTAGTAACGTAACGAAAGTAACGCGTTAATGTAACGACGTTACTTTGCTTGTAACGCGTTACGTAATTTAATTAGAATTATTTCCATGTAACGAAAATGTAATGGAAATTACTTTTGACAAGTAATTTCTATAGAATCACGCATTACAGTTTCGAATTATTAAGTAACTAGTAGATAACTACCTATTACGAATTGAAAAAAAACATCGTCTATAATGAGGGTATTATTATGTTTACGGATCTAATATGTATTTATATTTAATTTTAACTAGCCATAATTCAGTTTTCGATGGTTTTTAATCCCTAGAACAGTTAATTCAATTTATTATTTAATTGAATTCCTCTAAATAGGTGGGTACCTTTACAGAAGTTTCCTATGAGTATCTAGCGTGGACTAAACTATACAGGTTTTATAAAGAATTTAGTGTTGTACAAAAACTGTTGAATTTAAAAATACTTATTAGTTATTTCTATATTTATAATTTACATTAGAATATATTAATATAACATTATTTTTCTGAAAATTAAATAAAATCAAAAGTATACTGTTATAAATCATTATAGCCATATTTTGACAGTTATAAAAACAGTTTATTTTTATAAGTTCTTATTTTGTTCTATACCTATGTATTATCATTTTATTTTCACATACCTAAGGTTTATGTTGTAAGTTTGTGACATAAATACATAATAATATACTTAACTATGTCTATAATGATTAATTACCATTGATACGTTGGTACAATTAATTAGTACCATAGATAATAGATTAAACATGCATAGATAGCCAACGGCTGCGTGGAATTTGGAAATCATGTTCTTGGTGACAATACATGGCTCGGGATGAGTCGGGTACAGATTTTCGGGTATTATTATATTATGTAGAAAATGTTTAGCAGCGCCATCTATTGTCACCAAATTTTTGTTTCCAAATTCTATATTGCCGCTGGCTATCTATCTATGTATGTTTAATCTATGTTAGTACTGTTACTATTATTTTTTAAGTCATAACTCGTAAGTAATTACATTATTGCCTGCAGAATGATAATTGCCAAGAACTTTGAAGAATAAAAATATTATTTTATTTTTTTTTTGGAACGAGAAAGTAATGAGTTACTTTTCTATTTGAAAAGTAAAGTAATTTCATTACAATTTTATTTGAGTAATGAATAAAGTAACTTAATTACATTTAACTCTAAGTAACGAGTAAAATAACTTAATTACTTTTTAAAAGTAACTTACCCAATACTGCATACATACATACATACATACATGCATACATACATATATACATACAAACATACATAAAAATAGTATACAGTTTTCTTATTATATAATTACATACGAAAAAACGAATCGCAAAAGCATACGTTATACACCGGAATGTATCTCAAACACACACATACATAAACTCGTAAAAAATTATATTTTTCAAAAAATACACTTTAAAGTATAGAGATATTCGTAGACATTCCTCTACCTGACAATATACATAAATATATATAATATACCTATTTTTTCGACTAGCGACCAGTAAGCGATTTTACATGATATTTATTTTCTTGGACACTTACATTATATACCATTTCACATATTTTTTGACACGCCACCAGAGAGCAGTTTTACATAATATATGTATTTTTAGACACTTAAATTAGATATCACTTCACAAGTTTTTTCTTCGACACTCTACCAGAGACCAGATTTAAACAATAACTTTTTTAGACACTTAGAATATATACCATTTCACAATTTTTTCGACACACCACCAAAGAGTAATTTTAATTGGTATATGTGTTGTATACACTTAAATGAGATATAAGTTTACATGTTTATCAAAACTGGTTAACCTAACCAGAGATCACTTCTACATAATATATGTTTTTTTCGACACTTAATTTAGATATCATAGCACGAGTTTTTTCTTCGACACGCCGCCAAAGAGCGGTTTAAATAATATGTGTTTTAAACACTTATTTTAGATACCATTTTAGAAGTTTTTTCAAGCATTGACCAGAGAACCCTTTGAAATAAGAAATGTTTTTTTAGACACTTAAATTAGATATCATTTCACAAGTTATCTCGACACTCAACCAGAGAGTGGTTTTACATAATATTTATTTTCTTAGGGCCGATTTCACCAACACAGTTAATCACGATTAACGTTAACCGGAGTTTTAATCGGCCGAATTTGGCCGGTTAAATATCTGTTATCAGCCGATTAAGCGTTAACCGTAATTAACCGTGTTGGTGAAATCGGCCCTTAGACACTTAGATTATATACCATTTTAGATGTTTTTTCGTCCAGCAACCAGAGAGCAATTTTACATAAGATATGTTTATTTTAGAAACTTGGATTAGATACCTTGGACCACGAAAACTCTGCCTTGAATTTTGACCGGCGCTATAATTAAAATATAATTTGATTAGCTTTTTTGATACTCCACCATAGACCAGTTTTACATAATACCTATATATGTTTTTTTAGACACTTAAATTAGATACCATTTTAAAAGTTTTTTCGACTAGCGACCAGAGAGCGATTTTACATGACATTTATTTTCTTAGACACTTAGATTAGATACCACTTAGAAGTTTTTTCAAGCATTGACCTCTCAGGTCCTTTTACATAAGAAATGTTTTTTTAGACACTTAAATTAGATATCATGTCACAAGTTTTTTGACACTCAACCAGAGAGCGATTTTACATAATATTTATTTTCTTAGACACTTAGATTTTATACCATTTTACAAGTTTAAAAACTCCATACCAGAGAGCTCTTTTACATATTCTATGTTTTTTTTAGACTCTTCTATAACATCAAATTATGCATCTTTCAATAACGACACTTCTATAGAAAATATAGAATCTAATAGTGATATTTTTAACATAGAAGTAACTGCAGTTCAAGCTGAATGGTCAAGAATGCAAGGTATGATTGCCAATTCTAAAGAAATTAAAAAATCGATTAAAACGGTTCTCAATTTGCTTCCTTAATGTGTTCTGTTAGTAATACAGCATGTAACATAAATAGAAGAAAAGGACAAATAAAAGTTCAACCAACATCTATTAGTAGACGTAAGACAGGTGTAACAAAAGGATCTAAACGAATATCAGCTGGCAGAAAACCAAATGGACATTCTACAAATATTAAAAAAACGCTCTCATAATCTTTCATTCAATGTCGTTAATAACCAAATGAACGCTAAAAGTCATGGCAAGGGTCATTAAGTTAATATTTCAAAAACCCAAAAATATTACAAGTCTATATTATATAAATGAACGTGTAGGTATACTGATATGTATGAATTTGTTTTAAATTTAGGTATTAAGTATTTCATCTATGTATTTAATGAAAATAAAAATAAAAATATAAGTTTTAAATAGATTGTTCATTAATATTACTTATATTAGTTAATTATTTATAATTCATAAATGTATTAATTAAAAATAATTTATTTAATATTATCAAATATTATCAATTTGACTGCATGTAACCAGGCCAGGAGATTATAAGTGCTAGTTTGGCCACTGAGTTGAAATATCTTTAGCCGTATTTTAAATACTTTTAGACAAAAGAATTTCATGTATATTTCAAATACATATTATTATATTTTGTATTTAAAAATATTAAAAACAAAATTTTCAAACAAGATATCATTTTATTATTTACTATTTAGTTTCGTTTATCGATTATGAAGAAATTGCCTATCGTCGATGAAAAGACATGACGATTATAAAATAATTGTTATTGACAAACAAATATATTACGGGGAAAATAATATTTCCCGTATATCATATATTGTTGAAAGTGAAGCTTGACTAATGATGTTAGCATTAATATAATAAGTAATAACACGACAATATGATTATGTATAAGTATAATATATAATAACGTACAACTGGACAATTAAACTGTGACAGTACACACACATCGTATACGCTCTGTACAACGACGCCTGTGCAAGTGAATATTACATACATCAAAGGCCCTATATATATGCACGACCGAGGTCATGTTACATCCGTAAAGAGAGTGAGTCTTATGCTCGTACATAACTAGTTACTATATTGTACACACGTGTCAAGGCTAACTACATGTACTACATATTAATTGTATATTTCAACACCATCCCTCAATTAATAATCTCTTTAATTGTAGTCACTCCTATGGCTGACCGCAACTTCTCGAATCGTTCCTTGACCAAAGGCTTGGTTAGAATGTCCGCAATCTGGTCCTCTGTTCCAATGTACTGTAGTTGGAATTGTCCCTCTTCGTATTTCTCCCGTATGAAATGGTACCGTACGTCTATGTGTTTTGTCCGTTAATGAAACTCCGGATTTTTAACTAAACGTATAGCACTCTGATTATCTATAAATAATACTGGTTGTTTGTCACCTGTTGTCGATAAGCTTGTTATCAACCGTGTAATCCACAAGATCCCTTTGACAGCTTCACTGGCCGAAATATATTCAGCCTCTGTTGATGACAATGACACACTATGTTGTCGCTGCGATGTCCATGAAATTATGCTTGACCTGTTCTTCGGTACATTGTAAACCAAATGCATTCAAAAAATTCTTAAAGCGTATATTCCAACATCTTGGACTTTGTTTTAAGCCATATAAACTAGGGTCTAGTTCGTTTCGCCGCGATCGTTTCGCCGCCGTTCATTTCGCCGCCGCTCTATTTGCCGCCGTTCTATTCGCCGCCGTTTATTTCGCCGCGATCGTTTCGCCGCCATTCAATTCGCCGCGATCGTTTCGCCGCCGGAACTTTTTAGTGACATCACTTCTCCGAGTTTAGCATTACCTTTCAAATTGTTGATCGAGGTGTCAACTAAAGCCATTATAGTCCCATTAATTTAATATTTGTTAGTTTAACCAACACAAACAAAAACAAATGTATGTACTTCAATTGTGTAGTTCTATAATTTATAATATTTATATTTACGTAGGTAATTACTAGCTGAATTACCCGGATTTGCCCGTAGTTGTTGCTAAATTAATTATAAATAAAACACAAATATTTATAACAATAATAATATTTAAAAATGATTCTATACACATATTGTAGGTATTAAAATTGTTTAGTTTCAAAAAATACAAATTATCATGTCTGTCGTAACTTGCAATAAGTACAACAATTGTCTAAAACAAAAATGCACTTTGTACATAATAGTGTTACTAATAAGCAGTAAATACCTAATTTCTAATTGTTTAATCTAAAACATCAAAATATTATATCATTTTATGTGATCATTTGTTTTTTCAATTTAATAATGTTTATGGCATTATAGGTAGGTAGATTACAACCATAGGCGCAACTAAATATTTCCATAGCCCCCCCTGATGAAAAATCTCAGGATTTTGTGATAAAATTTAATCATCTATATATTCTATAGTCTCAACAGTGGCGAACTTAGACCTGAACTTTGAGGGGGGGGGGGTTAATTTTAAAATTAACATATTGGATGGAGTGACACCTGAACTTAAAAAACTTATCGTACATTTTAATGAATTACTCATTTTAGATTCTGAGCGGAGCGACTTTTCTGTCTGTCACCACGTTTTGAGGCAGTAAAAGTGCTCCGATTTTCTCGACCAGCAACTTTTCTGATAGGAAAGTGAATCTAGTTGGTACTTTGGGGGGTCAAAAGTAAAAAATTTTCAATACATTTTAAACGCAGCGGGAAAAACAAACAAAAAATCAAGGAAAAACCTGACATTTTTACGCAACGCACTTTTTTGGAAAAATTGATTTTTCTTTTTGGTGTAACACAAATTTGCGTTACCTAAAATTATTTTTATCACGTTACTTTACTTTTTCATAAATAAAGTAGTGCGTTACAAGAACGTTACTTTTTTTTTAAAATGGGTATAGTCAGTTTTAAATTTGCCAAAATAAATAGCCTGCATATATGTTTATACCCATATATTAGGTAGATAGGTGGTTTACTCATAAGTCGTAAATCATAATTCATTTTAATTAAATTTTATTTTTAAGCCGAACTCTTTTCTTTCTGATAATGGAAGCAATGACATTAATTCATGGAATCTCTAATAATATCATTAACTATCATCGGAATCAAAAATTAATAATAAGTAAAATTGATTTTTAATTTTTCTGGAATATCTCATCGGCTTGTTTTTGTAATACATTAAAAACTATTATTTTAATAAGTAACGTAAAAAATAACGCATTAGTGCGTTACTTCATAGAAATAACTTTTAAAAAGTAATTGCGTTACTTTAAATAAAATGTAATGGAATTACTACTGTGTTATTGAAAAAGTAATTGCGTTACAGTAATTTGTAACTTGCGTTACGTTAGTAGTTAGTACCCAACACTGAGCACAGCCGCACAGGTGACCACTGACTGTTACCGATGCCGTCAGTACTCTGCAGGCCTATAAAAAAAAAAGCAGTTGGTCATGGAAACTAGAAACATGTTTTTGGTACCAAACTAAACGTGAGAAGTTTTTGCTAACAACTGTTGGAACAGATTTTTGAAATTTGTCTTCAAACCGATTTTATTTATATTTAAAATTTGTTAAAAGTTTAAAATTTAAAAAAAAATCATATAAAATCGATTGATTTATCGATTATTTGACCAACACTGTTCCAAATCTATATTAAGAATTAAAAAAAAAATATGAAAATGAGGGTGCCATGAATTTATTTGCATATTTGTGTTATGCAGAACTCTCTCTTTATGTTGTTAGCTTTACTCAAACATAAGACTTTGGACTAGCTAAAGTTAATTTAGAAAGTTACTTATTATTTACTTATTAATTTATTTTATTACTATATTTTTTAAGAAACTAATAGAAAGAACTTAGAATTAGTTATAAATTCGGAATTATTTAAACCGCGATAACGATTAGTAAATTCTCGTAAAAACTAAAAACCAAATGCATGCTTTTTTATAAGCTTCTTGTACTGGGTATCTGGGTGTTTCCGTTATTATTTTATTATCATGAGTAACAACGGTCAACAATATAAGTATATAACTAATATTATTTGAATTGTATCGTCATTTCACGTTCATATTTTATACTATGAAGAACTGAGAGGCGAACATAAAACAAAATCTTGTCTCATCTTAGGTAAGTAATTTTTTGTTTAATATATATTATGTACAGATAAATCATAATTCTGATAGGTACTTTCAATGGTGTATTGGTACGGGAACGCGGGTATACGCCGTATACCCGTCAGAAGATTTTCGATTTTCGGCGTATACCCAATGTAAAATCTTATTTTACGGATATAACGCTCTTAAAATATCCAGAAAACCAAATAAGATTTAAAATTTATTTAATAGTTCATATAGGAAAAAAACGTTATTCGTTATTATGTATTAATGAATTATTTATCTATTGAAGTAGGCATTGAATAAGTACCTATATAACAATATGCGTTGTGTTTACTGTTTAATGTATTTTAAGACTTTAAGTTCAATTTAGTAAACCCAATATTGAATACAAAAAATCTTTGTGGAAAATTCCATAGATTGTACGCTTCATACGCTAATTTCATTTTGTAATTTTTAATCTTTTTTTTTCTGTACCTGTATTCTGTACGAAATTTATTTTTCGAACTCCTGGGCCCCCACACGAGTTTTCTCAGTGGGGCCCAGTATTGCATATGTGTATGAAAATTAAATTAAATAAATAATATTGATCTAAATTTAATTAAATAATATTAATATTAATTTGTTTGACATTCGAGTTGATTTTGTTTTATTTTCTACTGTTGCATTATTAAAAAATTAATAAAATAATGTTAAAAACTATGTACTAATTGAACTGCAATAACGTTATATAATATATAATATATACGATGATATAATTTGATCGTTTAGGTTACATACATATTTTATTGGTGTGTATTACCATAAATATATTTACCAATACACCACTGGGTTCATTCCATTCAGGATAATTCTAAAAAATGGTAAAAGTACCTAGCTATTACGTTATATGATATACCTATTTCTTATACCTATTTATAAAAAGTGTGTTGATAATGTTGATATATTATGGTTCTATACGACGATATAGTTGTATTAATTCTAAAATGGTTCTATTTGACTTAAATAATATTGGAGCTTTTTGATATTGATATTGATATTTTAATTTTAAACATTATATCAATTTTATAAACATACTTAATTAAATCGGTTATTTGGCTTATATTTTCGTCCGAGACGTGAATATTGGTTTAAGATATTAACGTAATGTCGTACTTATGACACTTTGTACTGGTCACCACTCCGTGTCACTTATGTCACTTTAAATTGGTAAAAAATGCCGTTCACACACTCTATCAGTCCGACATAAAGGTCTGCTCTAGGAATACATTTACTCCATTCATCAAATAAATCCTATACATTTTGATTAACGTTGTTAGTTTAATATTATACTTTTACATAATATATGTATTTTATTGTATTTATATATTTAAATCATTTTTAGGAGCTGCAAAAAGTGATGGATACTTAACATTGGGAGTCAAAGCTGTATGTTCCTTCCTATGTTTTTTATTCCCAATATCACAACCCGGAACAAAACATTTGTTGTTTTTACTCATTTTAATAAATGTTCAGTATTAGTTGTAAATTGTTTAAGATTATTAAATAATTAATATGCCGATCGGCGGTATTTACTATTTGCACCTGCAGGCTGCAAAGCATAGATAAGTATATATTATTATCTTGCTGCAAAGTGGAAAATAAACGCATCCGCCGGCTGGCACCGGCCAGTGCCCGGTCAGCTGCTGATAAAAACAGGACACTATTGCAAACAGCGCACTATAACCATCTATAACGAGATATCCACCTTGTATCTTATCTATATCTTATCTAATTATATCAACAAATATTTTATATATCAGCTGTGATCACGGGGCTGCTCTCTGCTATCTCGTCCATATAAAATTATGATTCGGTTATCGTCGCCATAATAGAGAAATTCCGCTATGAGAAATTCCACATATGCGTTCGCCCAACAAAATCGCAACAACCGATAACAACAGTACTATTACATACTAGTTTTATTTTCTGATTTATTAATACCTACCTTCCTTTATTTTATCATCCCATGCCTACATTAATAAAATAGTTAATTTTATTCTGGTCTGGTGGTAAGGTGATGACAGACACAAAAAAAAAAAATAAAAAATAAAAAAATAAAAAAAAAACACACATCATTGTAAAATCAATACATTCATCGCTTCGCTCAGAATCTAAAAAAAGGTAAATAGTTTTATAAATGTTGTAGTACTGTTAACTTTCTATTTTTCAATTTCTTCTCTGAAACTAAAGCCCTGTTTAAAAATTTGATACCTGTAAAAATTCTGAAGCGTGTAAATAAATTTATTAAATATGATTTTTCAAAATATTCACAGGGATGATCATACGGTACATTAGAAAAATCAATTTTCAACTTAGCCCCAATGCCTTCCTCATAGGCAATAGAGGGAAAGTTATTGATGAATATATTCTCTAATTCAAATATAAAATTATAAAAATCATCATCTGGCATCATCAAATTTCCAAATGTGGAATGGTTATTAGTAGAATATGCTTTAATAAATGATAGTAGAAAGGATTTATCCAATTGTTTTTGGTACCGAGCATACTCAATACAAATATCACAGGTATGTTTTTCCAGACATTTTTTCATTAAATACCCACACACATAGGTAAATGTGTTTATTTCAGGTAAATCTAAATGTCTGTAGTCAACTGTACCTACAGGAATACCTTTAAACATAAATAGTTCTTTGTTTGGTTCTTCTAGAATAAGAGATTTACTAGAGGATGGCTCAACTGAGCATAATATTTGGTCAAAATCATTTATACAATTTGCACCAGGTGAATTTCATCTATTCTGTGGTTCTACCTTCTATTGTAAGAAATCTGGTGATGTTTTGTTCATGAAAAAAGTCGAATCCTTGATTTCTTGTAACTAAAGTTAACAATTTAATTGGAGGAGATATTAGGAGTGCATTTAATGAGTATTTATATTCAATATACAAAGGAAAATGTTAAAAGGTATTTTATAAATTTAGATATATTATTATGAATTATTTAGTTATTGTTTTACTGATCCATTATAAAATTATGTGCCAATCCTCTTAGGTACTCGATGGCTTGGCGGTTTCTATAGTTTTGAACTAAGTGCAGAATACGATTTCCAGCATCAACAAACTTTCTTTTTGAAGGAGGTGGTTGATTACCTGCAACAAGGAATTCATAATAGATATCCCGCTCTGCTTGCACTTTTCTGAGTTCTATTATAAATTTCCAAATTGTTGGGTTTGACATGCTCAACTGTGCTTGGAGTCTCCTGTGAGATGCTTCTGCAATATTATTCGTTTTCTGTTTGCACAGATTACCAAATCATAAAACAAAAAACAAAAATTATTATTATTATTTGTAAGTACCTACAATTATACTATTCTAATTTAAAATGTAACTCCAGTAATATGATTATAGTGAGTTAAATATGTATAATAACACTGAAAGGTAATATTATATATTATATATTTTTATAATATTAGTTATTAACTAAAGTTAATTAATTAGTTTGTTTTAACTTGTTATGGATGATTTATTGGATATCATAAACTTGCATAATTAGAATATGAATTTAAACATTTAAATAATGTAAAAATGTTTATATACCTAAATATTACCTATAACTTTATATCATTATAATTTATATTACTATTCATATCATTACTATTTATATGTTTTAATTTAAGAAAAATTATAATATTATAATATGTATTATGTATACGGGTACATAAATTATTATAATTTTGTTATTGAGGAATTAAACAGTTTTTGTATAAATATTTAAATTATACATTATGATGGTAATTTATTTATAATCTTAATGAAAATGATAAAAAGTTAACATATTTTTGTAATGGATTATATTTTTTAAATTTTAAATTGTTGAGAGATTTTAGATAACTTATTGAGATTGTATACCTCTACAAAAATACATGTGCTCATCTAACCTTTTTAAACTTCACATTTGAATATTTTTTTGTTATAGATTCTTTTCAGAATAAGAACGCGCCAGATTTACATAGCAAAACCGATTTTGCCCGTGGCCGTCTGGTGCGTTCTTATTCTGAAAAGAGTATAGTACCGTACACTGTTTATATTCATTTATACTAATTTAAAAAAAAGGCTTTTACTGGAAATTAAAATGTATAAAAGATACATTTGTAATGTTGTTTTAAGATAAGAAATTAATTTGCTTTTATTTTTTCAGATAAAATCTAATTTTTCCTAATTGCATATGAAGGAAAGAAGAAAGGGTTTTAAATGTAACATACCATTTGTTCTGCTAAAACTCTATAATATAGATTCCAAGTGGGAATAGGAAAAACTGGTGTTCTCCTTACACCTTCCCTTCTGAGCATTCCAATATAATAAGTTTCTAGCCAATCAAGGATTGGCTGTAATGATGGAAAAACTGCTTCGATAAAAATGCTCAGCGTTTCAAAACAAGCAGCTACATCTTCTGGAGGGACAAATGCTAACGCCGTAATCATCCGAGCATGTAAATTGAAGTCTGGATCATTTCTGTATTCTCTAAAATGGAGTTATATTTAAGTATATCAATTTAGGTATTATATTTTACTAAATTAATATGCATGCCTTATTTTTATACCCAATTATTCAAAAGGGATTTATGTATTAATTTAGTAGGTATTAAAACTAGAACCAACATGTCATATATATATTTTAAAAGAGAACAGAGACAACACATGTGGGTTAACGTCCTCCTTGACGTCCTCTTAATGCTTTTTATTTGTTAAACTTTTAAAATTTTAATTCTATTATATATGAATCAAATTTTGTGATTTAAAAGCATTGTTCTGAATTATATTTCTCAAATTACCTAAACCCTATGATTAATTTATCATAATATAATGTTCCATTTAAATAAAATTAAACATATAACTTACGCCATTAATCCTACAGCTGCAACTTGTTTTTTCATATTTTGTATAAGATGAAAAAAACATCCTCTTATTTCAATGTCAGGAAATTCTGTTCTAAAAGCATTATGAATTGCGACCTCGAAATCCACAGAAATGCTTCCAGCGTTTATTCCTGGAGCTAGATTTTTAATTTCCACCAAAAGTGTATTATATGTTGCCTGGTTCTTATTTGGCAAAAGTGCATATAAACATGGATGGACACCACCATTGCGACTGCCTAATATAACAAAAACCTGGGAAAAGAGGATTGGGGCGATCTTGAATGTTCCGTCCACAAACCACTCATTGCTTGTCGCAAGTATCTAAATTATAACATACAAAATACAAATGAATATATTTTAAATTATTTTTTTCTAAAAAGTCTAAATAATGTAATAAATCTAATTATTATCAAGGTATAATTATCTTCAGTAGAATAGTGTATAATATATTATTTTAAAATACCATTTTTTCTATTCGTAAAACAATCCAAATACTACGTTAAATATGTTCACTATTATACCTCTAATCCTCTTTGGCGTCCAAATATTAAAACCCTATTAGGGCCAGGTCCTGTATCACAGAGCAGAAAATTTTCAAACTGCCCTGGTTCAGCTTCATACTCTTTATATTCTTCAGGGATTTCTAATTCCATCAATGTTAATGGGGCAACAGGGATTTGTGGACCATTATGCCGCCGAACCCTTCGTACAACTTGTTTAAGGTTATTTACAGATGTTAATGCCCCTTTTCCAGCAATTGTTAAGCCTTCTGAAAAACATAATTTAGGATTAATTCTTGTGCAAAAAACATCTTAACTTGAAACAAAATTATTAAAAGAAAAAAAATCTGTATAAAATTAAAATTAAAACATTGAAAACTCGTAAGATATTTGTTTGAATAACAAAATACCTAATGACTTAGAATTTTAAGTTATAGTTACAGATATCGAGCTCTGTGGGTTTAAGGTTGTTTAAAACACGAAGATTAGTAAATGATATCACGTTTGTCTATAAAATCTTGAATGGTGGTATCGACTGTCCTGAGTTATTACAAAGTACCTTCTTTTAGTTCAAGATTAATTAGCCCACCCTTTTCTATTCCTCATTCAAATAAAAATTACTTAATTAATAGTCTGGTGTGCCGCCTACCAACATCATGTAACTTAATACATAATTTTGATTTTTTTCTCGAATCCTGTTCTAAGCTAAAAAACTTGTATTTATAACTTAATTGTTGATGTTTAACATGTAATGCAGTTTAATTTGGTTAAATTGTAGTTTATTATTATTATTATTATTTTTTTTTTTTTTATTATTATTAGTAGGTACTTTCAATTGTTAATTTAGCAATATTTTTAGTTAACACTTACTGTACTCTTACCCTTTGGGTTGTTAAAATATTTATTATTATTAAATAAATATGTATTATTATTATATAAGTAAATTGCATACTCCTGTTAAAACTTTTGAATAAATAATAATTTGTAATAATACTGGATCAATTGGAATAATTAAAACAAATAAAAATTAACTCATAACGTTGCACGTTACTAGAAATTTTTCAAAATAAGTTAATCCTCAATAAAATAAATTTAAGTTTCATACATTTTCATAGAAGTAGAAAACATCGAGTAACGTGCTACGTTTAGATGGGGTTCCTTTTAAATGTAATTAAAATAGGTGGGATGTCCTATTACCTACGTGGGCGATTATAACACAATTTAAGTATTTTAATATTTGTTGATAAATACCTATACATTGGTTAATTGCCACTGCTGGTGCCTCCATCGTCTCTAAAGCTCTTTTTTTAATGCTAGTGATCGTCGAAGCTATCTATAATATTTGAAATAAACATACACTATTTACAAAACATTAAATATAAGATAATCGTTAGTAACGACCAACTATATTGATGGTTGTCAAAATCTTATCCTTATAAGTAGAGCTCGGATTTCTATGTAAAAACATATTTTTAATGGATGTATGCATAACTACGAGAGTAAGATATGTTAGCGATTCATAGTACAAAGAATCTAAATAAAAAAATTTTATTTTCCATATAAGTGCATATTTTGATGTAAAAGAATATATTTATATAAAATCATATTTTTGCATATTTCACTAATTAAAAATAAATATATTGAAATATTTCATAAATTCATCACATAAATTATGTAATTGCACATTTTTAAATATATATATTTTTTTTTTACATATTTAAGAAGAACCATCAGGCTGGTTAATAAATTAAAGTTACTATTTTTTTCTACCCACTAAAGACTAATTTATTTTAACAAAGATTGTTATTTCAATTTTTTATTTTAATTTTAGTTATTTTGTTTGTAAATTTAACATTAAGAATAAAGTTTAAAAAAAAATGAAAACATAGGCTATGTTTATTAAATATTATTTTAAAGTATTATTTTATTAATTTTGTTAATTATATTATTATTTTGTTTTATTATTATATTTTATATTTATTAAATTCTATGTTAAAATAAATAAATTGATATAAAAAACATATTTTTGCATATATTACAATTTTTAAGAGAATATAAATCCGCGCTCTACTTATAAGCCAAAAAAAATTAATACTTAAATATTCCACTTACTTCTATTGCTACTGGTGATTCATCGTGACCACCGTGATTTCCAGTTACTTCAATTGCACCATTTGGGCTTACTCTAATGCGCCCTTTACAGTGTATGTCACGTCTACGACATCTATACAACTTAGTGACTGTGTCGGCCGCTAACTTGTCAAAAACATATTGATATCCTTCATGGGTAATAATTTTTCTGTTACGATTTGTAAGAGCTTCCATATTGTATAATTATAAAATATAACAAAAAACTCAAAAGGCAAATTAAAAATTAGTAAACCGTGTCTCGTGTCTCGTGTCGTGAACAGATGGACAGAGAATGATTATTTCTTACTAAAAGTAAACTAATTGAATAGAAATTAAATTATTTTGTCGATAAAATTCTATAAATAAAATTATTTGAATATAATGTTCCTCCCCCACACCGGCACTTCATGCAGGCGCGTGTGATAGGAACCTAGTATTGTCTCCATAATCGTATTATTGGTATTATTAGATTATTGTCACATATATATAAGACCATCCAGACATTTTCCAATATTGTAAGAGTAGTGATTGTTTATTAGAGCAAAACCATAAGTAAAATATTGAATGTACAACAGTATAAATTATAATCGTAGAATCATTTGTGCGTGTAAGTGGCGTGAAGGTTCTCTCTGCAGATCTCACGGCTGTGGTATATATGAATATGATTTTCCTCGGGTTCCCTTATAATAATATGTGGTGCTTCCGCCTGCCTGTCTTTCAATTGTCGATTTGAATATGTACAATCTGTATTGGTGTTATTTATTATTTGACTAACCTTATTGGCCTTGTTAGTTGTTTTGTATTATATTTTAGATTCTGAGCGAAGCGATGAATGTATTGATTTTACAATGATGTGTGTTTTTTTTTTATTTTTTTTTTTTTTGTGTCTGTCATCACCTTTTAGGACAGTAAACATGCTTCGATTTTCTTCAACAGTAACTTTTCTGATAGGAAAGTGAATCTAGTTGGTACTTTGGGGGGTCAAAAGTAAACATTTCCCAGTAGTTTTCAAAAGCGACGTGAAAAACAAAAGAAAAATTAAGGAAAAACGGGGATTTTTACGCAAAATTGATTTTTATCAAAATCGATTTTGGTTTTTGGTGTAACTCTGAAACAAATGATCGTAGATGCATGAAATTTTTACTGGTTGTTTATATTTGCTGTTTCTATACACGATAAAATTTTGAAAATAATTCGACCCTTTTTGAACTGTTTACGGACATTGTCAGTTTTCGATTTTTTTAGTTTTTTTTCTATAAATATCAATCAAATTTTATTTGTTGGTTAAAAAAGCTTGAAAATTTAATAGAAGGCTCCTGCTATATTTTTACAATAGCAGTTGAAAAATATTAAAAATACATAGGCACAATTTTTTTTTATAAGCATTTAAAGTTCAAATTTGGACAACATTTATCAAATTTAAAATTTAATAATTATTTTGTAGTTAGTCATTTATAAAATGTTCAACTTTTATAGCTAAGGATTGAAAATTTAAAACAAGGTTCCACGTAAGTAGTTAATTATGTTACCAAAAAATCTCATTTTAAGTTCAAATTTGGACGAATTACAAATTAAAAAACCTAGAATATTCTTTTTAGTTATTTTGTTGTGATTGTACAATATTATTCTTGGGTACTTGAAACTTCTAAAGTAAACTATTATATATCTGTGATAGTATCACGGTTTGTTGTTGATGTATAACGCGTTATAAGTACCTAATGGATATTGTGATATGATTAATTTGGAATTTATTATAGGTGAATTATTTTTTTAATACCATAGATAAGTATATAATATGTCTTAAACCTAGACTGACATACCGTCTCCGCTCAGAATCGTTTTTCTTATACAATGATATTATATCATTGAATTCAAATTTAATACCATCCATTATACAGTGGCCCACTTGCAACATACTGTACAGCAGAGCGACATCCACTTGCCCACCTTTTTAAGTATTAGAAATAAATTATTTTATATTATATTTTGTTATATTACATTTATTTTGTTAAATCTGTATGGAAGTATTTGTAATAATAAAAAAATATTGTACAAAATAATAATTAGTTGTATATTTTGTGCTATACTTTTATGGCCCAATCTCCGGGTAGTAAAATGTATACCTGTAGACCTGGTCCTCGCTGGCTCTCTCAAGGATTGGCCAAATTGCTTAACTAACTTAACCTTTGGCTGTTTCACACTTTAATCGTGTCAATGCGTTAATGGCTTGTTACTCGCCATGATTTTGACATTTTATATGATCAGGGGCGGACTGAGACCTATTCGGCCCACTATTATTGAAAAAAAATCGGCCCTGTACTATTACAACCTAAACTTTTAGACTTTGGTACTTTATTTTTGAATTTTGGTTACTCACCAATCACCGTAAAAAACAGGACATGTGATAAATGTTTTTAAAATTCAAATTTATTTTAGGCAATATTATTTGTATGTTATTTATATTGTACCTACTCTAAATCATAAATCATAGATAATATCTAGAGTATAATAAATGCGATAAAAACAATCCAAAAATGATCTGTACGTAATTTAAATTACCAATTAAATTTAATCTAAAATATAAAAATAATGTACATCATATTGTATAAATGTGCACTAAAAATTAACAAAAAATTCTTAAAAATTGTAATGATTATTGCTCAAAAAACACCAAAACTGATAAAAATGCATAGTAAAAGTTTAATAGTTTTCAATTATTTGATGTACGTGTATGAAGGGATTTTGTACTTGAAGTCTTGAAAAGTATTGTCGGGGAATTCCCAAAAAATAATGCATTTTGCATTAAAATAAGGACTTTGCATAGTTAAAACTTATAACTTATAAGTATTTAAAACTGAGTTGATCGGAGTGGATTATGTTGGTCTACTATAAAGGTGTTCTAAATAGAAGATGAGGTCCTAAAAAAATCGTCAACAATAATAATATTATACCAAGTGGATTATTTTGTACCGGCCCGGGTAACACCGGCCCACTGTGCAAATTATTGCACAGTGGCCCAGTCCGCCCCTGTATATGATTAATGATATTTAATATTAATATGGTTCTCGTAACCCACAACTCCTTATTAGTAATTGTATTTGCCATATATTATGTAATAACTAATATGATATACATAATACATAATATGTATTATGTATATCATATATTATATGATTGTTTTTAGCAGCTCGTAGCCAGTAACAGCATTTACGAAAATATTATAATATTTTAAAAGTATGAGATACCTACCGATTTGTTTAAATATTGTCCCAAACAATTATCAAAGTTATCAAAATAGTGGTTTCAATTTATTTTTTGAATTAGAAATTTATAAAAATGTTTTTGTTAAAAGATTTAAAAATTTAACACGAGATTCTCTATTTCTCTATAGTTTTTCAACCTATTAAAAAAAAAAAAAAAAAATATTTACCGGAAAGTCAAATTAATTTTTATGAGTGTTTAAAATTAGCCATTGTATATTGACACGTAAAATAACGATACTATATAAAAAACATTTTCTTATTTTATCGTAGTTAAAAAAACAAATGACCGTAGAAACATGCAATTTTCACTGGCCGTTGGATATTATCATTTTCTATAAAGTATAAACCATTCAATTTTAAAAATATTTGAATTCTTTTTAAGCCTATAATTAAAGCCATAAGACATTTTTATAAATATCGAATAAAAAATCTTCATTGGATAAATAAGCTTGAAAATGTAATACAATGATTCTTATAAGTTATTGTAAAAGCAGTTCGAAAGTTCAAAAAATACATATATCCACGATAATAGGCACGATTTTTTTGTAAAAACTTAATTTATATTTTATAGTTCAGACTTTGACAACATTCATTAAAGATCTTGAAAATATACAAATTATTTTACATTTAAAAATGTATAATAATATGTTTAGTTTTTATAGATATGGATTGAAAATTGAATACAAGTTTTTTTCGTAATTAGTTAATTATGTATTTGTGTGCACAACAAATCTAAAAATTATATGACCATAGGTTTTTTTGTAGATATTCTACGTTCAAACTTGGATAAAATTGCATAGGTATTTGTAATTCACAAAGTACCTATATGTAAATATGTAATAATATTTAAGCACACAATGACATTTTAAAATGCAATGTTTTCATCAAAAATTGATTCACCCTACTGTATTACATATACTAAAATAAATTACTTTTATATCAATAATATCGAATAATCATACTTTTTGCCTTCGCTGAGAATCGTTTTTTATATTCAATGATTTATCATTGCAATCAAATTTAATACATTATCCTGTTCAATGACCCACTCAAAAACTTATGTACAGCAAAAAAAAATTAATAATTATGCAAATTAAACAGTAAATTTTTAACTCTTTAAAATCAATTGGGTGTTGTAGGTAAGTCGTTAGATAAGAAACAAAAATTATATTTTTACCAGAATTATTTAAAAGGTATAATACGATTAGTACAATGGTTGGAAATTTTGTTTCTAACGATGTTCGGTTTAAATTTTCAGTGATTTGACCCAACCAAAATTGTTCTATCGACATTTATAGAAAAAAAAGGCTGGTAAGTGGATGTTGCTCTACTGTATATAGTTAATGGGTCACTATAATGGATGATGTTAAATTTGAATACAATGATATTCAGTGATGGGAAGGTTCTTTCTAAAAATGAATTAGTTCAAGTTCAAGTTCAAGACATTAAATATGAACTAGTTCAAGTTCTAGTTCATAGTTTTTAGAATGAACTAGTTCAAGTTCTAGTTCATCTAGAATAGTTCATAGTTTTTAAAATTATAATCAAAAATTATAAAATGTTACTAAAGAAAATAAAAAAAAAAATAGGTACGTGAAAACGACTGCCGACTATGCGTCGAAAATTAAATTGTCAATGAACGAACCCAAAACGTTCAAAATCATAATTAATAAGAACTTAGTTCACGTTCAAGTTCATCTCTTGAAAATCGAACTCGTTCATGTCAAGTTCACCACATATGAACGCGTTCTTTCCCATCACTGATGATATTATATCATTGTATACGAAAAATGATTTTCAACGGAGACGGTTTGTCAGTCTACGATATTTTATACATTTTGAACTACAAAAAAATTTGCAAACATTCGAGATTTTGATGTATTCGGTCAACATTTTAACTTTAAATGCTTATTATTTTAAGGCAAATTTAGAACAACTTACGGAAAAAATACATTACATTTTCAAAAAACCAACAATTTCTTAGGCCTACAGTTAGCTGAAAACGTGGCAACATATTTTTAAATTGTTGGATTTGCAGAAAATGATAATCTTACAATTGGTGAAATTTTCAAATGTATGCGGTTATTTCTTTTTAAATTACATCATAATAAGAAATTGGTTCTCGGAAAAACGGTTGAACATTCAATGTCTAATTTCAAATGTTCATAAAATTAGTTTGACTTTTGGCTAACTTTTTTTTTGAGAAAGGTAGAAAACTTATGAAGAATCTCTTGTTAAATTTTCAAATCTTAGGTTTTGACTAACAATTTTTTATGAATTTCTAAATAAAAAGAAACTTCGTAATTTCGTTATTTTTACGTATTTCGTCAAATTTTTAACTTTACACTTATAAAAACCAATGAAATATTTACGCTCAACTTTTTTTTTAATTTTCACTCATAACAGTTATATTTTATTAGCAATAATAAAAAAAACCTGACAATTTATTATTCTTGTAAATAACTCAAAGTCTAAATATTTTGAAAATTTGATGGTTTGTTGAAATTGAAAATATGAACATTTGGTAAAAATTGCCTATACTCAACTCCTTAAATATACACCACCACCAATCCTCTTAATTTTTTGTTTGTTTTTTCCGATGCGTTTAAAAACTATGAAATTTTTTACTTTTGACCCCCAAAGTACCAACAAGATTCATTTTCCTAAGAGAAAAATTTCTGGTGAAATTCGGAGCACTTTTACTGCCTTAAAACGTGACGACAGAGTACAGACACACACACACACACACACACACAAAAACACACATCATTGTATCATAATTTTATTAAGTATCATATTAATTATTTGTAGGTATGAAATCAAACAAATATGTGCCATCCATTAACTGCGTGATCAATATTATTTATCAGTTCCGTAAAATTTATATTTATATGTTCTGACACTTAGTGATGCTGAATTTTAGAGCTGATATCTTGAATGCCTTAAATAAAAAAATCAAATTAGGTTTGTAAAATAAATAATTTTATAGACTATAGAACGTACATCTTGCAGCATCCTTCATCCTCATGAGTGACAATTAGTGTTGATTAGTTTGTAAGGTACTTGTGTGTTATTATCATTTATCTGTTATCATCATATTTATTATAGTATATTCAATTTGAATTCAATTATTTATCATTACTTACAAAAACGATTCTGAGTGAAGACCGTCAGCATATATATAGGTACATATTATATATAATATATGTGTGTGTGTGTTATGTATATTGTATACATTACTATTTACTAGATATATTTTATGAATAATTATGATATTATAGTTATAAAAATCATTAATTTTACTATTAGTAATATAGTAGGTTGAGTTGATTTTTTATATATTCATAATATGACTTAATGTATTGTATCATATCGAACATGTTCGAATTGTATCGTTTTGGCAATATGTACCAATATCAATACTAATATCAATATATTATATGTAACTTATTAGTTATTGGTTAGTACAAAAATTAAAGACATTTATTGATGCGGATAAACACATTTTAAGAATTGTTCAAAATTATGAAACTAGAACTGAAATATCATTTTTACGCGGAATCGCACAAAATATTTCTCTGCATTAACTTAATAAAATGATCATTGTTTTTTTAATATTATAAAATAACTACATAAGATAATATTATAATTAATATAAATAACTAGCTATTTTTGACATTAAAAGCTTTTTGGATATTTATAACTTATTTATATATATAATTTTTGTTTGACGATTTTTTTTTTAGATGTTTATAAAATAAACGTTTTTATCATATTAAAATAGCCAAGCTCAATAATATGTAACCTCCTTAGATGTAGACAACCTAGGCTAGGAGCATATTATAATATTAATAATAAAAAAAAAAAATAAATAATTTTTCATATATATTTTTAATTTTATAATATTAATTTATATATTATAATAAATATAAATAACTTATTTATTTTATTTACTGATTTATATATTATATTTATTTGTTGACGTCCTATTATCATCACGCCCAAATGGCTACGTCCATCTGTCCTAGATCGTAAATGCGGAGAAGTGTTGTACAGTTGCTAAGTATTACAAGTATTGAAGTATCTGAAAACAGATTTAAAATTTGCGTTAAAAAAAACCTGGCTGCAACCACTTTAAAAGTTTCGGCGGCGAAACGATGGTGGCGAATCGAATGGCGGCGAAACGATGGCGGCGAAATGAACGGCGGCGAAACGATCGCGGCGAATAAATCGGCGGCGAAATTAACGGCGGCGAACTGGTCGCGGCGAAACGATGGCGGCGAACTGGTCGCGGCGAAACGATGGCGGCGAACTGGTCGCGGCGAAACGATGGCGGCGAACTGGTCGCGGCGAATAGTCCGGCGGCGAAACGATCGCGGCGAAATGACGGACTTCGTATAAACTACGCTGAAGCTTACATACTTTATTCGATCCATCTTCGTATCCTGGTGGTTGTACCATGTAAATTTCTTCCTGTAGTTCTCCGTACAGAAATGCTGTCTTGATGTCGAATTGTCGTAATATTAACTTTTCCACAGCTGCTACTGCGAATATCGCCCTAATTGATTCGTATCTGACCACTGGCGAAAATGTTTCATGGTAATCTATACCGTATTTCTGTGAACAACCTTTAATGACCAATCTGGCCTTAAACTTATCGATATTACCGTCACTTTTTTATTTGGTTTTGAAAACCCATGCGTTACGTAATGCAACCTTGCCCTGAGGCAAATTAACTAGTGACCAAGTGTTGTTTTTGTGGTAGTGACGTAATTTCATCACTCATAGCGTGCTCCCACTCGTTTTTCTGTGGGCCAGCTATCGCTTCATCACGATTTAGTGGTTCAACGAGATTGGCGACGAACGACGACACATTATACTTAATCGGCGCTTTTAACGTATTCCGATCACGTAGCACCGTTAGCATACTACTTGCGTCCGAAATTATTATCAGTAGGTGAGTTGCGTCCCGCAAAAAAAAGGTTCAAAAAGGTCATAGCCGATTTGCGTCCCAGTACACCTTTTTTTATGACCTAATTGTCCCCAAAAATATCGATATAATCGATATAAAAATGTAAAAAAAAACTATTCTGAGCGAAAACGGTCAGTCAGCCTATGATATTATTAAGTATATTTCAATCCTTAGCTATAAAAGTTGAACGAATATTTTTCAACTTCAGGAGTATATATTCAATTTTCACGCTTTTTTTTAAAATTCAAACTTATAAAATTACAAATTCATATGTTTTATATTTTGTTTAATAATAATAATATAAAAAATCGTATTTTATTAAATTAACTTATTTAATTTTTTTTAATTTGATGAGTGGTTATTTCACAACTATTGGTCTAATAAGACAAATCGTACTGAATACTCGTAAAAGTAAAATGTGAAAATATAATGCGAGTAAAAAAAAAAATTATCGACGTTATTGCTTTATCTTATCGAATCTAACAACCAACAAGATGTTGAACATAACATGTTCGCATGTTCCCATATCTTTTCACATAAAATAATACCCACTTAAGTTATTAATAGAATATACTATCATATTGTACCTATCATAGATAAATTGTATCTACATTGTAAGTAAGTAACGCACTATTGATTTTAGTGACCCGATACTATCGATTTTAATGATTTTAGAAGATAATATCGATAATAATTATATGGCTGACTTGCGTCCCCAAAACGGGACGCAATTTACCGGTCAAATTTACTACCTGAAAAATATATCTTTCTTTGGGACGCAAGTAACATGCAGCCGTAGCACCATGCCACTCCTGTTGTCGACCGTCGTCAGTTCGACCTTGACCGGATCGTCCTCGATTTGAGTCTGAGTATCTGTGAATTCTAATTTGTCTGCAATTATATTTTCCAATTTATTACCTTCGTTTTCGAATATAATATCTCTAGACATTGAAATTTTATTTGCTTTCGAATAATACACACGATAACCTTTAGTATTATCCGAATAGCCAACAAATATTCCTTTTTCACTTTTAGGGTCCCACTTTTTACGTTTTTGCTTTGGTATATGTGTATATACGACAGTACCAAAAACTCGTAAGTGTTTAATGTCTGGCATTACCTTATAATATAACTCGTATGGTGAGTTATTTTTAACTGAACTGGTTCCTGTTCGATTAAGCGTGTAAACAGCCGTGTTTACCGCCTCCGCCCAAAGTGATACATCCAAATTTTTCGCACAAATCATTGTCCTCGCTGACTCTACTATTGTACGATTTTCCCGTTCCACTTTTCCATTTTGCTGTGGTGTGTAGGGAACTGTTAACTGATGTCGAATCCCGTGTTTTTGTAAAATACCCGTAATTTCTTTATTTACGAATTCTTATCCATTATCCGTTCGTAATATTTTGACCTTAGAACCTGTTTCTGTTTCAACACTTTTTATGAACGTCTCAAAAATAATTTTAACATCATATTTATTTTTAATAAAATATACCGTTCTATAATGCGAGTAGTCGTCTTTGAATAACAAGAAGTATTTTGAACCACCTATAGAGCTTACTTCCATTGGTCCACATAGGTCTGCATGAATTAAATCACCGACATTGTGATACTCCGTATTACTTTTACTAAATGATTTACGACTTTGTTTACCTATTATACAACTGCTGCACATGAATTCGTAGTCCTTGTCCGAACATACTATTTCGTGTTTCGCCAAACAACTTTTTACGTACTGTAAATTCTGATGTGCCATGCGCTCGTGCCAAACAGACAACCTGTTTTCGACAGCTACAGTCGCGTACCCGTTTGTCGGTACTTCGACCTTGATGTTTAACTCAAACAACCTTCAGCATCTCTTACCTGAGCATACGGGTTTCCCCTGTTTAGTTAACATACACGTCTTACTATCTGACGTCATTACTAATCCTGTATCCATCGCGGCACCGCACGAAAATAAATTAAATTGTAGTCCCGGCAAGTGCAACACGTTTGCCATGTAATTTTTATTCCAATTACCGTTTACGTATGATAATATATTAATATCACCCCTACCTGCTGCATACAGATTTGTCCCATCACCTATAGTGATTGGTTGAGTGTTGTCCAGTGGTTCATAACTTGAAAACCACTCTCGATTTGCGCTCATAGATCCGAAGCGCCCGAGTCTAGTACCCACGCATCTGTTGCAATATTATTTATTCTTGACTCGCTTACGAATGCATTCAAGTTTGACACGGTACGCAGCGGCAACCAGTACAAAGTACAGGTACCGCAGCGGCCGGTCTACGTTTTTGTCAACCGCCACCACGGGCTACAGCGCGACATCGCCAACTCTCCCACCGAGCCACAAAGGCACAAGGCGGGACGGGAAGGCAAGTCGCGCAATACGAGTACCGGCCGCCGGCAATTCGTTCTCTTGTTCGACAACCGTCCGACATACACCACGGTTTTACCTACAACACGACTGTCAACGTTTCCGACGTCCATCGACACACACCGCGACCCTCGATACCGTCGATATTCGTTTTATGTATATATTTTGTATTACCACGCTTCTTGCAAGGTAAATAGTGAGTGTGAAAAATAAAACAAACCATCATCAAACCACAGACGCATTGCTTTTGTTCTTCGCCACTCCTCACCATCACGTTGCGACCGGCTCACCGCGGACGCTACTCCAACACCGCCGTAGCCGCGTCAAATTGGCTCCCCGGCGGGGAATCGAACCCCGGTCTCCCGCGTGACAGGCAGGGATACTTACCACTATACTACCGTGGACCTATAGTACCGGTTTTACCACCGTGTACACTATGTAGAAAATTTCTACAGTATCTTTTATAATGACCTAGTTTACCACAGTAATAACACTTACTATTACTTTTATTAGTAAATTGATTTTTACCTTTTCCATAATTACGACTGGCGGCCCAGTGGCGCACACTCAATCTTACTAACATGGGTCGAACATTAACAGTGATGACCACCCACCCACCCACCAACCATTAGCAAAGCAACTCCAATATAGACCCTCTGGGCATTGAAGTTTAATAATAATTTAAAATTTATTTTTATTTTTATATAAAAATAATGACTATAACAACTATCACATAAATTTGTTGTCTTTATAACTGTTTTTATTACATATTTAAGTTTGTAACTTGTAAATAAGGAAACTTTTTGTCAAATCAAATTATATTCCTATACACTTAGATCAACATGCTAAACTAGCGTACACAAAATAAAACTATAGCATATTATATAATTATACAAAAGTATACAAAATGTTGAATTCAAAAATAATAAAATAAAGTTTTTACCATTTTTAATACATGACCCTTTACAAAGATGGGTATTTAAAATAAAAGCCAAGTTAATTTTGTAAGACTAAGATAGTAAAGGAACTTGAAATTGTAATTTTTTTTTAAATTATTTTTAAATAATTTACTAGAATTAAGTTGTATTTTATTTTTAAAAAGAGGAAATACAATTATTTGAAATTACTATATTAATACAATAATGTTTTTTCTAACAATACACTTTTTCTAGCAAAATCGTTGATTATTTGATCAGTTTCAATTTTGATATCTGATTCACACGAAAGTATCATTAAGCTCTCAAGTCTTCCTTCTGCCATAGTGCTGCGTAATTTGTTTTTCACAATACTTAACTTTGAGAATGTTCTCTCTGGAGTAGTACTGGCCACTGGGAGAGTAACAGCAATTTTTAAGGCAGTAGTAAGCATTTTGAATGTAGATGATAGGCCACTGATTAGCAAAACCTTTAAAATAATTGACAAACTGCATCCATTTTTATGAAGTTTTGGTACTTCTTTGACTTGCCTATTGTGATTGTTGTCAAAACTATCTTCTATATCTGATTCTGATGCTTCATCAGTCAATGAACCACTGAGGTCATCATCAATTTCTATTTCAGAGTTATGTAATTGCAAGGGCAATAATTTCACTTGTTCAAAATTAAAATAACTTTTAGAAAACTGCAAATATTCCCTTTTTAAATCATCTTTCAGTATAAATTTACTGTAAACATCAGAAAACACATCAAATGCATCTTTAGGTAATAGATCATTATTTTTTGAAATTTCTTCTAAACGTCTCCGAGAAAATAAAGACAAATCTTTGTAAATACCCTTGGCGATTTCACTGAACCTTTCTTTAATCTGTATAATTGCAGTATCATATGCAACAAAAAAAGTTTGAATTTTAAAACTTTGAAGTGGATCAGTGATGACTTCATCTTGGGTTTCTTCGGCAGGCTTTTTCGGAACTCTCTTTAAACGATTTAATGGTAATGGTTTAAAATCTTCGTTATCCACAGATGTACACATTTTAAACCGATCAACTTTTTCTTGTAATTTTAAAAAGTTTTCATCACTTCTGGCATTTTTTAGTTCATGTATTTTATCATCTACTACAGCTATAACTCCAATTAGATCTATGTTTACAGTTTGTAACATTTTACTTAAAGGTGTAACAATTTCAAATTATTGTTTGTAAATAAATGCAGTTAACAAAAATTTGTCACAAATTAAATTTTCTTTTAAACATTTTGCTTGGTGGGCTCCTTTTCGATCACGTATACATTCACTTTTTTGAAGTTCTTCTAATGTGTCACACAATGCATCAAATGTATCCAAAACTGTGTTTAATGCCAAATCATGGGACCACCACCTTGTTGTCTGAACTCTTTTAAATCGACGTTTACGTTGTTTATTACCATAACATTTTTCTTGATGTAGTTCATATAATGCAACCATTTTCTTGCTTGAATTAATAAAATCATGTACAGTTTCTATAATTCCAAACATATCAACAGCATTCACAGAGGAACTAACTGCATCGGTAAGGACCAAATTCAGTCGATGTGCATAACACCACACAAAAATAGCAGCTGTATTAGAACGCCTAATTATAGCTTGGAGACCATTGTATGAACCACGCATATTACTAGCCCCATCATAGGACTATCCCACTAAATAATCATTCCAATTTAAAGAATTGTCATTACAAATTTTTTCAAAAATATTGAACAATTATTCCGAAGAACTATTTTTGCATTCTTTTAAGTTAATATACCTTTCATTGATTTCTCCACTATCTTCATTTAAATATCTTATCACAAATGCTAACTGTTCTTTTCTAGAGTTATCAAAGGTACTATCCATTGTAAGACTAAACAATTTGGCAGTTTTTATCTGTTTTAAAACCACAGTACGAGTATAACTAGCTAAAGATTCTATAATTTGATTTTGTCGTCTCCATGAAATAAAATCATACTTATTTTTATTTTTTCTTGATGCCCAACAATGTAAGTAGCTAAGATAGGATGATATTTGCCCAGTAAGCAAACTAGATCTTTGAAATTTCCTCTTAAGTTGTCTGACCAACTTTCTCGATGTCCTCGAAAAGCAAGGGAATGTCTAGCTAGGTATAAAATTATTTCAATAATAGCTTCAACAATCGTACGATTTGTTGCAACAAACTCATTTCTTGCTTTTAACATACTAGGCAAAAGAGGCAAACATGTATCTTCTAATTTAATTTTAAGACAAGCTTCAATATGATTTGACGATGTTTCATGCATCACTATTCTCTCAGATGCTTTATTCCAACTGCTGAAGCCTGTGCTAGTCCATACAGTACTTTTTTCATTTCCGATTAATATGCAATAAATGCAAAATATTTTATCTTTACTACAAGAGTAAGAAATCCATTCTCTTCTAGTAGCCGAACCATCTGGCATGGTTTTCATATACCAGGAACATTGAAAACTTCTACTATTATGTACTGGAAATCTTTTATTTGGTATATCAATTTTTTGAGGTTGACAAGGGCCATTATTTAGAATTAATTTTCTTTTTTCGTAAGAAAATGGAGCTAGCAACGTCAAATCAGCAGGATCATTTGAGAAGACATCAATATTTACATCAACTAAAAATTAAAAATTAAAAATAATTAATATTTGATATATAACTATAAAAATTACATTCATGAAAATAAAATAAAACAAATTAATAGGTTTCATATCAATAGACTCTCAGATTTCTAGTATTGGCATAAATATGAACACTATATCAGTGGCATGTTGAACTACTTTTTGAGACATTTTTGAATCTAATATTATTGATGGATCATTTGGAAATTGTTGGAAACGCATAACATATTTATCCACAATGTTACCGATATCTATTAAAATATGTAATATCTGAATTAATTATCAGTTTTATTTTAAAATATGTATTTGGACAATGTTTATTTAAACTACACTTTCTTTATATATTTATTTTTATTTCGACTTAAAAGACATTAGATTGCTTATTAAACTTGACGATTAAGAAACTTAATATTTGAACCTATTATTATTATTAATTACCTTCAACGTCCCCAGTTGATGACACATTAGATCGATCTTCAATAGAACATACACTATACAAATTGCACGATTCATCAACTACATTCATTTTACTGCCATTAAAAGAAAATTAAAAAAAATATTTAAATTACTTAATAGTTAATAGTATATATTATGCAATTTTTTATGAGAATGCAAGAACATCACATGAGGTGCATGCATATGAAAATATTAATTATGAAACTTACAAGAAGCTCCTGAGTTGATTAATAAATCACTAGATTCTAGTGTTTTATTAGTAATGCCAGTGTTTAATATAGTTAATTCTGTTACAGAAGAGCCATAATTTGAAGTAGCGATTCCAATTTGATCTTTTGGGAAATCTATTACCAAAAAAAAAACCCATACATTTGTAAAAAATATCTAAGTCTTTTCTTAAGGACATAAAATACAAACTAAATAACTAGCCATATTCCATTACTAACTACCTGTCAATCTATTAATTATTATTGAGTAATTTTTAAAGTTTTTTTTTTTTAAATTTTACTTATAAAACATGGTTGGTTATTAAACTTTACAATTAAAGTGATTAAATATTAAATTATACTTTGAACATTCCCAATTGATGACACAATAGATTGATCTTCAATAGAACATACACTATACAAATTGCACGATTCATCAACTACATTCATTTTACTGCCTTTAAAAGAAAATTTAAAAAAACATTGAAATTACTTAATAGTTAATAGTATATATTATGCAATATTTTATGAGAATGCAAGAACATCACATGAGGTGCATGCATATGAAAATATTAATTATAAAACTTACAAGAAGCTCCTGAGTTCATTAATAAATCACTAGATTCTAGTGTTGTTTTAGTATTGCCAGTGTTTAATATAGTTAATTCTGTTACAGAGGAGCCATAATTGGAAATGGTGATTCCAATTTGATCTTTTGTGATGTCTATAACCAAAAAAAAAAAACCATAGATTTTTAAAAAATATCTAAGTTTTTTCTTAAGAACATAAAATACAAACTAAATAACTAGCCATATTGCATATTCTCAGTCCCTGCTGTAAAGTATGATTGTTGTAATTTAAAAATTATTAGAATCCCAGTAAAATTAGTCAAATAAGACTTATACTATATACCATAACCCGAGTAACAATTCAAGTTCAGACAATGTTCAGTTGATATCTATTTTGAGTGTCGGACACAGTGCTATTTTGGTTCACAGAAAGTTTTTTTGGAAAATTTGAATACCGAATTTTAACTTGTACGACACCGTGCAGTATACCTTCTATGGTAAAATAAAACACCATGCATGGGTGCTCTTATTTACCGTGTTTAATCAATTCAGTGGTCAGTTCAGAAACCCTGCATGGGTGCTCTTATTTACCGTGTTTAATAAATTCAGGGGTCAGTTCAGAAACACTGCATGGGTGCTCTTATTTACCGTGTTTAATCAATTCAGTGGTCAGTTCAGAAACCCTGCATGGGTGCTCTTATTTACTGTGTTTAATAAATTCAGGGGTCAGTTCAGAAACACTTCATTGGTGCTCTTATTTACCATGTTTAATCGATTCAGTGGTCAGTTCAAAAACCGTGCATGGGTTACATTTAATAATGTTAAAAAATATATTCATACTAATAATTACACATAATAAATAAGTATAAAATACAAAAGGAATTAGCCAAATAAGAAAATAAAATCTTGAGGTATAAAAATGTTATATTATAATAGAAATAATGCTTCTTATACAACTATTAGAATAATATATATTTTTAAATATAATATTATTCAAGTTCATTTTTGTACTTTTTAATTGTAGTAAGTATAATAATATGAGGAATATTATAAAAAAAAAAAAATTATAATTGTATTGCCTATAAAATAAAAAAATTACTTCTGATACAATTAAAAAAAAATAATGTTACCTTCCATATTTTAACAAATATATTTATTAATTATAGTACCTAAGTACCTATACTATGAGTAATATTATAAAAAAAAATTAAAAAAAATTGTATAATATAATAAAAAATCACTTCTGATACAACTAAAAATAATAATTTTATCTATTTTAATAAAATAGTAATAAAAAATGAAATATTTATAATAAATATGCTTCTTGCACTAAAAAAAATCACACAATAAATTGTATAATTTATCATTTTTCTTTGGTTGGAGCATGGCGAATATAATTATCTGCTACTTTGTGAAAAGTATTTTCGTCATTCGAATTTGAAATGAAACCAGACATAGCTTCTATAACAATAAAATAATGATAAACTAATTAGAATTTTTATATTTTAAAGTGTGACACGGAACTTTAAACAAACGATAGGGGAGAAGCCGAGAAGGGGGCACAATGAGACACGGGGCACAGTGAGACAAGCTAAATAGATAACAGAGGAATACAATCTATAGTGGTTCATACCGATATGCTACGATACGTAATGTTGAATAGTGCGAATACTGAATACAAAGTAACTATTCTGCAAGGTGTATTGATCAATATACCTTGCTTTTCTATTATGGTTCGATTATGATAACCAGTATCATGATTATTAACATTTCCCACAATTTTGTTATCAAAACGAAAAAAATTAGACGACGGTTTTTTTTTTGTGTCGCGTAATTTATTTTAAAGGTACGTATTTATTATATTATATTAATTAGAATAGAAAAAAATATATTTTGAGACTTATTACACCTATGAAACTTTGAGTTTAGGTTCTTTTTTTAAATATCTAACTTAAAATGGATGTGTGGGGCACTGGGGCACTGTGAGACGGGGGACAATGAGACATTGTTTTTTTAAATTATAATGTATCAAACTTTTTCAAGACTAAAAATATTATATAAAAAGGCTTTTAATTAGGTACTAAGTATTAAGTTCTGTTATTTATTTAAAATGTATCAAGCATTTTCAAGACTGAAAACATTTTAATATTACATAATAAAGTTTTTATTTATCATATGATATTATGTTTTTTTCTCTTATTTAAAATATATTTACACCATTTTCAAGACTGAAATTATAATAATAATATTATAAAAAGAGGTTTTTAACTATCATATTTTTATATCACGTCTTGTTTTTCTATTTAATAATTTATTGTCTCACTGTGCCCCATCACTGGGGTACATTGAGACATATTGATTTTTCTTTAAAAATGATTATAAAAAAACAAATTTAAAAAACTACATAGGAAACATCATTATTCCAAAATGTATATTAGTTTAGGAACAAAAGAAAACAAGAATTGTTTTTATATAATTAAAACTGAATGAGATAGGTATGTCCATTTGAAAATTTAGTGTCTCATTGTGCCCCCCTCTCCCCTATAGCAGTCATGGATCCAGGGCTTACATTTCTGGAGGGGGGAGCAAATGGATCCGTCACTGCATATAAACAAAAAATAGTTCAGAATATCTCATTCAAAATGTATACCTATTTAATACAACCCAAAATATACATATTTTGCTCTTTACTTTGGCCCATGGCCCATTGTGTTATAAAATAAAATAAAAAATTCTAAACTCACCATAAATGATAGTATAGAGACTTAAATCAATAAACTTTTTTTTAGTTTTTCCTCTGTAACTAAAATGTTTTAAAACATTAGATGTAAAACATATATCGATTGCTCCTCTAAGTGCTGCACTTAGTGACAATTTTCCAATTTTCAGTATTATGTATGTTTTCTGAAATAAGTATTTGAGTACTCATATAATATTATTAATATTTTATTGTACGCAAATAATTCAAGACTTACTAATTCTTCCCTATTCTTTAATGATTCACTATTTTCATTATTACATAACAACTCTTCAGCAAGGGCAAGGTCATCTAAATTTGTTGCTGGTAATAGCTGCATGAACGGAGATGGCAAATTTGGTACTGGCATAGCTAATGCACGCATTCGACAATCAGACATTAATATTTTTTCCAAAAGTTTTGCATTACTGTGAACAACTGATGTTAGTCTTGATAAAGATCCATTTATCATTATTAAATGAGTCATTATTTTTTCATCACGAGTCTTATAATTTTGTTCTTGGTTAAGTTGAATTGTATTAAGTTGATCGATTTTATTTTCTATGGTTTTTAAATAATCTAAAACTAAATAATATCATATAGGTTAGTTATCATATTCAATAAGTATAGTTTTATAAGAAGTATAAATATTTCAATATGTCCATGTTAAGTTTTAATTTAATAAAACTTATTAATTCATAAAATATAAGTGTTACTATGTTAACTGGTTACAATTATTGTAATTATATAAATCAATATCAAAATTATAGTAGGTAGGTAAATTATTTTATTAATTTTTTAGTAGAAGACAAATCATTATTAATGAACAACTATACTTGTATTAAAACTAAATATTAACAAATACAATAAATGTTCAACAATTATTTTAAACTTATTATAAAATATATTAAACTTTACAAATTATAGATAAATATTTAACTAACTTCAGGAATAGTTAAGATCAAACCTATACAGTGGCGTAGACAGGAATTTTCATAGGAAGGTTGTATATTCATGAAATAATTTTTAAGATCATAAAGGATAGTGCCTCCTGCTCGCGCTAATATTTTTTTTTTTTTTTTTTTTTTTATTTATTATTATTATTTATTATTTATTTATTTACAAACGAACAGTGAATAAGTACAATAAAGCGATAGGAACATTTGCTTGACACCTTCTTTAAGCAATTGCTTGTGTTGAAGGTGATGAGTTCATAATATCTTAATATCTAAAGTTTACACCGATCAGTTCTAATATTAAATTATTATTATTGCATATAAAAAAGTGGGCAAGTGGGTACTGATCTTCTGTAGAGTATGTGTCTAGATAAGTAAATTTAGAAATGTAAGTATTGACATTATTTGAAAAAAAAAATTTCTTTTATAGGTAGGTAATAAATAAAAATTGGTCAATATATTTTGAAAATTTTGAATTTTGATGTATAGAAAATGATAATATAAACATTTGGTGAAAAGGTAATATATTATAAATGTATTTTATATTTATTTGTTTTAGTAATAATATGAGGATGTCTTCTATTTTTATGAGACAAATGTAGGTATATAATAATATATAATAAATTTTATACATACCATTCTGAGATGATTTATCAATGGAAAAGTTGTTTTGATTACATACAATTGAATGATCTGTCATACCAGAGTAGTCATCATTATTGGACATTATTTCATAATCATTTGCATTAGCGTTTCTCAAAAACTCAAGTAATTCTTTGTTCGAATCTGATTTTCATTTTAAGGACAATTATTAAAATTATAAATTTAAATTTAATACGTGAACTAATATAAATAATATGTATCGATACCAGGGGCGGCGCTACACTGGGGCCAGGGTGGGTAAGTCCCCCCCCAACATTTGATTTTGCCCCTCCTTCCCCCCTATAATTTAATATTGAACATTTTAATCTAATCTGAAAATGTATTTTATATTGAGAATTTTATTAAATAAGTACTATAATATATAATATAATAGCATAATACTATCCTAATAATTTGTAATTATTTATATTCATTTAATACTAATAACTAATGGTATGTTGATATTTAGATATAGTTATAATAATAAAATGAAATAAATAATACTAATATAATAAATTGAATTTATATATATATATAAATATTTATTATATATATATATATATTTTAATAGGTAATACCAATATGTTGCTATTTAGTCATTTAGATACTTAAAAAGCCCTCTCTGTATTTGTTTGATTGCCATGAACATAACATATGAATGTGCATATAACATATTTATATGTCATAAGTCATATATCCTTATTACAAGCCGTTTATATAAAACATATTTTAAGTACTTAAGGTTATACCTTATACCTACTTTGGATTCCATTATGTTAAAAATATGTAAGTAAATAAAGACATTTTATTAATTAATTATTAAATTATTATTTTGATTATTTATTTATTTAGAAATATAGCATATTATACCCAAAAGATTTTTAGAAATACTTTCTGAATAAAATATAATATAAGCAAATTAGTGGGTCGTCGAGTAAGGATACATAAATACCCCACCAGAAAAAAATGTTCCTCCGTATCACCCCCCCCCCCCCCCCCTCTTCCCCAATAAAAAATATCTGGTGCTGCCTCTGATCGATACCAAAAAAATATTCATTTGTCTTACCATTAGGGACAAAATCTTTATTAACTTCACAGCTGTCTTCACTACTGGAAGTTGACTGCAATAGTTCAGTAGAATCAGTTTGGAACAATTGATTAGTTGCATCTAAAATAATTTATAATTCAATATAACATTTCTTTTACTATTACAACATACTGCGTAAGTATATACAATTTATGTTTCTTACCCTTAGAGGCAAAGTCTTTATTTAATACACTATTGGAAGTGGACTGTAACGGTTCCAAGGGTTCATTTTGAGTCATGTAAATAGTTGGATCTAAAATAGTTTATAATTCAATATAAAATTACTTTTACTATTAACACATACTGCTTAAGTATATACAATTTATGTTTCTTACCTTTAGAGGCAAAGTCTTTATTTAATACACTATTGGAAGTGGACTGTAACGGTTCCGAGAGTTCATTTTGAGTCATGTAAATAGTTGGATCTAAAATAGTTTATAATTCAATATAAAATTACTTTTACTATTAACACATACTGCTTAAGTATATACAATTTATGTTTCTTACCCTTAGAGGCAAAGTCTTTATTTAATACATTATTGGAGGTGGACTGTAACGGTTCCAAGGGTTCATTTTGAGTCATGTAAATAGTTGGATCTAAAATAGTTTATAATTCAATATAAAATTACTTTTACTATTAACACATACTGCTTAAGTATATACAATTTATGTTTCTTACCCTTAGAGGCAAAGTCTTTATTTAATACATTATTGGAAGTGGACTGTAACGGTTCCAAGGGTTCATTTTGAGTCATGTAAATAGTTGGATCTAAAATAGTTTATAATTCAATATAAAATTACTTTTACTATTAACACATGCTGCTTAAGTATATACAATTTATGTTTCTTACCCTTAGAGGCAAAGTCTTTATTTACTACACTACCTGGAGTGGATGTTGATAGTGCTATTTGATTTGTTGGGTATAATGATGTAGATGATTTATTATCAGATTCTTGAACGATTCTAGTTACTGCAGAAATTGGAGGAATTGGTAATGTAAAAAGGGCTTCTGTTTTTTTTTTCTTTACTATTGTTTGATCTTGTTTGTTTTTTTTAATAGTTCTCTTTCTGAGTTTAGTGTTCTCTATGTTATAATTATCTTCATCACTACTAATATCAGGACCAGACCAGGCTTTGGACACACGCCTCGCTTGAAGTGCGTTGTCTATAGAAAAAAAAATAAGTATCAAACAACTATTAAAGGACAAAAATGAATAAAAATGTACTAACCAAATGGTCCTGCAACTTTAGTTGCTTTATACATTAATCCATCATATTTATTATGTGGCGAACATTCTAGTATCATTCTTTTGATTTGGTTAGAATTAAAAAATGTACCATCTTTATTATCTGCCTTAGATGCAGGAAACCAGCATTTTTTTTCTGATACAAGCCATGATGATGGTACATGTTGTATCTCATTTGTATCTTCAAATAAAACAACTGACCACGATGACCTTAAAGTTACAATAAAATATACTTAAAAATTATTACTGCATTATACATATATAAAATAATATAAACTAAAAAATAAATGAATAAAATTAACATTTATTTTATAATATAGTAAAGAATAGTAAATAAAAATAAAATAGGTATTATAAGTATGAATTCAATTTCAAACTAATAATAGGTCAAATATGAAATTAAAATCAACATTTTATGAAATCCAGTTATTTGAAAATTAAAATTGAACATTAAAAAAAGATTTATAGGTATGTATACATATAAAATATATAATTTATGAGTGTATAAATGGTACTATAACAGAAATTGTATGATTCACTGGCATACAAATAACTTTTTCTTGAATGTCATCCAAGAGCCAATATTTTAAACAACCCAATAAACTTGCTTCATAAATTTCGAAAAGACTAGAAGAGCATGGACTACTGAAGTATTCAGATACTTTTTCATATCGTCTTCCAATAACTATTATTTTAGATGTATTAATTTTACTTGTTGCAATATTTTCTATCTTAACTATATCACCATTAATCATTTTTACATGATTATTAGCCTTGTTCAGTTTAATAGAAAACTTTCTAGTTCTCCAACCAGAAAATTGTGGTTCACAGGCTTCTTGTAACATAGGTCTATTCTCTAATTTATTTCTTATATTAATTGGACCATTTTTGTTTAAAGATGAACGGTTGTCATGTAGATAGTGGTTGTATGCACGTATTTCAGCATATCGTAATGCTAATTGTTGTAGAGGTTTCACACCAGTTTTAATTTTTTTTTTCAATGGTTGCATGAAGTTCTCAAAGGGGAAAGCAGAAAAAGAATCTAATGATCCAAACTTTTTTGAATCTTCAGCTACATGAATAAGTGCATGTATATTATGTGACATATATATTTTACCATAAATTGTCTTGAATGAAGAAACAAAATGACGAAGAAGTTGATTTGCATAGTTATTATATTCTTCAGAGCAATTATCTTTTACAAGTATTCGAATAGCAATAAATAGTTCTAAGAAATGATTATAAGCCTCATCACTTAAAATGTCTTTAAAAACCACACAACCTAAATATAATAAACACTGTCTTAATTCTGATGCCTTCCATCGACTAGCATCTCGTAAGGGATGACGCCGACTATTTTCTTGGAATTTTCTTTGAAATTCGTCGGGTGTGAATTCAGCTAACTTATTGAATCTTTCATCTAGTAAAGTGATTAAATTTGATGGCAGTGTCTGTACATGTTTTGGTGACCCAGTCCAAAACAAAAGTAGTTTTTTCATAACACCAATGCATACGCAGTGCATATAATCAAATGGTATTGATTTCACAAGATCAAATGAAGCCAGTTCTGTCAAAATAGTTTTACCATTATGGAAATTAGTATCACTGTACTGAATAAATTCTTCATGAGTCCTTGGTGTTGAATCAATAGTAGGAAAACATACTCTTGAAGTATCCCATATACCTTCACTATGACACCGTACACATGATACTTTACCTGTATGTCCTTTAACGTTTAAAACAAATGATTTAGCTGGAGCATCACATATTAATGCTTGAAATACAATTTTTATTTTCTTAGTTTTAAAATAAAATCCTGAGTCCATTAGAGTTTTAAGCTCTTCAACAAAATCAAACATAAATTCATTGCAATCTAAGGGTTTTAACTTTCCATGGTACACACCAATAATGAACACATTTTTGTTTTCAGTAGGTGCATTAGAAAAATATCCAAGAATAGGCCAAATCTGACTAGGCGGATTATTTGTAATTGGAAGACCGTCGATGCCAACATTTAACATTAAAACTGGTGGTGAAGATGGTAAATTCTCAAGTAATTCACGGATTTCATTTTGCAATCCAAAGTGATGATAAATACCATCTTTGATTTTCTTAGTATAAATCTTTGTTGGAGTTTTTAATAGTGTTCGAGAATCAATAGGCATATCAGAAAATTCAGGAAATTGTTTAAGACTTTTCAACAAATCGCTTAATGCTGAATGAGTAATGCTATGTTTAATAGCCCATATGGCTAATATTAATTTTAAGTCAAGGCCTTCCGTAGAATTTGTTAAAAATGATGATTCTGATGAATTATTCGAGTCAGAGTCATGATCTTCACTCATATTTTCAAATATAACAGTATTATTGTTGACAGTGCTTTCAAGAGGACTGGTCGTATCTGTGCATAAATTATCTAAGGACCAAGCATCTAAATTAACTTCATGAGAAGATGCCGAGGAGATGTCATTAAGAGGAATATACTTAGAGGACTCATTTAAAATACTAGATTCTTGAGATTGAGTTTCAATATTATTAATGTTTGGTAAAATTTCAAATAAAGCTGAAGCTTTTTTTCTTTGTCGGTAACGAGTGGATTTACTAAACTTAATATGTGAATTATATTTAGGCATTATTTTAAAAATTTTACTCACATTCTAAAACTCAATAGATGTTGAAAAAATCTTGTAGTCAGTAGGTATACTGTGAGAAGGTAGTCACTGAAATACAAATTATATACATTATATTAATACCTATAAATAAATAATAATACAACAATTACCTACATTTATAATGTATAGTTATGTCATATAGTAGTTAGTACCTAATATACAATATAAAAAACTCATATAGACATATAATTTATAATGAGTTAAGTAGTATACATCAATCAACATCTCATTTTGTATACCTAATCCCTGAGCTAATAACTATGTATTTTATTATGTTTATAATAGACAGTTTTTAAAAATATGTACCAGTATCATTTAGGGTTATTATTTATTATTATGCATTTATAGGCTCATACCTACTTAATAAAATAAAACCTTTAAGTTTAAATCTGCTAAATATGTACTAGGTAGGTAAGTTTTAAATCATCTTAATATTTGCTTAGCATATTTTACTCAATTTGAAAAAAATTGATCTTGCAAGATATGTAAATCCTAAAACCAGTGGTGTCCTTGAGGGTGGGGCGAAGAGGGCGACCGCCCCCTCCGTAGCCCATAGTAACCAATGGTTACTATAAATGGACCGATTTATATTCTTTATTAAAATATTTATTGAGGACCACCTTTTTAATATTCTTAAGAAAGTCTGCAAAAAATCCAATGAAAGGCCACGGAGAACCCCTATAAGCATACTTGAATAGACAATAGTACATACTTTTAATTGTAATTAAGACCTATTAAAAATATTAAAATAATAATATGTTAGGTAGGTACTTACCTTTTATCAAAATTCCAAGTGAAAGTGTGAGAGTGTGAGCACCAATAATTCACTGTACACCATTCACGAAACACAATTCACAGTCCGCACAGACAAAATGCCGGGGTTCGGACGACTCGTAAAAGAATATAAGACGAAATAATATTTTTTAACAAGATACAATTACAATACTAGCTAGGTATACCATATTATTAATATTTAATATTTTTTACAGCGTATGTCTGTGAAATTATAAATGCTATATCCGTTATTCGTTGGCAGTTGCTTGCAGCCGATGCGCGACATCGGCGACGTGGCAGTCGGCGGTAACCACAGTAATATGGAAAAACCAGTAAACTCGTAACGTGATTCGTGAATCAAGATAATATCATTATATACTTTACACATCCACCGGCACGGACGCACGGTGTTATACGAACACCGCTGCATCTTGTATGCATCAAATTATTATTTTAAAATAGATGTACTATATTATCTATACTATAAAAGCAAGTCCAGATTTTGTGTCACAAGTTGCAGTGGCGTATTTAAGAATTTGTCATGGGGAGGGTCCAGATAATTTTCAGAACACAGAGCCACGGGGGACGAAGCCCCCCACACCACCTATTTACTCTTTATTAAATAAAATATACCATATTTATAAGACGATATAAAATTGTCGAGTTTTTAATTATTAAATAATAATATGTACAAAACAAATTTACAAAAAAAGCGGGTAAGTGGATGTCACTCTGCTGCTGTACAGTAGGTTACAAGTGGGTCAATGTATAATGGATTGTATTAAACTTGAACTCAATGATATAATATCATTGTATGAGAAAAACGATTCTGAGCGAAGACGGTTTGTCAGTCTGGATATTTTATATTGTTATTATTTATTATAGCCTGTAAGTTGAATTAATAATGAAATACTTTTATTTTTTATTTTTTCCTATGGTGATAGACAAAGTGTTAGAAATTAAAATCCCATTTTTAGCGGTTTTTCGTAATTTTTTGGTGGTTTTTACAGTGGCATTAAATAACTATTGAGAAAATCGAAAAATGACCTCTCGAAAGTACTATCTTGATCCAATTTTCTAAAAGATAAGTTACTATATGTCTATACATGTTGAAATCGAAGCACTCCTTCTGGAAGAAATTTTGTATACAGGAAAAAAAATAAACACCATTTTAGAACCAATAGATCCCTCAGAATCGAATATATAGTTATATGTTATAACTTTTATACAAATATTTCCTTAATTACATTAGGTGCCTACTTCATTCAAAGTTGATCTTAGATAGCTTTTCAACCTTAAAAAGGTTGAAAAAGATCTCTCTGGAGTGGTTGTAGATACTGGCAATGTACAAAACTACAAAATATTTAAATTAAAAAATGAATTTGGTATTTTTCAACTATTTTCGGTACCTAACTGATAAAAATAATTACGATATTAAATTTATTGAAAATGTTGATATAACTAAAGCTTAGAAAATTTTTTATAAAATCCGTAAAATCGTATGATAAAATTTGTTTTTTAATCATGTAAAAACTGCACAACATTTAACATGTACGAGACACGAGTCAATGGGGGGGGGGGGGTCCGGACCCCATGGACCTCCCCCGTAAATACGCCACTGACAAGTTGGCTCCAAAACAGCTTGACAGATTTGGCTGATTCTTTTTTTGTTATGTTCGTAATTGTCAGGACAAGGTTCTTATGAAAGAACATTTTAGTAAAATCTACCGGAAAAGTAGGAAATCTGGATGTCAAAAATACAACAGTGGCATAATATCTCACGGGATAACGCTGGTCAATATTGCTATATATTAAAATATAATATCATTTACACTTAAAAAGATATTGCTTCCACATCATATTACACAGGAGTTGAACAATCAGAAATTTTTTCCGGGTAACGGAAAAGTTAAGATAAGTTTGTAACAGTTTTACACTACTCTACATACAGTTCAAGTACTCTTCATATAAAAATAAAAAAGTTGCAAGATAGATAGACAGGATTTGTGAAGCCACAACATAGCACTACCATTTGCAAACAACTATCCATGGGGGTTGAGCACGTGGGTGACAGCTAGTATTATATACTCCGGGCGGAATAAGAACGTACGCGGGCGGTGGACCAAAACAGGTTTGCTGCGCGCAGGTTATAGTTATGACTATAACTATATGTTTATAACTATGACAAGGTTGCGGATGGGAAACCGGTCGCCGCCTGCGCAACGAGTTACGTTCTTATTCCGTCCGGAGTATAGTTATATTAGTTGACTGCATAGGTGCTATTTTAGTTTTTAACTTGGAGGGGCTTTATGTATTTAAATGAAACAGATCTGTGGGGAGCTCTGCCTCATAGGTGGTGATTAGGGGGTGCTGGGGCCTGGGGAGGCTTCAGGCTTGCCCCCCAAATTATTAAACATACATTACTATATCGACTATATTCTAGACAAATTGAAATATTATCAGTAATGTATTGTAATTACCAATTTGACATTTGTAGTACTATTATTAAAGTTATACAGGGTGTCCCGTGAGGATTTACTCATTGCGATATCTCCTGAAATAATGGAGATATCGTAATTATGTTTTTTTATTAAGACTTGCAGAGGTAAGCACTACAAATATTTTATTTTTTAATTAAATTAAATTTTTTAGTAAAAAAGTTAAAAAAATTATTTTTTTATTTTTTTATTTTTGAAAAAATTGAAAATAGCCATTCTATAGAGTATATTTTTGTGAACATTTTGAGTTTTTAACATTTTATTTTCATTAATCTCATGATTTTTAATAATTTTTTTAGTTTATTAGTAAAACGTCAATAAACTGGTTTTTGTCCGGGCGGCGAGTCCCCCTCTACGGCTAATGAGTAAATCCTCACGGGACACCCTGTATGTATGCCATGTGGATGATCCGATATATCTACTATGGATAACACACGAATAACGAATCGTTGATTAAGCATCAGTTAAATAATTTCTTCAATCAACGTTTACTGTATTATTTAGATAAATTAGATAATTAATGTAGGATTTAATACTTCAATTAAAATAAAAAATTTGGAGGGTCTGTTTTAATATTGGAGGGGTTAAGCCCCACCAAGCCCCCCCAGATTTCACCTATGGTTGACTGTAGTAACAGACACCAGCGCGCAATGCGAACACAGTACTTCTAGTCGCTGACACACTTTTAGATCACAGTGTTAATATTGCACTGTAGTACCATATTAGCACATACAAATATAATACAAATGATCTATAGAACACCTTCACACATTATATGCACGGTAAACTTGTGCACTGTTGCATCCTAAAGACATAGGACATAGTTTGAACTGATGCACCATATATGAACCGATTATTTTTTGAAAAGTAATTATTATAACCGATAAACAGAACGTGCACCGTACACGAGGTTTTGAGCACGCTGGTACCGTGTCTACACTGTGCTATGGGTACTGTGCAAAATAACCGACACTGAACCTACGAATTGTTACTCGGGAATTAGGTAGGTAGATAATTGCAGATAAATAATTATTCTAAATTGTATTTAACTATTGTTATTTTTTTTTTATTGCCAAATTAAAAAAAAAATTACTTTTATTTGGTAGAGGTGGGTGCACTTCATCATCAATAGTCCTTTTTTTTTCATATAAGAAAAAATGTTAGATACCGTTTTCGAACTTTTTAATTTTGCAACATTGCATGCAATTACATGGCGTTTCCAATTTGTGTCATTCATTTTCTGCCTTTTTCTTCCGCATAAACACTCAATATTGTTTTCTGACATTATTTTAAATTGTTAATTAAGTTGAATATTTAATTAATTGAACTGAACAAAAAATGACGAAAAATACTTCAACACTATATTACTATAATATTACACCTACCGCATAACTGTGTGAAGCATATTATTACAAATTTACAAATACAGACGGTGGCGGAGTCGCGGTTGATCTGTCTTTAGTACTTACTATCAGTAGGTTGTAGCAAGCAGCCGCGGTCGAAAGCGTTGTTGACATAATATTCTCCATTACAATTTAAGGGCGAAGTCCAGTGAATTATTTTGATAACAAATACAAGTAGGGATTCCCACTTTCATATAGTTTAAAAATAGAACTGCCAACTGGATTGAACGTCTGATAACATTTTGATACATTACACACCCACAGATATCTATGATATCAGATATTTTTGATTACACATGGAATGTAGATAACGATATGGTTTCGTACGTATTACCGTACTACGGTAAACGGCTGTCTTTATTATAGAGTAAAACGGTATGGTACGTAGCAGGTTTTATGCTGTAGTCTACAGTGTACGACTTCTACAAAATCCTAGCTATAATATTAACCATCACCCTATATAAGACTATAATAACGGTCAACCACCACCCACTACCCAATTTTTTTAGGGGGTCAACTGACCCCCTTGACCCCTAACGTGTGCGCCACTAGACTGCCGTTTCTTCCATCAGATCTGTTTTGAAATTTGGCCGGAAATGCACTCGATTTCTCTTGTTCATCAACTTCACCTTTGATCTGGATAACCCGTGATTCTTCAATCAACAATCGACTAGTCAAATTATTTATATTTTTACTTCCCGTTGGGACTGAATCCCAAGCACTGTAAAAATGATTATATTTTTTTGGTAATGTCATTAGTATTTTTGTCATAACCATGTTATCCGTAACTGGTTCACCCGCTACTCTCAGTTTCCTTCCTAAATTGACCAATTTAGAAATATGCGTCGACATATTGTCATCTATCGACACCTTTGAATAACTGAAAAATTGTTGTTGAAGCAAATGTAAACTTGCCTCAGACTTCTGCTCGTAAATACTCAGCAGTTTCTCCCACATTTCCAATGCAGTCTCACAGTTAATCAAATATTGTAATGGACCATCGTCCACTGAGGTAACTATTATTTTTTGACATTTACCGTCCACTTTTATCCAAGCGCTTGTCTGCCTTTGAAAACGTGCTTTGGCTTCCTCGTCGGAATCTATTGCCAACTTCTTTATAGGTACAACTGGTTTCGTCCATTCACCTGAAACTATATCACCTATTTCCAAGGCATTTAGAATGACCTTCATCTGGAATTTCCATAACGACCAGTTTTCCGCACATAATTTTGTTATCTTCACCGTGTCTTCCATGACCGATGGTTTCTCGTATACTTTCCTGTATAACAATTTATAACAAAACTTTACCTATGTACACTGTTCCGCCATTTTCCGAAATCCAGGATATCTCCGACTGGTTGTAGTTTTCTGCGTTAATACAAATATAAAAATACTTCGATCACGAATCCACTAGACTGTATGTCTTGGTTATTGACTGGGCCCATAACCTGTTGAAAGTGAAGCTTGACAGACTAATGATGTTAGCATTAATATAATAAGTAATAACACGATAATATGATTATGTATAAGTATAATATATAATAACGTACAACTGGACAATTAACCTGTGACAGTACACACACATCGTATACGCTCTGTACGACGACGCCTGTGCAAGTGAATATTACATACATCATAGGCCCTATAAATATGCACGACTGAGGTCATGTTACATCCGTAAAGGGAGTGAGTCTTATGCTCGTACATAACTAGTTACTATATTGTACACACGTGTCAAGGCTGACTACATGTACTACATATTAATTGTAAATTTCAACATATATCTATTGACTATTTGGCTATTTATAGTATCATAGACCCCGAATCACAGTGTCCCAACAGATCCATATGGTAAACACTTCTTTAAGAGATCCGTCCTTTAAACATATTATAACAACTTTGGACTTAACGTACAAATATATTAAAAACATTTTAATTGGAAGTATGGATTAAAATTGTAAAAACACTCATTTTTATTTTTAATTGTAACCTATCTGTCCGAGATCCAGAGTGTATATCAGTTTACATATAACTTTAGCAGATCTATAAGTTAAAATTAGTATTTTATTAGATCCATTCGTGTTAAATGTTTTTAAATCACACCACTTACCAGATCCAGGCAATGTTGTCAAATTTCAATATTGTAATACAACGTGACTGGATCTCATATGGGGTTGTATAGTATGATCATCAGAACTATATAAATAAATCAATGTTTTCAATAATGAATTAAGTTCGTTTTGAAATCCTATGTTTAATAAATAAAAACATCCTAATACATAGATTATACTCAGGAAGCACTTTTATTAAATATAAGTTTAATAGGTTATATTGTATAGATTTAATTTATTATTCAAAAATGTATAAAAAATGTATCAAATTTAATGTATGCAGTTATATTTAATAATGAAATTATAAAAATATTTATGTAGATGCATTTTTTTATATGAATAGTGGAGCCAGGTAGGAATCGCTTCACAATAATTCCATCTGAGTTAATATTACCTAACAGGTTAAATTCAGATTCAACTGCTTTACTTTAATTTAAGTTTTAAGATTACCTAACTATTTTTTTATGTTAATGACTAAAAATAAGTTTTGAAACAAAATAATTTTAAATATGTATACCTACAGTAATCTTGTTATAAATACTGAACAATAAATTGTGAAAAATAGTGATCTATCCTCGTTATACATAAGTTATCCTCTATATAGTGTAAATAACGTCATGTTACATAACATATCCTTCAAGATTGATGTATAATTAATTGTATAACATCCGACTATAATAAGTTATTAACAATAGACTCAGAACTTAAGCATTTGCATACTTGTCAGGAAAGTGCATATTGAAATTCTGATTCGATACAAATAGTACATTAGTAAATATGAATATATTTCAAATACAAACATTTTTGTTGCATAGTTTTGAATATTTAATTATTTTTAGTACGAATTTGCATATTATAGGTTTAAGAACATTTTTATGTAGGTACCTATATTTCATAGATTTAACGCAAACAATTTTTTATTTTTTAGAAATTTATAGTTTAACAAAAAATATTAGATATATACAACCAAACTTCTAAATTTTATATCGTTTGACAAAATAAATTAATTCATCAACGGCTATTATTGTATTGCTCCCAATGCACTCAACAATAATATTATAATCTCTATAGTACTGAGAACTCGTAGGTAATAGTGTCCGCCGACCGGCCCGTATTTATTTTTATCCAAATTTACCACTGCAATAATATTTTGTACCATGATATAAATAATTTATATTAATATAATATATTGCAAATCGTAGGTAATTCCATAGGTAATTCGTAAACAATCATGTTTAACCATTAGTTCGTTATCAGTTTAAACACAATATTATTTCCGTTCGTTCGTCGTTGTAATACTACCGCGTGCGAGTGACTTAATTTACCATTGTACAGTGTACAGTATTACAGTCTACAGTGTACACTAGTCAGTAGTTATACAACATGTAATAACAGAGAAACATTGTCGTGCTATAGACCGTCAATCAAATCAAAAAACACATAACAGCCAACAACTATTAACAAATCTAACGTCGAAAAAATCAAATTTTAATATGGATTTATGCAGAGCATTGATATCAGTTAATATACCACTGAACAAGTTACAAAATACAGAGTTTCGTAAATTAAAACGGACTCAAACACGATAGTCGATTATGTTTTATTATTTCTATCAGATGAGGCGCTTTCTATGGTGAAGTGTTGTGAATCACTTAATGCATTATATTCTAAAATGGTTTACGTGACATCAAGAGGTACGTGGACAATTTGGTACCATCGATTAAATTATATCAAATTTCAAAGTACTTTCAGATTCACTTTTAAAATTACAAAAAAAAAATATAACTTTATTTAGTTTTGAGATATTCTGCAAAAAGTTCAAGTACAGTTACAATTAGCTCAGGGTAATCAAGGGCAAAAGATATTTAAGAAGTTTGAAACAGTTTTAAACAAAAACAATGGATTAAAAATACTAAAACTTATATCAAAAATACTTGGTGGAGAAAGTATTAATATGGATGGTCTACCTGAAGATCTTACAAGTATGCTCCAATTATATCAGTGGATATGGAGAGATCTTTCTCTATTTTCAAAAATCTCTTGACTGACAATTGAGGATCATTTAAACTCGAGAACATTAGAAAACACCTCTTACTTCAATGCAACACAAATAAAAAATAAAATTACTTATCTAATTGTTTAAATATTAATTGATTTTCCTTTTTTAGTAAGAACTCAAGAAAATTAAAGTTTGATGAATGATGATATTATGAAGGTATACTATACAAACAGGATGACACAGCAATACATACTATGGGATGCAGCTTTAATTTTTGTAGGTAGGTACCTACTTTAAATTTTAAATTTTTCATATAAAATTTATTTTGTTCATTAAATTGCACAGTTTTGCATATTTTCCAATTTTTTACTACACATATTTGAGTAGTTTTTAGCACTTAAATTCCCGAGCCTTGGTTATTAAGTTTGTCAAAAAATATTAATGTATTGAGCAATTAAGCTAACCTATACTTGGAAATGTATAATATAAATTCAGTATTACTGTAACAACTGATAATTATTTTAATGAAATTAAGCTTTGATTTCTTAACTTTAAAATAGTTTTTAGTTACTAAACGTTAATAATACATAATATTCTTGTTGGCATATTACTATGAAATTCAACACGTGTCTTGTGTATTCGTATGTGTATTTATTATCACAATACAATATTAATTATAAACCATAAGACAAAACATTATACAATATTTAAACTTACAAATAAAACATAATAAATGACAAATAAATGTAATAACGAATAAATGTATAATGACAAATAAATGTAATAATGAATAAATGTATAATGACTATACTGTAGGTGTTTATAAGTATTAAGATAATAATATTATTAAAATATACATTTCTAAATAATTTAATAGACTTGAAAAACCAAATTATCTGTTTATTAAATGATACATTTTTAAAGAAATTATAATAAATCTAATAAGTAATAACGAATACATTATTTTATAATGCCTATGTACTGTAAGTATTTATAAATTATAAGTGTTAAGATTTTAAGAATATTAAAATATAGGTACATTCATAAATAATTTAGGGGCTCCATTTTAAACGCATAATATTAAAATGTTACTATATATTTTTTTTTTTTTAGCATTCCCAGAATTATGTACAAAATCTTTAATTTTTTTCCAAGTCTTATTAATATTTGGATTAATTTTTAGGAAATCTTCACATTCTTTTTTTCAGGGGGCTTTACCCAATAGTATGTATTTTTTAAAATATTTAGTTATTGTGGATTTTTCTTGATCATTCCAAGGTATAATGGTGATTTTACGTTTAATTTTATTTTGTGTTATTTTTAATTTGTTTTTATTTTCTATTTGGCTAACTGTAAACATTTTTGTTGGTGGACTTACATAGGTGATTTAAGGAAAAAAGAAGTTGGAGTAGAAGTACCTTGACTTGGAGATTCAATCATTTGGTCATCACTAGATTCACCAGATACTAAATCATTGACATTTATATTGATTTCATCAATACTCTTTCCTCTGTATTGATCCCCTTCACCTTTTTCAATCATGAGTAAAAGCTTACTGATTTTTTCCACTTAAAAAAAATTAATTTACATCAGGTCATAAAATGCAAAAATAAATAGAATAGGTGCTTATTTACCTGAAAGGCACTGTCTGAAAGTCTATATAACTCTTTATGAACATCTTTGGTATGTAATAAAAATGTTGCCAATTCTTCAATATCAGATTCTGATTAATTTAAAAATTGAGTAACTGTTGCAACATGTTTCCTTAACACAGTCGATGTTATATTTTCGGGGTGTTGAACTCCTGCATTCTTACAAAATGTACGAATAATATCGGAAACTCTCATACAGGATTCAGATGACTGAGGTAACGGAAATAGATATGGATTATTTTTGTCAATGAAGCAAACAGTTTCTCTTAACGATCTTAAGAAACTTAAACGTTTTTGCAAATGAGGACTAAAGAGTACTGGAACACCTCTTCCATGTTTACCTCTAATGACAATTTGCTTAAAACTTTTGGTTAGTTCCAATTCTACTGGAGATAAGGCGTTAAGTACTTCTTCTTGGGAAATTTCAGAAAAAGAATTATTATAAGTCTCAAGAAGAATTCTTTGTACTTCTCCTGACCGCCGGCGGTTTAATAAAACAATTTGTGCTAGAATACTTTCCTGTAGTTCACGATATGCTTGTAAATTATTGTGGTTTAATTTCAATTTTTCATAAGAATCATTTTCTACTTTTACTATATAATCCTTGAATAATTTTATATCAGATGTCAGTGGTAAAATAGATGGTTTGTTCCATTTTTTTTGGTAAATATCCTTGGTAGCATTGGTTGATATTTCGTAGGACCACTGTTTTTCAATCATATATTTTATACTATTCAACGGAATTTTTTTCATTTGAATAAATGCATAGGCCATCACTTTCCTTTAATATAATTAACTCAGCAATTTCGCAACATTGCTTGAATGAATGCCCGATTTTTAAAACTACAGATGGAGAACCAAAGCTATCTGTTTTTCATTGTATTTTGCAACTTGTTTAGTACTCTTAATTAAAATATCAAAATATTTTGGTGTCAAACATTCTTAGAGTGAGTGAATTTCAGGAATTAAAGATCTCACAGATATTAGAAAACGAGCTAATGTTCTCATTTTTTGAGAAACAACATCTATGAGATGTTTCTCTTTGTGGCATTTTAAATAACGTGATCCAAAAGCTTTAATTAGTTTATCAGATTTTGCAACAAATTAAATGTTATCACTTGCCATTCTTGTGAAAACTTTTGTTATAAGTTCTTCGTCTGTATCAGTAAATGTTAGTAGCAAATTTTGGCCATCAGCTTGTGGTCGATTTCTACTCTTGCATGTTGTTGTATTATTTTTACAAATTTTAAAATGACGATGTAAATATTTTGTTTTATACATACCAAGACAATGTTTACATGGTGAGTATTCCTTTACAGAACTTGGTTTAGTCACAAACTCATACGGACCGCGTACAGGCTTTATTTTATTACCTTCTTCTACTAGTACATTGCATAGGAAATTTCCTCTCTTTCTTAAAACGTCGGTCAGTTTTTTTCTGTGAGCAGAGCCTTTGGGTAACATATCATACTTCATTACTTCAGTTTCATCTTTGTGCTTTCTTAATATGTGTCTAGTAAAATTTGTTACTTGTTTTTCACAAAATATACAATAATCTAATTTATCCCAAATTATTTTGTTTGTTACAGCTTTTTTTCTACATTTTTCCACTTCCCCATCAAAATTGAAATTTTTTGGTACAAAAGGCACACGTAAACTATTTTCTGGAAATATTGTATTTGAAGAAGTTGAAGCTAATAAACTATTTTCTGGAAATGTTGCTTTTGAAGTACAAGGAGTATCTAGAATTATAGATTTTTCTGATTCATTACTATCTACATGGCTACCCATTTCACGTAGTAATGAACTGGTGAATGATAAATCACTTGATTTATATGGCAAATATTCAGATCCCGAATCCTCATCTCCATCCAAGCTATCAGATAAGTAACTTTTATCTTCAGTTGTATAAACAATGAACATTCATACGATCATTATGTTTACTGGATCTTAAATCTGTATAACAAAATAAATATTAGAATTAAAAGTAGTTAATAATAAATGTTAAGAATAACAGTTATAATATATTATAGTTAAATATATAATGTTAAGTATACTACAGTTTATTAAAAATACCTCGGTTGTGACTACGATTAATCCCATTAGATTGAATGTTCTCCAAATACTTATTTATTTTAAAATTGGCTGCAATAAAATGAAAAATAAAATATTTAAAGTCAACTAAAGTATAATGACATAAAACAAAATGAATATATGATATAATATTACCTTCTTTAGTGGTATGTATTCCTAATGAGGATGTTGCCATTTCTTCATTACACTTTTCATTTTCATTTACAGAACTAATAGTTGATATATTGTTACACAATCGAAGAAGCTGTTCTTGTGTGTGTGTTTTACTATGATGTTCATCATTTATAACGGTCTTGCCAATCTTAGTTGGAAATGCTACACAAAACATGAAAAATTATAATATAAATAAATTATATCACTGGAAACATAATTTAAGAAACGTACGTACACACAATCTAGTGTCAAAGAAAATAACAGTTCTACAAATGAATTGTATAAAATATTTTGTTCATACCTGCATGGTTAATTTCTTGTGGCAAAACAATATCAACTGAAGTCGTCATTTCATCATTACACTTTTCATTTTCATTTATAGAACTAATAGATGATATATTATTACACAATGGAAGAAGCTGTTCTTGTGTGTGTGTTTTACTATAATGTTCATCATTTATAACGGTCTTGCCAATCTCAGATGGAAATACTGTGAACATAAAACATGACAAATTTTAATATAAATACAGTATGTTACCGGATCATAATTTAAGAAACGGGCACACAATCCAGTGTCAAAGAAAATAATAGTTCTAAAAATGAATTGTATAAATTATTTTGTTAATACCTGTATCGTTAATTGACCGAGGCAAAACAATATCGACTAAAGTTGCCATTTTTTTCAGTACAGTTTTTATTTTTTTGTATATCATTTTGCTCATCATTTGGATTTTGAGTTTTTTGTAAACATACTAATATTTCCACCAATTTCGTCTAAATAATGTTTTACATTTTCTTCAGCTTAAAATAAAAATATATACATATATTTATCTAAGAGAACCATAATAAGGGAATATAGTTGTTCACAAAATAAAAATAAAAATTATAGTAATAGACAATAGTATTCAATAATGAACTAATTATTTAAGTAATAAATAATAATTATGGACTTACTTCCTTTACTTAAAAGTTTAGCTTTGTAATTATAGCCATCTATCCTCCCCGAAATACTTTTTTTTTTGGTTGGCCAAATACCCATAGTACAGCGCACAGAAATTTTTAAATTTATATAATTCAAGATAAATCTATGATAACGAATAACAATAAATTATTAATTTTATAATTTGTATTCATAAATGTAAAATAGTAAAGATAAGCACAGACTTCAGATAAGAAATACAAGTGCATTCCATTTTTGTTGTTAACACGGTTATGGTTTGATTATAACTTATAAGTATCATATAATATTATATTATATAGGAGTGGTAGGTACATAGTTAATGGTGACATGGTATATTATTTGATATTATATTATTATTTGCCGTTAATTATTGTTCTATGATTATAGTTAATTGGCATAGATAATAAATTACCGGTGATTGTTCTCTATGTTATCACATTCCTTCTCAATTTCTCAATTTCATAAACCTTTTTTGTTTTTTGTTTTTTTTAAATTAAAATATTCAATGTTATTTGTTTATAATATTTATTATTTATATTTGAATTTATTTATTATTAATAAATAAACATAAGTATTATAAAGTCATTATGAAAAGGACTTCGAGCAATTTGTTGAACTATTTTACAAAAAAACAAAATATTATACATAATATAGAAGCTTCTGAGGAAATGGTATGGAATAGTAATATTCTAATTCATGAAGTGCAACAACATAGCTACATTAGAATTTAGATTTAAATTTCCCATATATGTACTTGTGTCTTATTTTATAGCAAACAGAATCTGGTGCAAATAATGATGTAGGTGCAGATCATGTACTTGAAAATAATGAGTCAGTTCATGATTTGGTCTGTTCAGATGATCTCATCACAAATGAACAACAGGTGAGAATAATGTTTAGATTCATATGTGATTCGTTATTTCATTATAATTTATTACTTTTATAAGAGTGCATATTTATATAAATTGTGTAAAAACACAATCTAACATGTTCAAGATTTATTATTGACTATTGTTCTTGCAGCAATATTTAATCTACTACTGAGTACTATATGTTACCAAATACCAATGTCCCATTAGTATTTTAAATTAAAGATACTTTCATTGAACTTATAATTTTTGGTGACTTGTTATGGTGTCAGGCTTCAGCCGTGTCAAGTGTTATTTTATTTTATAATTTGTGCTGTGATGTTTCTTATAAATTACATTTACTAGGTACTCAATAGGCATACTAATTAGTGATCTGTATTTCATATATATCATATTATCTAATATATATATATAGGTATCTGTAATCTATTTATATTAACATTAACAAATACTGAAAGCTGAATAGCTAAATATTCATAAATATATTCTGATAAATTCCACATTTATTATTTTAATAAATTAATGGGAATATGTGATTGTGTATTTGTGTGTATATTAATGTTTTTGTAACTTTGTTAATGTATAATGTATATATTCAGTTATTGGTACCTGATGTGTCTTTTGAGAATCAAATTTTCAAAAATGATATTGGTAAGTACATCCAGAAGAATTGTATTAAAAAAATAGAGGATTTTGAATGTGAAGATATTATAAGAAATACATGGACACCAGATGGCAATTATACTTTTCCAATAAAAAAGTTTGGAAAAAAGGAAGAAAATTTAATTTATCTTGGTTACAACGTTGGAATTGGTTGGCCTATTCGGATCTTGAAAAAGGAGCGTTTTGTAAGTATTTTGTGTTTTTTTACAAAAGAGACGGAGCTAGTAAAGGTATGTATTCACCTCCAAAGTCATTAGTTCATCAACCATTTATTAACTGGAAAGATGCTTTGAGTACTTTAAAAAACATGAAAGTAATGAGTATCACAAATTTTCTATGGCTAAAGTTACAGAATTCTTAAAAATAGTTGATAAAAAACAAAACGACGTCTACATCCAGTTACATAAAAGAAATGAGAGTGAAATAAAAAGGAACAGAGATATTTTAAAAGTTATAATTAAAACAGTAATTCTTTGTGGGCGCCAAGGACTTGCTGTTCGAGGTGGCCATGATTCAGGTACCTTAGATTTGAATTTGCCATTACATAACGACGGTAATTTCAGAGCTCTGTTACGTTACCGTATTGATAGTGGTGATGATTTGTTTTTAAATCATATTAAAAGTTGTGGTAAAAATTCTACTTATATCAGTGCTGATATACAAAATGAAGTCATTTCAATTATATGTGATCAAATTCAGACTAACATTTATAACAGAATTAAAACAAACACATTTTTTGTGATATTAGCTGATGAAACAACTGATGTTAGTAGAGTTGAACAGTTTTCTCTTTGTATAAGTTACTTTGATGCTGATGTAAATAAAATGAGAGAAGATTTTTTACAATTTGTACCAGTACATAGTACTACAGGAATATAACTAGCAAAGACAATAATAAGTACATTGAGTGCTTTAGGATTAAATTTACAGCATATGAGAGGCCAAGGATACGATGGAGCAGCAAATATGGGAGGAGTATTTAGAGGAGTTCAAGCACTTATATTAAAAGAATATCCTAAAGCTACACTATACACTCACTCTATACACTATACACTCACTGTTTCTCTCATTGTTTAAATTTATGCCTAAATGATGCTTCTAAAGTTCAACAAATTAGAAATACATTAAATATAATTCAAGAGGTAAGTTATTTTTTTCGAATGTCAGCCAAAAGATCACATATATTAAAAACAAAATTAGAAAGCAAACCATTTTCTGGGTTAAAAAAATATTGTGAAACCAGATGGGTTGAAAGACATGAAGCTCTTTCAATATTTGTCGATGGTTTTTTAGAAATTGTTTTAGCACTGGAGGATCTCATGACTTCAGAAAATGACAAAAGTGCTATTTTATTACACAATTCATTATGCAATTTCCAATTTTTGATTACATGTTCTATAATGGAGAGAGTACTTGGTATAACATACACAATTTCCAAATATTTGCAGACAGAAAATATAGATATTATAACCGCTACAAATTCAATAGAAACAACAACTACAAAATTACATCGTTTAAGAAATGAAGAAGAGTTTCAAAAAATCTTTGATAGTGCTATCGAAATTGCTGAAAAGGTTGGCGTGTCTCCAATCATCCCACGGACAGTAGGAACTCAAGAACACCGAGCCAACTATATTGTAAATGATGGCGATTGTTGCACATATTATAGGGTATCAATTTTCTATCCATATTTAGATGATTTGCTCTCATCTTTTAATGAAAGATTTAATTCAAATTCAAGTTTAATATCTTCACTTTCTTGTTTGTTACCGTCTAAAGTAAAAAAAGCACATTTGACGATTTACAAATGGCTTTAGAATTTTATAAAGATGACTTACAAATAGATTCCTATAGTTCGACCTTAAAAGAAGAGTTTGAATTATGGCAAATGAAGTGGGAAACAGAAACAGTAATTCCAACCAACTCCCTTGATACATTAAAAAATTGTCCAGTAGATATTTTTCCTAATATATATCGTTACACTAATGACAATACCCCGTAACTTAATTGTTGATGAAATTGACTTTTTGGTATCAAAATATTTGTATTCTCTTTGCGGTGGTTTTCTTTGTTTATCGCCATAGTGATAAAACCACTATTTTCCCTCGCAAATCGATAACAGTGATATCACTTATCTCTTTTTCACATGTAATATCCCGTAACCAAACTTAAACACTCGTGTACAAAAAGTGACCGATTGAAGTCATCATTACTTCACCTTAACAACAGGTAATTATAATATTTTGTTAAAAATCGTTTAATAATTTATACGTTTAAGTATTAGTGTTATAGTTATGTACGTACTAGCTGTATTTTATATAATGTATTCATTTACATTAAATGTCTTACATACGTGATATTGTAATTTTGAGATTATAGTTTTTTTACTGTCACATTGTACTTACGTGGAATTGTGCAAATTATATTATAATATTATTGTGTTATAAATACTACAACTATTAAATACTTTAATTCATTATATAGAAAGTTAGTTTTATCTTATTATAATAACTACCTACTGTTACATTTATCATAATATAATATATTATTGGTAAATTAATATGTTTAGGCACAATGGAGAGACGCAGATTAAAACTAATGATGGACTTGTGTGGTAATAATAATGTGAAAAATAATGAACATAACTTTCAAAATTTAGCAGATACCATTTCGACTGCTACAATTGTTTTCGGCGAAGCTGAACTTAATCCAGTCGAAGAAATAGGTAATAGTCAGTATATTGTACAAAATAATTTAATGTTTCAAAATGCACAATTTGATAATTTTGATATGAATGCTGTGAATTATGATATACATAATATTGAACAAAATAACGAGGTGTTAGCAATTCCACTAGAATGTTATACAGATAATTTTGAAGTGAATTCTGATATAAATATTGAATATTATGATAATGGGATGTTAGAAATTCCACTGGAAAATTTTGAAGTGAATACTGTGAGTTCTGATATAAATATTGAAGAAGATAATGAGATGTTAGAAATTCCACTAGAAAATTTTGAAGTGAATACTGTGAGTTCTGATATAAATATTGAAGAAGATAATGAGATGTTAGAAATTCCACTGGCAAATAATGAATCATTAACTGAGGACATTTTGAAACCAAATAATATAAATGATGAAAATGAACAAATGGATGTAGAAATTAATATAAATGTGAATAATGTACAATCTGAAGCTAATAATTCTCGTAATATTAAAGCTCAACCAAACAAATGGAAAAGAATAACAAGTCAGAGATTGAGAATGAATGGCCAAGGTTACATAGGTTTTCAGAGGAAAGGAAATGTGGTTACTCAAGATGTACAGCGACCAGCAAGAAATATACAGCCAACGTGTGAATCAAAATTTTGTATAAAAGCAAAAAACCGTTTTTGTCAATCTTTTGATAAAAATCAAAGATTTGAAATATTTTCTACATTTTGGAATGCATCATGGGAAGCAAAAAAGACTTTAGCATGTAATATGGTTACTAAAGTAGTAACTAAAAGTAATACTACAGGATATTATAATGATAGTAGTAGACGATCAAACACATACACATATCATTTAAAATATAAAGATTTACCTGCTTTACAAGTATGTAAGAAAATGTTCTTGGGTACTCTTGGAATGAATGAATGTATGTTACATAGTTGGATAAATGAATCAAACCACGGTATTCCAAAGAAATCAAAAAATATAACATATGATATTTCAGGTCAAATCAAATTATCACCACAAAGTATTGCTAGAAGAGCATTTTTTTGTGAACGTTTAAAACATCTCAAAAATTGGTTTAACAGCCTGGCAAAAATGCCATCTCACTACTGTCGTGATAGAACAAATCGTTTATATTTAGAAGGACCTTTTAACAGTTTACAAGATGTTTATTTGTTATAAAAAAAAATGTGATGTGATAGTGCACATTCCCTTATAGAGAGAAAAATCAAAAATAAAGATATATTTTTGCCTTCTGATTATGTGCGATTAACAACAGAATCTAGAATCAATCCTAGTCCATTTGAAGCAATCCTGTTAACACATAATTATTTTTATGATTTTAAACATTTAAATATGTATACTTCTATAAGACCTGGTATTGGGAAGGGAGAGCCAGAAGTTAAAGATATTCGTGAACTATTATATGATCCATCAACATCATGCATTTACTTTAAACTTTCATTTGATGACCCATTCTGTGCAATACCAAAAAAAAAAAATCCCTAGAAACAAAGTCATAAGAATGAATGAAGAACAACAATTTGAATACAAGCCTTTACATAAAAAACCATTGAACTTGACACTATCAAAATGGAATGACCTGCAAAAACTAAAAAAAGTCTTACCGGTCGACACACATTCATTTTATGACACACTATTACATCAAAATGAGTTAAAAACCAAAAAAAGTAAAGTCTAGTCATTCATAATACTATTTTAAATAATATTATTATCCTTAATTTATATTCTTTTGTAAAATAGTACCGATCATAAGACTGATCTGCATTACATATTATTACACTGTATTTTTATAATCTAAAATGTTATTTTTAATTTTCAAGTTTAAATAATTTACTTAAACTGTTGTTTTAAAGATTTTATATTTTATTTTCAAAAACATGATGTTTATTATTATTAATCTGATCATAAGACTGATCTAATCTGATTGTTATAATCTAATATGTTATTTTTTTATCTTTAAGTTTTTAATTATTATAATTTGTTTGAACTGTTATTTTAAAGATGCCATGTTTTATTTTCAAAAACATCATGTACTCAAGAATGTACTCAACGTGTAATAATAATTATTCAGTTTTTTGTCTCTCCTGAAAAGTACTAAAAATTTAGTTACTAGGTATTGTCATTAGTGTAACGATATACAATATTGAAAATTTTTACAATCCTGCCAGTTACAACAGCTTCAGTTGAAAGAAGTTTTTCAATTCTTAAGCGTATAAAAACCTATTTGAGAATAGGTACAATGATTGTGGTGGGCCAATGCCACCACTAGCGCCGACTATTTGGGTGGGTAGGCAACTATAGGTGCTTTCGCCTGATGGTTGGTGGGTAGGCAATTCTACGCACGACGATGACAACGACGAAGATAGGAAAGACCTAATTGACGGAGTGTTGATGGTGTAGGCTAGTTATGGGGAGGGGGGTCTCTGTGGTCGATTCGGTCTGGTGCAATGACCACAGAGCTCACAACAAACAGGAACAGTACTTAAATTTATCTTAACCCTATTTGAAGTCTTGTGCTGTGGTTGAGCTGGACCGGCGGTGATCTGGACGACCTGGGCGGCCTCTCACACAGCGTTCGTTGCTGGCGGACTTACGCGGCGATCCGTGTGTCGGACTGGGCGTAGTTGGTGGGCACAGGACACGAAAACGCGGCAAAGGCCAACTTCCACACAGATAGTTAATAATAATAGAAAGACTCACACGGTTGCTGTTCGGAATGACGAGGATTTATTTCAATAATATTATGTTATGTCGTTTCAATAACGACGTGAGATAAAGTCACAATGACAACACAAGTAATAATAATAATGGTCTGGTTACATGGACCACACAGTACAGGTTTAACAATAATTTATAACCACATCACGTTGTGTGTGTACCAAAAGGGTACTAAAACAAAAGTAACAGACGTATATAAAAAAGGTATGCGCTGCAATAGCGGAAAAAGAAAAAGAATTAACAATTAATAATTTGCGAACGACGAGAGTATAATATACATATATGAACGAACAACAATAAATTTACGTGTTTATGTACGAGCGATAAAATGTATTAGTGTGTGTGCAACAAAAGGGCGTTGTCCGCAATAAGATATCACAAAAATCAAAACAAAAACATTGATAATCGCGAGGCCAACGATCTAGCAATAATTATCACACATAGACAAAACAAAAAACATATGGTAAATAACAATTACAATAAATCACGGTAGGAGGAGGAGGGATGATGTCGCCGTCGAGCAGATTAGCATATTATCATATTTGATAATTTTCAGCGCCAACAGATATTATTATATTAATTAATACATTAATCTATCAATCTATGTTTTAACAAAGGTAATATTTATACTTTGTTATGTTAAATATATAGGTACCATAGTTGTTAGCATATAATGGTAGTCATAAAAATAATAGGCCTGTAGTAAATACTTTATAAACAAAGGGACCATAGAGTAATAGGTGATAATCAGGTACCTATTTTAGCATTGCAAAATTTGAGAAAAAAATTAAGTGCCCCCCCCAAAACAATTTTCTGGCTACGGCACTGTAATACACTACCAAATCCAAATTATACATTATATTTTAGTCAGTTTTATTCAACAGTTTACTATAGGTACTCAAAACTAAATCACTCTTAAAAATATATTATTGATGATACCACAAGAGATCCAGACAAAAATTACTTATACATAAAAGGTACACGCAAGGTATATACCCACAGTAAAAATACATATGAGTCGCGAGATCCATGTTTATTGCCATGATATTCATTGAGTCTTGTGAGATCCGTCTATAATAGTTATTACTCATTACCTACATCGTTCACAACGCCATCGTGGCAGTTCAACCTACACTGGTCATCATGTAGCAACTATTCACTACGACTATTTAAATAGTACCTATCAAACTAAAATAATATTGTAAAATTTATCTGAATAATATCTGAAGTTATGCGGCAGAACAAATGCCATACGAGATCCATGTTTTTAAATTAGATATATTGATAAAATCTTACTAAACGGAACTCAATAAGTCTTGCGAGATCCGTCTATAATATCATCATTATTTATTATGTCGTTTAAAACGCCACCGTGTCAACGTGTAGCAACTGTTCAACAGCTATTTAATTATTTAAATAGTATCAAATTAAAATATTAATTTCTAAATTGTAAAATTTGTCGGAATAATATCTGAAGTTATGCGCAGAAGGTCTGTGACAGAACAAATGCCATTCGAGATCCATGTTTTTTAAATTAAATATATTGATAAAATCTTACAAAACGGAATTCAATAAGTCTTGCGAGATCCGTCTATAATATTGTCAATCGCCATAGTGTCCAACCAATATTGGTTATCGTGTAGCGTTTAACAACTATTTACTTATTCAAATAATATCAAACGAATATAATAATATATAAATTGTAAAATTTGTATTTTACCCAAGTACCGTAGTAAAGTAGTCTTACGAGATCCGTCTACAATTGACTCAGTGTTGCCAGGTCTGGTGAATTTTCACCAGATCTGGTGATTTTTAAAATAGTCCGGTGACTGGTGAAAAACTTTGTAGAATATCAAAAAAACTGGTGATTTTTATTGATTCATATAAATTTATTTTAAATTATTGTTATTTATTAATTTTTCAGTAGGAAAAAGAACATTTTTTTTAAAAATAATGAATAATGTTTCACAAGCCCTACAGTTAAATTGTCTCAGTCAAAACGAATGTATTCTGAATGTTTCAATAATTTCTGTTTTATTTATAGAAATTATTATTATATTATTGTTTTGTTGACATGTTATAATTAACTTATCAGTTATCAACTTTTAGATATTTATATAATGCTATAATAACATTGTAATATTATTGTAAATACTAAATTATAAATAGAATACTTTGTAGAGTATTATATTATCATTATTATTATTATTCATTTATTTATGTTACACTATAGAATTATTAGAATTATTCACTTTCCACTATCCAGACATCCAGTCTTCAGTCGCTGACCGCTGCATTAGTGATTTAATCCTTTTGTGATTTTTCGTTGAACTAGCTATATTATTATATTATTATTACTGTTTAACATAAATATTTCGTTTAACTTATTGTTTTTGTAATGGAAAATAAAAATAAAATGTCATCTTATTTTAGTACTTCTAGTTCCACTAATACTTTAAACAAACAAGTAAGTATGAAATATGAATTTATTTACAATATGTTACGGTAAAATTGCACTTTAGCGACTTTCACCGATAAAGGTCCACAAAAAAAGGAACATCGTAATTCGTAAGTATGATGGGTGGAAATGATAATTTTTGATTTTTTTTTATGAAAAAAATCGTATAATTATTATTTTGGAACACCCTAAATTATCTGGTTTTGTAAAGAGTAAAGACCTTTTATTGCCTAAATGCAATTTTACTGTTATTTTAGATTATTAATTTACAATAGTTTCACTCTCTGATATCTGTATTATAATAATCTTAGGTTAATCGTTAATGTATCCTATTCAACAATTATGGATGAATCTATTGATTCTTCGAACAATTTGCCTACAGCAGTCAGCAGCAATGAAAAATAACAAAGTAGATGAAGACAGATGAAAATATTAGGTAATACATTATAAACAATATAAACCATTATGTCCTAGTTTCTTATTTAAGTTAATAGGTAGGACACTTCATTCTTCCAGAACTAAATTTTATACTACTTAAGTTAAACAAAAATATCAAAATCACAAAAAAGTTTTTTATTATAAACCTCATTAATAGTTACTTTTTTTTACTAATAGTCTCTTTCTTTTAAATGAATCCTTAAAAGTCACTATTTCACCTTTTTCACGGTATTATAAATATAAAAATGCTGGTTGTTATGTTTTGGTAGATAATCGCATACAAATTTTGTTATGTTTAATTTTAGATTCTGAGCGGAGCGATGAATGTATTGGTTTTACAATGATGTATGTTTTTATATTTTTATATTTTTATATTTTTATTTATATTTTTATTTATATTTTTGTGTCTGTCATCACGTTTTGGGACAGTAAAAGTGCTTCGATTTTCTTCAATAGTACCTTTTCTGATAGGAAAGTGAATCTAGTTGGTACTTTGGGGGGTCAAAGGTAAACATTTTCCAGTAGTTTTCACAATCGCCGGGAAAAACAACATAAAAATTAAGGAAAAACGGGAATTTTTACGCAAAATCGATTTTCCAAAAAATCGAATTTGGTTATTGGTGTAACTTTAAAACAAATGACCGTAGATACATGAAATTTTCACTGGTTGTTTATATTTGCATTTTCTATACACGATAACATTTTCAAAATATTTTGATTTATTTTGAACTGTTTAGGGACATTTTCATTTTTCATTTTATTTTAGTTTTTTTCTAGAAATATCAATAAATTTTATTTGTTGGTTGCGAAAGCTTGAAAATTTAATAGAAGGCTCCTAATATGTTGTTTCAAAGGCAGATGAAAAATATTAAAAATCCTTAGTCACAATTTTTTTTATAAGCATTTAAAGTTCAAAAATTGACAAAATATGGAAAAATCACGAAATTAGCAAATTATTTTGAGTTAAGAATTCGTAAAAATTTTTCTTTTAAATCTAAGATTTGAAAATGAAACACAAGATTCCTTATAAGATTATCTACCTATATCAATAAAAAAATCTCTACCGGACAGTCAAATTAAATTTTTATGAGCGTTTGAAATTCAAATTTTTACAACATTGGATTTTCACTCGATTTCTCATGTAGCGATTTCCTTATTTTGTTGTAATTCAAAAACGAATAACTGTAGATACATGAAAATTTCACTGAATGTTTATATTAGCATTTCCTATACACCATACAATTTTGAAAATATTTTGACTCTTTTTGAGCTGTTTATGGACATTTACAGCTTTCAATTTTTTTTAGTTTTTTTTTCTATAAATATCAATAAAGTTTTATCTGTTGAGCCAAAAAGTGTAAAAATTTAATACAAGGCTCCTGATATATTGTTACAATATCAGTTGAAAAATATTAAAAATACATAGGCACGATTTTTTTTTATAAGCATTTAAAGTTGGAATTTTGACAAAATTTATCAAAATCTCGAAAATTATCAATCGTTGGAATTAAAAAATTATAAAATGTTCAGTTTTTATAACTAAGAGTTGAAAATTTAAAACAAAGATTCTCTTAAATAATTCATACTGTAACCAAAAAATCTAAAAAATATATAAACACACTTATTTTTTACAGACATTTTAATTTCAAATTTAGACAAAATTTCATATTTAAACCAAGAATTACGATTTTAGTTATTTTGTTGTGATTGAATAATACTATTCGTGGGTACTTGAAACTTCTAAAGTGTACTATTATATATCTATGATAGTATCACGGTTTTTGTTGATGTATAACGCGTTATAAGTATCTAATGGATATTGTGATATGATTAATTTTGGAATTTATTATAGGTACCTACTCGTATTATAGGTCAATTTTTTTTTTAAAACCATAGAAATGTATATAATATGTGTTAAACCTATACTGACTTCCGTCTCCACTCAGAATCGTTTTTCTTATACAATGATATTATATCATTGAATTCAAATTTAATACCATCCATTATACAGTGACCCACTTGTAACCTACTGTACAGCAGAGCGACACCCACTTGACCACCTTTTTTTATTTTGTTTTATTGGGTAGATATAATTTTTTATTTTTGTGGCCAACAACATTGTTGTGAAAATAATTAAAAGGACTGTTAATATTATTTGCTATTTATATTTAAATTTTGTTTCATTTTTATAATTATGATATAGATAATTATGCTTTTATTTATCTTTCACTAAAGAACTATGTTTTTATTAAATTGAATAATAATAATACGTATTATATAAAATTGTATATTACATTGTAGCCTGTAGGTATAGTCAAATGCCATAATTTATTAATACTAATATGTTACTTAAACATTATATTTGTATAAGTTAACACCAAGTACAATTATACTAGGGATATATTATATCTTAGTTCAAAAGTATTGAAATTGCTGGAAAATAATTTATGTTACACAAAATTTTAGGTTACTACTTTGATTATTTTTGTCACTATGTTTACTTTCTTTTAACTTAATAGTAATTATGAGGCTTGTAATATTGTTTACTAAAACTAATAATGATACTACTAATAATAATAATGGTTAATTGCTTAAAAACTATTTTCACAACTTAACTTATGCAAATACATTTACAATATTGTTAGGTAGGTATTACCTATATCATTTATTTAATACACACAATTCAATAACAATAATTAATTTGTGCAATATTAACTTGTTAGAAATGTATTATTTAAATAATTTGCATTACCTAATTATAGCTAATATTTATGTAGATTTGAAGCTGTATCAGATATTGATGATAACAATACTGATGATGAAAAAAAAAGAACAGTTCAAAATTATAAAAAGAAAAAATTCAACTATGCTCATAAATATCAAACGTCTTGGGAAAAAGATAAAGATTTTAGTGGGTGGATTCAAAAAAGTGGTAAAGGATCTACCTACTTCCATTGCAAAGCATGCAGATCAGACTATATAGGAGGGATAGGAGCTTTGAAAAAACACGCATCTTCTAAAAAACATGAAAATAATATTACAGCTGCTCAAGTGCCATCAGTATATGCCATGGCAAGTATAAAAAATAATGAAATAATTGAAAATGATGTGAAAACTGCAGAAATTAGAATTGCATCCTTCATAGCCGAACACAATATAGCCATTAATTCTTCTGACCATCTTGTTCAATTAATAAAATCTTTACCCCTTAATAGTAATAGTAAAAAAAAAATTCAATGCAATAGAACTAAAGCCACTAGTTTGATAAACAATGTAATAGGTGAAACAGATGTTCAAACAATATTAAATTTAATGGTAAATAATAAATTTTCATTGCTAGTTGAAGAGTCAACCGATGTAGGCACTATCAAACATCTTGCCATGGTTGTTAGAATTATTATTGACTGGGATATTAAAGACTTATTTTTAACATTAATTCCTTTAGAAGATGCTACAGCTAAAAATATTTATAATGTTATAAAACAATTTTTTGATAACCATAAAATACCATACACTAAGAAATGTATCGGATTTGCTGCGGATGGGGCTAATGCAATGATGGGTAGGAATAATTCATTGAAAACTCATTTATTGAAAGATATACCACATTTATTTACAATGAAATGTATTTGTCATTCTTTGATATTGTGTGCTAATTATGCTTGTAGTAAACTACCAGAAAATATTGAAAAAGTTACTCGTGATGTGTTCAATTACATGCATCAAAGTTTCAAGCGTCAAAAAGAGTTTAAAATGGTTTAAAACAATTTATGAGTTAAAACCTCATAAGCTTCTACAACCATCTCAGACAAGATGGTTGGCATTAGTTATGGTGGTTAATAGACTTTTGGAACAGTATAGTGCCTTAGTAGCTTATTTTCGATTGCAGGCTTTTGGATCAGATGCACTGACCAAATTATTAACCAAAGATATTTATAAACAGTTGAATAATCCAATTACTAAATTATATTTAGAATTCCTTCAATTTATTCTTCCAACTATTACAAATTTAAATCTTGAGTTTCAATCTGAGTCTCCCAAAATATTTACCCTTTATTGCCGGATGGCTGATGCTTATCGTTTTATTTTAAGTTACTATATTAAACCCTCATTGCTATCTTAATTAGATATTTCCACTTAACAATACAGAGATCCAGATAACTTTGTGTCTGATGACTTACTATACTTGGGTCCAAAAGTAGCAATATCACTTGAGAAGCAAACTTTAAATCAGGATGATCTGAAAACATTTAAAATGAATTGTTTGAATTTTTATATTGAGTTAGCTAGACAGTTTTATTTGAGATTTCCTTTTAATTGTAATGACGTTTTAACTTTAAAATATTTATCATTTGTCAATCCAAAAGAAATATTGAATGTTGAATCGCTTGGACCTGCCGCTAACACTTTATTACACTTGTTGGTATATAATGATTATATAGAGAGTGGAGAATGTTTAAAGCAAAAGATTTTGGAGATTTAAATAACTGTAATGTAATTGAGTTTTGGAGAGGTTTAATTTGTCTACTGTTAGAGGTGATGGCTATTGTAACGGGCTGTGACTACGTACATATTAGAATAGTAATAATATATAAAATATTATACCTATTATAATATGCTGTATTAGTTAATACGCTTATAATAGATATATTATATTCAATAACAGATATAAATGCTGCAGGGGGCACGTAACCCGATAAGAGTAATAATATAAGCGTCCGGGCAGCCACATCGATAAGAGCACAGAACTAATTAATGGTACAGCGCGAACCCTGATAGGTATACGCGCACATTAGCCCATATTCTAGGAAAGACGAAAAAGCCGTAAACAACAAAAATAGATAACTCTGAAAACATATAATCCCCAATTAACATTATTTCGTAGAGGACGCCGAAATGACGTCAGGTGTACGCGGCTATGTACCATTTTTTATACTAAAAATGCCATAGGAGGGATCTAATAGGAAACCGACGAAATACGTCGATGGACAAGTGTCCATCAGACGAACACCAGCCGAGACGATGAGCACTAGCAGAACAGCCACAAAGTCGATACTAAGTCACAACCCGTTTACCACATCTTTATAATTTAATTATTTGGACTTAGTCTATTTTTACGTGTTAAATAAATACAACTGAACTATCATTACAAAATCAACTTGTTATTTAATTCAAAATACCATCAATATTGAGTTGAAGTGGTTGGTACGGTTACCTATTTACAGTATCCATTGTTGTCAACATTTGTTTCGTTTTGTTTTAATTGCCTCATAGTAGCGCATGTGTAGAAAAAGTGTTTAGTCAAATAAATCTAAACAAAACTAAAAGTAGAAATCGTTTGTCTACTGAAACACTGTGGAATTCTTCATTCCAAACAGTTAATTAAAAGTAAAAATAAAAATTGTTTTGATTATGATATACCCAAAGATTTAATAAATAAACATAAAAACTCTATGTATAAATCAAAATAAATTGTTTATATAATTAAATTGTTATAATAAGTATGTTTTTTGTTTGTATAATATAATAACATAATTTTGGAGTGTTTATAAATTTTTAATTTTGTCATATTCTTTTTTTTTTTTTTTTTGTTTGTTTTTTTTTATTCAACTTATTTTATTGTTTTACATTTGCTAAAAAAGCTACAACTAGTGTTTAAGGGGCTGCATTAGCATTTGTTTTCTCTGTTTATTCCTATATTATGTGGGAGATAGACATAGAAAACAAATGCTGGTGTAGCGGCCCTTAAATATTTTGTTTGTTATTATTTATTATTTGTTTGTTTCAATATATAACAAATATTTTGAATTTGTTGGTTATTTTTTAAAAAAATACCTTTTTTAAGTTTTCTAAAAAATGTTTTTCATGTTATATACTTTTATTTCATATAATAACTACGTGTAACTTGTATAACTTATTGATATTTTATAATAGGTACATGTTAAAATTATTTGATATTTTTGATTGTAATTAAATTTACTAGGTATTGTGATAAAAGGAAAATAAAGACTTTGCCAAAAAAGTTGAATTGTTGAAATATTTGGTACCCTTTATCTTTATGCAGTATTAATATATAATTTTATTTTCAGACAAATTTTGATTATAACAAGTATTCTAAAATTATGAATTAACATGTAGCATACACATATTGTGTCTCGATGTTTTATTATTTAGTACTCCGATTTAAGATGTAGGTAGAAATATCTTAAATCGTGTTTTCGTGTTTAGTAGTACGTTCATTGATTAGGCACACTTAGGAATCCATCATATCTATGGTACCGGTACGTTAGTAGGTAATAGTTATCTATATTCTATTATGGCCATTGTGGTACACAATTTATTGTAATTTATTACAAATGTATGATCTCCATAGGCCATGGAGATCGAGCTACATAAGAATTCTTATCTATCTTGATGACACAATATTTAGGTGCTACAACCACTACGTCATATAGTGATGATAGTGTATAATAAATTACACTATAATTTTTTCAGAATAAAAATTTTCGAATGGTCATTGTCTTGTAGTTTTGTATATAAATATTGTTGCGAGAACCGAGCGAACGATGTTCGATCTAAAAAAAGTGGGGATTTTAAAATGAAATCGAAAACTTGTTAGAAGATAGATTGAAAGTTTAAGAATTTCCACCTGGCAACACTGATTGTCACTACCTATTCATTATGTCGTCTAAAACACCACCTGTCCAACAAATTACTGCTCACGCCTCATCGTGAGAAACCTGTTCACTATTGAATCATGTAAATAGTACAAAACGAATAGAATAATTGATAAATTGTAAAATTGTATTTTACCCAAGTAATAATAATCTGAAGCTTGATCAGGAAGTCTGAGGCAAAACAAATGCCATACTAGATTCTAAGGTTTTTAAATGAATTTATATTGATAAAATCTTACAAAACGGAACTCAATAAGTCTTGCGAGATCCGTCTATAATATTATTGTCATCATTTATTATGTCGTTTAAAACGCCACCTTGTCCAACCAATCGTGAGCAACTGTTCACTACACTATTTAATTATTTAAACGTATCACAAACGAATATAATATTTTATAATTGTAAAATTTGTATTTTACCAAATCAATATTTTATTTGATAAAATCTTACAAAACGGAATTCAATACGTCTTCCGAGATCCTTCGTTGTCATTATTATTACTATTTAACCATTACTAAAATCGAGATTGGTCTCCGAAACGCCTCAACAGCAATTTATTGTAATTGATAATGTATTATTGATATATGTAGACCCTGACCAGTTGTACTACAGTCCTACAATCGTCCTCGGTTCTTAGAAGTTGAATTTCCAAAAATGAATTTTGTTAAGAGGAAACGTCACACCCGCATGTGTTGTCTCCGTCTTACAAATGTACAACATAGCAAAAACTTTTTGCGCTGAACAACTTTTCTCGCACCATATTTGTTGTAGAAAACAAACCAATTTTCACAACACACGTGAAGAAGAACTTTATCTATGCAACAACCTGCTTTTTTTTAATAGTACTATCCAATAATTTTTTATAAGCAAATGAAAAAAAGAAAAAAAACGAAATGTTGAGAAGCAATAACTTTTATTGTTTTATGTATCTAAAATATAGGCACGCTGTTGCACAGATAATTTTCTACCCTATATGTTCAGAAATGTTGGAGCCACTACTACAAACACAGAAAGATAAAAGTTGTCTCACGCAAAACAGTTGTTGATATGTTGTATATTAATTATTGTAAGACTGAGACAACAAGATCAGATAAAAAATTACCTAGTACCATCTATATTTATTATTTTTACCTAAATGTTTTAAAATCTATAGGATAAACATAGTAATGTCAAGTCTGTTAGAGAATTACAAGCTCCTTCTACTACTGTTTTAATAGATGTTAAAAGAAAAGTCAACACTGAAATTCATGATAATTCTGATGTAAAAAAAATCAAAAATTTAAATACTTTAGTTGCAGACAGTATTAAAGAATGTTTTGGTGTGTAACTAGTGACACCAAATGAAACCAGATGAAATTCCACTTATGAATCCATTACCTTTTTATTGAATCATATTAAAGTGAATTCTTCAAAATGTGTTAGATTGTATGACTCAATTGGCGTTGTGCGTTTTAAAAAGAGATATTGATTTTATGGAAGATGATGTAACTCATGGAACCTCTAGGGCTCTAGCAGCTGCCCTCGATATTCTACAGGGTGAAAAAACATGTATTTTGGTTTTTTACTGCCTACTAGTTCTATATGGTTATCAAAATGGATGGTTTGCTTACAAAAAAGAGATTAATTATTGTGCAACATGTTAATATTATCAAAACAAGCATTGAAACACGCTTTCGAAAAGAACAAGAGATAAGTTTTTAGTTATTGCGGCTTTATTTCATCCATAGTTTAAGACATTGTGGAATATTAATAATATAATCAAAGATTTGGCTGTTGCTAACTTCAAAGAAGCTGTTTTAAAAAAATCAAAGTCTGAAGGTATTGAGACATCTAACATAGATGATGAAAATACTAATAAACATGGAGATGAAACATCTTCATTTTTTTCTTGGTCCAAAATTCATTCAAATTTCAACATTTCCATTGAAAATGAAATATCAAGTTTTTTGAATAAGTGCCCTACGAAGAATTTATTGGATTTAGAAGACACACCCAACATTAAAAAAGTTTTTATAGAACACAACACTCCGTTACCAAGCAGTGCTTCTGTTGAAAGAATTTTTAGTGTAAGCAACGCTATACTCACAAAACGTAGAGGGAGAATAACTGACGATCATTTTGAAAAGGTTATGTTTCTTAAATGTAATACATTTTAAAATACAATTTTTTATAAATAAAGTAATTCTATATAAACCTACAATAGTCTTCTATATTCAATACACATTATTACATTAAACAAATAATTAGTTTTAAGAATTAAGAATCAGAAAATAATAAAGCTTAAAAAAATGTATTTAAAAATATTTGAAATACTTTTTGAATATATTTGTATTTGTATTTAAATATTTATTAGCAAAGGTATTTAAATAAATATTTAAATACTTTTTAATTGAAGTATTTAAATACTTTTGAAAAGTATTTTTAACAACATTGGCTAAATCATATTCTGAAAAAATGTCTTCACTGTGTGAACAAACATTTATTTAAGTTCTGAAAATAACTGGCTTGAATTATTTAGCTCTGAGTCAATCTGAGTTACTATAGCTGGATAGTAAATTTTGAGTTACAGAATCCTCAAAAGTAATTGTCTATACTTATATTGTACGTTACTCAGACACTGTCAACATTAGACAGTGATCGTTTTGGCGCTTGTAATTGAATTTGTAGTGCACTGTATAAATAAGGGCAAGAAATAAATCAGTTGTGTAATATAATTATGATAATAACATGGTATATTATAACAACAAATAATGTACTGTGTGTTGGATCTATATTAGCACAACAATATAATAATAATAATTAACAGTCTCAATTAAATGTGCTCTATAATAGCATGACAATATAATAATAATAATTAACAGTCTCCATTAAATGTGCTCTATTATAGCATAACAATATAATAATAATAATTAACTAAATAACTCAGGACTCGTCAGCCTATTACCTTTGCAGCTACACTACACACGAATTGGTTCAACCCACGCTACCGAGCCGCGACCTGTAAGTAAAAACCTATCAATACAATAATAATAACAGGGTGGCCCCGCACTCGTGCGATTGCGTGAGTGCAGCTGTGACGACCAATTCACAATCACGACGGTCGACGATTGTTGGGTTCACAGTATGACACACTAGTTGCCGCCCAAGAACATACACACACCAAATAACCTGTGGGTATAGAATGAACACTGGAAATTGGCCACGAGGTCGTGCCAGCCCAACTCACAATGCTCTACAAATGGAATAAACGTTACTAACAATCAAATTAACATTATTGACGATACCACCCGTAGAGTCCACACTGCAACATAAACCACTGAGCTGGACGAAGGATTAACAATCTGGCCTCGATGACAGTCGAGAACGTGAATTCAAAATAAAAAACACTAAAAACATGAACCTTGCAGTTAACGGACATCTGCCGTGTGCTAAACACTACCGACAAACTATGAGTGTATATAACCACAAAAACGATGAACAGAAATTAAACCAAAAAACATTACTTATACATTGTTGTGTACCACAATTACACTTCAAAATACAACTTTTAATATAAATACGGTGCCACTGACTACATGATTTGCACTTTTACATAAAATACAAGGTAATAATATCAACTTTATAATACACACAAACAACAATTTGAAAACACACCAGCTATCAGACATTTATAACGGCGGTACAGGACGGCCGACGCACAGCTGCGTTGATAACAGTGCCGTCGTACCCTTCGACCATATAAACTAATAGACGCGGCGTACGGTAAATATATTGAAGCCAACATCTGTCACTGTGTGACGTCACGTTTGGGCAAAACCGTCGTATTCGTATACTCGCCGTATAGAATATAGCCAACGCTATTGCAATCTTCTGACGCTCATTATTTTAATAATATAATATTTTTATTAATTACAATATTATTGACGTATTGACTATTATGGATAGTAATATTGTTTGTATAATATAGCAGTGGCTAGTCCGTTATCCCGATAAATAATTAATACCTAAATTAACTGGCTTAGGTACAAGTGTCTGTTGCACTTCTCCCTATATTTATAATGGATTGTTTAATATTTAGTTATTACTTAAAATATAATTATTAAACTCTAATCTCTATATACATATGAACATAATATATTTATAATAGGTAGGTAATATAATTTCTATGTCTCACATTCAATAAAAATCACTATACAGTAAAATATTATAGTTTTTTTTTTTTAGAAAATAAGGCTTCGACATCAAAGGGTCATTAGCCTAGCATGAATTAAGAGTACAAAACAAAATATATTATGGCTTAATGACTACGAAAAGGGTTTTTACATTGTTAAAGTTTGTTTATGAGGTGGATTTGAGTAAAAAAATTATAGTTTTATACAATTAAAAGACTATAAATATGATCTTATTCTTAAAAACTATACAGTTTTGAAATATGCACAAATAAGCTCTAAAATACCAACCTTTAAAATAATTAGTATTTTTAACCGAACCTCCATGAAACATTTTGAACTTAGCAGTTTAGCACTCACTATATTATGTCTATATACGATCACTGGTCGACCAGTAAATAATGCAATTAATGCAATTATGTAAGTACCTAAAAATCCAAACCAGGAAATAAAATATTTTTGATTTTATTTAAAATTATTGTCAATTAAATAAAAACCCAACATTTTTTTATACAGATATTATTATTATATTTAGTTAATTACTTAATATTGTTAATATATTTAATATTATATAATACATAATAAATCAATTAATTTTGTAAATTGTAGGAACGTGTAGGTAATTCTACTTTATTTAAAAGTAAAGTTAATTTTATTGATTAGAAAATAAAATCTGTTTGGTTAATACACTGCGAACTCGTTTATTATTTCGTAAATCATTGATGGAATTTGCTTTATGATGAAATCTTAGTTTTAAATATTGGGAAATTATAATTTTTACCAAAAATATTACATGATTTCCTTGAGCGTCCTCATCAAACATATGATCATGTAAACATTTAAAAACGGATTTATTCATATTTCGTAAACATTTGATCACTAATAACTCAATTATGTTTTCCTTATTTAAATTAGCTGTTCCTTCAATTTTTCTGAATTCTAATTCGGCTAGTTTACACAAATAAATAACATCAGGTGAAGCATTTATGAGTCCGCTGTGTGGGTTTGAGGAATAATGTTTCAGAGTCACAAGTCGAGATCTGTGATCAGTTGAAGTTAGAGCACAAAGACAAGGATTGCATTTAACAACTTTTTTTACTTGCCTAACTACAAATCCAGACAGTGGCGTGGTGAACGACGTTTACCTAATGCAATTGCTTAGCCCTAGAAAGTTTTCAGGGGGTTGGGTACCCCTTGGCTCAGGTAAAGATAATAAAGAATATATTATGAACAACCATCGGCCAAAATAGATTGGAATCACTAATGCTTTTATCTTGGGAAAAAGATATTTCACCTAATTTAGAAAAAGCATTAGATAGAATGAGTAAATCTTCTCAACTGCTAGAAAAAGCTCTTTTATTTAAATAAATAAATAATTGTATATTTATGTGATAGTGTGATACTGTAAATAAAAAATTATATTAGTATATAAGTATATACCTATATTTTTTTTATGTATTGTATTTTAATTATAATTAATCTATTTTCTGATAATACACTTACACATAAGCAAGGCTTATGTTTACTGCATAAAAGACTGCTTCAAAAGTCATCAGAGTTCATTGATATTTTAGATTCTGAGTGAAACGATGAATGTATTGATTTTACAATGATGTGTGTTTTTATATTTATTTTTTTTGTGTCTGTGTACACGATAAGTAGTCGAAATAATGCTTCGATTTTCGACTTCAGTATCTTGTTCGATTGGAAAGTGAATATCGTTGGTGCATTGGGGAGGTCAAAATTTAAATTTCCCAGTAGTTTTCACAAGCGCCGGGAAAAACAACATAAAAATTAAGGAAAAACGGGAATATTTACGCAAAATTGGTTTTCCGAAAAATCGATTTTGGTTATTGGTGTAACTCTAAAACAAATGAACGTATATACATGAAATTTTCACTGGTTGTTTATATTTGCATTTTCTATACACGATAACATTTTCAAAATACTTTGATTTATTTTGAACTGTTTAGGGACATTTTCATTTTCCATTTTTTTTTAGTTTTTTTTCTAAAAATATCAATAATATTTTATTTGTTGGTTGCAAAAGCTTGAAAATTTAATAGAAGGCTCCTAATATATTGTTTCAAAGGCAGATGAAAAATATTAAAAATCCTTAGTCACAATTTTTTTTATAAGCATTTAAAGTTCAAAAATTGACAAAATATGGAAAAATCACGAAAATTAGCAAATTATTTTGAGTTAAGAATTCGTAAAAATTTTTCTTTTAAATCTAAGATTTGAAAATGAAACACAAGATTCCTTATAAGATTATCTACCTTTATCAATAAAAAAATCTCTACCGGACAGTCAAATTAAATTTTTATGAGCGTTTGAAATTCAAATTTTTACAACATTGGATATTCACTCGACTACTGTAGCGATTACATGTAGCGATTTCTTTATTTTGTTGCAATTCAAAAACGAACAACAGTAGATACATGAAAATTTCACTGAATGTTTAAATTAGCATTTTCTATACACCATACAATTTTGAAAATATTTTGACCCTTTTTGAGCTGTTTATGGACATTTACAGCTTTAAATTTTTTTTAGTTTTTTTTTCTATAAATATCAATAAAGTTTTATCTGTTGGGCCAAAAAGTGTAAAAATTTAATACAAGGCTCCTGATATATTGTTACAATATCAGTTGAAAAATATTAAAAATACACAGGCACAGTTTTTTTTTTTATAAGCATTTAAAGATCAAATTTTGACAAAATTTATCAAAATCTCGAAAATTATCAATCATTGTAATTAATAAATTATAAAATGTTCAGTTTTTATAGCTAAGGATTGCAAATTCAACACAAAGGTTCTCGTAAATAGTTCATACTGTAACCAAAAAATCTAAAAAATATATGAACACAGTTATTTTTTACAGACATTTTAAATTCAAATTTGGACGAAATTACATATTAAAAAACCTAGAATAACTATTTTAGTTATTTTGTTGTGATTGAATAATATTATTCGTGGATACTTGAAACTTCTAAAGTGTACTATTATATATCTATGATAGTATCACGGTTTTTGTTGAAGTATAACGCGTTATAAGTACCTAATGGATATTTTGATATGATTAATTTTGGAATTTATTATAGGTATACCTACCTACCTATTATGGGTAAAATTTTGGTTAGTACCATAGATATGTATAATGTAAATAATATTATGTCTTATACCTAGACTTTCATACCGTCTCCGCTCAGAATCGTTTTTCTTATACAATGATATTATATCGTTGAATTCAAATTTAATATCATCCATTATACAGTGACCCACTTGTAACCTACTGTACAGCAGAGCGACACCCACTTTCCCACCTTTTTTATTTCGTTTACAAACCAAGTAAATAGTAAGTTTAAATAGTTTAAATGTTAATAATTTACTATTTTTAAATGAATTATTTCAATAGTTTACATAAAAAAAAAAAATTATTTCTCTATAAGGGTTCAATTACTATGGATTCCAAGTTGAAAGTTCTTAAATTAAGATAATTGATTAACATTCTTTACAACATTGGATATTCACTAGATTTCTCATGTGGCAATTTCCTTTTTTTGTTGTAATTAAAAAACGAATTACTGTAGGTACATGAAAATTTCACTGAATGTTTATATTAGCATTTCCTATACACCCTACAATTTTGAAAATATTTTGACACTTTTTGAGCCGTTTACGGACATTTTCAGTTTTCAATTTTTTTAGTTTTTTTTTTTTCTGTAAATATCAATTAAGTTTTATCTGTTGGGCCAAAAAGTGTAAAAATTTAATACAAGGCTCCTGATATATTGTTACAATATCAGTTGAAAAATATTAAAAATACATAGGCACAATTTTTTTTTATAAGCATTTTAACATCGAATTTTGATAGAATTTTTCAAAATCTCGAAAATTATTAATCATCGTAATTAATAAATTATAAAATGTTCAGTTTTTATAGCTAAGGATTGAAAATTTAAAACAAGATTCCACGTAAGTAGTTAATTCTCTTACCGAAAAATCTAAAAAATATACAATCACAGTTTATTTTTATAGTCATTTTATGTTCAAATTTGGACGAAATTACATATTAAAAAACCTAGTTATTTTGTTGTGATTATATAATATTATTCGTGGGTACCTACTTGAAACTTCTAAAGTGTACTATTATATATATGATAGTATCAGGGTTTGTTGTTGGTGTATAACGTGTTATAAGTACCTAATGGATATTGTGATATGATTAATTTGGAATTTATTTTAGGTCAATTTTTTTTTTAATACCATAGATATGTATATAATTTGTCTTAAACCTAGACTAACATACCGTCTTCGCTCAGAATCGTTTTTCTTATACAATGATATTGTATCATTGAATTCAAATTTAAAAGCATCCATTATACAGTGACCCACTTGTAACCTACTGTACAGCAGAGCGACATCCACTTACCCACCTTTTTAATTATACTATTACTATTTTATGTATAATTAATTATTATTATTTATAATAAATGTTTGATGACTTCCTATAGCAAAAATTCAAAATTAGCATGTAGAAAATTATACTTAGTTTGTGGGGGGGGGGGTGGAAGTGGGTGGGTCATTACAAAATTAATTTGCTTAGGGTTTGAAAGATGCTCGCCACGCCACTGAATCCAGATATATAACTAACGACATCTACAACATAACGTGACAATGTTTCAAACTCTGGAAGCTTATAATATGCATGATCATTTAAGTGAATCTGATTTTCAAAAATATTGTTTTCATCCCGTAGATTAGCATCTAAAGATTCGATTCCTGATGGTATAATTTGAGCCTTGCAACTACTGCTCACAGTTAAAATTGAAATTGGCAATTGATCTAAGCAATTTGCGTTTTGAGATCCAGTCACTTCACAATGAATTAAAAGTCGTTTATAAGCACTTTCAAATTGGCGGGCTGTCGGGTTATTATTATGACCACCACGACTACGTACAGCACTGAAAAAAATGTCAAGATGGTCTTGGGACAGTTTGTTTGCTAAAACATATTTTAATATAGGTTCACTGCTACTAACATGCTCTTCAAAAATTGATTTTAAGGAATTAAGACTAATTATCATCCCTATAAAACCCTTTTTCCTTCCTGTTGAGTACATACGTAGTCCTCCTGGTGATTCTTTAAGGCTTTTTAGATATTCAACTATTTCATCAATTCGTAAAAATATTTTTTCATTGTTCCAGTATTGAAGGCCACACTTAAAATTTTTGGCTAGTAAGTTCCGACTATTTAAAATGTCAAATGCATCGTTAATATTAGTCAAAAAAGTTTCAGTAGGTTCACTATTCTTAAAATTTAAAGGGTGATTTGTTTCCCTTAAATATTTTAGGGCTTTTGCCACACTTAAACTTAATGTTTGAGCAGCAACTTTTACCTTCATTTTTTCTCGTGTCCAGTCAATATGTCGATTCCTAATTTTTGTAGCTATATGCAAACCTTCTTCATTCTGTATATCTACTAATTTCTTTAAATATGACCACTCTATAGCATTTCCATTATCATCGTAGATTGCAGGTCTGCTTGCGATTGTATTTCGGATAAGCTTTAGCATGTGAGGAGGATCGGGTAAAATATATATTGGACGATTAGATATAGGATGGGGAAACCAAGTCTTCATATTTTCCACAGAAACATTGGCTCCTAAAAAATTGGCCATACTGATATTTGAAGCAGCGCCATCAAATGTTAGTGATATAATTTCTATACCACTTTCATGAATAAATTCTAGACAGCGTTTTACTATATTAGCTTTTTTACGACCACCTAAACCATCAATAAAGAAATATAAAATGGGAATTTTCCAACGTCCATTTACACAGTTTACCATAATAACTAAAGCTTCTTTAGCTTCTGGTGTACTATCATTAGCAATATCAGCTCCAAAATCAACATATCCAGAAAACTTATGACCTGTCCATTCTATTTTTTTCCTAATTGCCATCTCATCTAACATCAGTGAACACACAACGTGTCTACCAATTTGTTTAGCCTCTTTTACTTTGTTTTGTAGGGCTACTAAAGCTTCTTTGCTAAATCCAGGGGAACAGTCAACACTTTCATACCATTTTTGAATTGTTCGTGGATGAGGAAGTGCATTATTAAATGTTTTCCTAACATAACTATATGCTTTTGCAGAATAAAAATTTAATGTTAAAGCAAAGCTTCTTAGTTCTGGTGGGTAGTGGTTTTTAATTTTTCCTTGTAAAACCTGCTGAAATAATTTTCTTGCTGACTCTGGCATAGACGCCTGAAATTAATAAATTTATGCTTAACCTACATGTGGTTGAATTAAAGATATTGTAAAGTTATGTTTAGTTTAAATGTTATTTTGTTTTACAAAAAATAAAATAAAACACATTGCCAAAAAGTAACAATACACTTTGATTATATTATTAACTATACAACATATTTAAGACACAATTAATGCTTAAACATTAAATAATAATCAACTAAAATACTAAATACAATAATACATAAATATGATACACAACAATACATAAATATGATACCTACACAACACTACAACAGTATAAGTTATAATGAAACATAAAGCGAAATTAATAAATGTACACTTAACCTACATGTGGTTGAATTAAAGATATTGTAAAGTTGTTTAGTTTAAATGTTATTTTGGTTTACATAAAATAAAACACATTGCCAAAAAGTAACAATACACTTTGATTATATTATTAACTATACAACATATTTAAGACACAATTAATGCTTAAACATTAAATAATAATCAACTAAAATACTAAATACAACAATACATAAATATGATACACAACAATTTTAGTTATAACAAAACATAAAGTTTATATATATTTATTTATGATTAAAGTTTTAGTTAAAATACAAAAAATAAACATTTATTAACAACACTAGAAAATAAATAGTACCTACCTACACTAAAACAAAATAGTACCTACACTAAAATAAATAGTCTTAGATAGATTTACCAAGTATCATCACCCCCATTCACATTTACATTAATTTTCATTTATTAACCAATAAATAAGTAATTTAATGTTGACAAGAGGTTTTTCTCATTTGAAAAACAGAAGTTTGCTTCTCCATTACTCACTTCTTTAGTAAATAAAATTTCAAGAATAAGAAAATAATCTGTATAAGTAGGGTTGCCATTCATCCCAGTTTTAACGCAATGTCCCAGTGTCTTTAAGTTTGTCTCGGTTAATAGAAGCAAAGAGAAAATTAAACTATACTAGACTATATTTTTATAGATGATGTTGTGCCTACCGGTTGTTCTTACTTCAAATTTAAACTAAAATATTGGTTCTAGTGGTTCTACAATAATCTATACAGGAAAAGAAATAAATCATTTGTATGCAATCTAAAAAAGTTAAAAATGATTATTCATATTATATATCTTGTATTTAAACTCCATGTATTATTTTTTAATACCAACTGGCCTTAATTCTAAAACAAAATAAAAAATTTTTTTTTTATTGTTTTTATCCTCTTTTTTTAAAAATTAATTTAAAAGGAAATGATCAATATAAGTAATAAGCAATAACAATGTAGCAGGGTTTAAAGAAGGAAAAAATTCCAGAGGGGACTAATGTATCCATATAGTTTTAAGCGTTCCATATATAATTTTATGTATAATGTCTAATGTATAAAATTCTAATTTGTTAAAGGGGACGCTTTTTAACCGCCATCAGAGGAATGGGGATTGAGTCCTCCTACGCCTCCCCCACTTTAAACCCCTGAATATTAGTAAGTTGCCTAATGTAAAAAAAATTGTATTGGCTAATAAATATTTACATTAAAAAAACAATATACTTATTTCCATGTAAGAAAAAAAAAAGGCTATTCAATATGATGGCCCGGTTTGATAATTTCAAAGTCTGGTAATCCCATGTATAAGTTATATTTTATGAATTCCAAAATATCAGACTACATAATAACTGCATTATTAAAGAAGAAAAATGGGGGTGAGCATACTGATGCATACTATATTCATACATATACACTGAAGTGTGTAATCGCTAATTGAGAACACTCAATATCATTGAGTAGGGCCCTGAAATTTGAATTCTGTTTTCTAGTTGGTTGTTATGGCATAAATATACACTTTTTGATGGCCTATGAATTTTTTTAACTTAATTAGACTTGTGCATGGGCAATACAACTATTTTTTTCTTAAATGACAACCACCTATTTTATCTAATTAACTACTAATTTTTTTTGCCTTATTTTTTAATTTTTTAAAGATATTGAGTGTTCTCAATTAGCAATTACACACTGTATGTAATTACTTTTAGTACAGTTGAGATTTCTTCAGAGATCATAGATTTTGTCTTAAGATGACTAACAAATGAATTCAAGTCTTTAATTTTTTTTATAAGACGACGCTTGGATTGTTGGAGTGTTTTGATGTTTTTTGTTTAGCAGTAAGTTTCTTTATTGTTAATTTTAAAAATTTTTTACTATTCTCAGGTATTATCATATCATCCTCTGTAAAGTCACCAATATATCTTTTACTGCTTGTACAGGTTTTTGTAAGCTTTGCTTGAGAATTTTGATTTAGTTTTCTAAAAATAAACTTTAAATGTAACTAAAAAAAATTTCATTTATTTAAAAAAAATTATACTTACTCTAATGAATCATTGGTGTTTTTTGATATAACATTGTGTTGTCTGTTTGTTGGGGGTTTTCTTGGTTTTTTATTTTTAATTAAATGAGTAGGAAAATCAAATATTGAAGGTATTGCATCATTTTTCAATTTTTTCTGTGAACTCCAAGGATTAATATCATAGCAGTCATTGGTAAAATGCTTAGAACAAAGTTTAGATTGTTTGCTCGGTGTAAAATTATCCCTTCGTATAACTTGGATCCATTTTTTTTTTAATTCATCATCTTTTGGAAAACTTTAAATAAATAGTAGTAAGGTAGTTTAAATTAAATTAAATTAGGAATACCTAGTTGATAATTTTTTTGGACTTAGTCCGACTTACCCATGAAAAGAAACTCCTTTTGTATACCTTTGAGTACAATTATATGCAGAACAAGAGATGACCATTTTTTTTTAATAATAATATAATACTTAAAATCTACTCATATATATTATTATTTATTACCAATGAACCAATTTTAATTTATTTTTATTACTTATAGGGTTATAACTTATTAGTTAGGTATTAGGTATAATTCACAAAATTCAATATTATTATATACTAGCTGATCCCGTGCACTTCGTCGCCCGTTAAATGGATCAACTCAATACTACCTACTCAAACTTTGTTCAATTCATTAACGTGTATGGTGTTCAAAATTTATCTTATCTTTCCCGTTGCCCTGAATAAAAATTCTGAATCGCAGCAGTACATTATCAGGTAGGCAATCTACCTGCGGTAGATCGCGGACCCCGTGCTGTTTGTACGGAAGTGTATGATTTAACTCTAAAGTATCAAAGTTATACCAAGTTTATAAATTTGGTTGCTCGTAAAAAATCGCAACTCTTAAAAAAATTATGATTGTTGAACTCCTTTTGGGTGTAATTTTCTGCGGTAAGTGCAACTCTGCCACCCTGGTAAGCATTGTTCAATAATTCGATTTGATGCAAGCTTGTACCTGATCTGCCCGAATAACCAATGGCAACCAATAAATAAATGCTAATTTCTAATGTAGACTGTAACCAATGGCAACTATAAATAAATAAAAATAAAATTTCCAATTTCTATCGTGAATCTCAATGTCCCTGTTTCAGCACCTATTTAAAATGCGAATTTTGGCAAATCCTTTCTTAGCGCACGTCTATATTATAATAGCTATCTGTATGCCAAATTTCAGCCAGATCCGTCCAATGGTTTGAGCTGTGCGTTGATAGCAGTCAATCAGCTTACTGTTTTTTATATACAGATATGGTTGCCATGGTAATATGGACACACACACACACACGCACACACACACACACTGACATACATTCATTTTTATATATATAGATTGATATGAAATCTTAGTAACCTTAGTAACCATGGCAACCTTGGTAACCATGGTAACATGGACACACAGACACACAGACACACTGACACACTGACATACATTCATTTTTATATATATAGATTTACAACGACAAGTCGATTACTCGGGTTATTACTTATTAGCAGTATTATTTAGTATTAGTAAATATTACTTACTAGCTGATCCCGTGCACTTCGTCGCCCGTTAAATGGATCAACTCAATACTACCTACTCAAACTTTGTTCAATTCATTAACGTGTATGGTGTTCAAAATTTATCTTATCTTTCCCGTTGCCCTGAATAAAAATTCTGAATCGCAGCAGTACATTATCAGGTAGGCAATCTACCTGCGGTAGATCGCGGACCCCGTGCTGTTTGTACGGAAGTGTATGATTTAACTCTAAAGTATCAAAGTTATACCAAGTTTATTTTGATGTAATACTGTGGATTAATATAATAAATTTGGTAGCTCGTAAAAAATCGCAACTCTTAAAAAAATTATGATTGTTGAACTCCTTTTGGGTGTAATTTTCTGCGGTAAGTGCAACTCTGCCACCCTGGTAAGCATTGCTCAATAATTCGATTTGATGCAAGCTTGTACCTGATCTGCCCGAATAACCAATGGCAACCAATAAATAAATGCTAATTTCTAATGTAGACTGTAACCAATGGCAACTATAAATAAATAAAAATAAAATTTCCAATTTCTATCGTGAATCTCAATGTCCCTGTTTCAGCACCTATTTAAAATGCGAATTTTGGCAAATCCTTTCTTAGCGCACGTCTATATTATAATAGCTATCTGTATGCCAAATTTCAGCCAGATCCGTCCAATGGTTTGAGCTGTGCGTTGATAGCAGTCAATCAGCTTACTGTTTTTTATATACAGATATGGTTGCCATGGTATTATGGACACACACACACACACACACACACACACACACACACACACACACACACACACACACACACACACACACACACACACACACACACTGACATACATTCATTTTAATATATATAGATTGATATGAAATCTTGGTAACCTTAGTAACCATGGCAACCTTGGTAACCATGGTAACATGGACACACAGACACACAGACACACTGACACACTGACATACATTCATTTTTATATATATAGATTATTCATAATATAATCATAGTATAATATTTGTTATTTTGCCCAAACGTGACGTCATATCACTAAACATGTGGGCTACAAAATTGTTCCCGTACAAGTATATGATAAGGCGCGTCTATTAGTTTATATGGTCGAAGGTCGTACCATCAAGGTTTATAGATAATACAGGTTGCCTCACTTCTGAATTTACGAAAAAATAAGAGTGGGGGGAATAACGCTCCTGACGTCACTGCCGGAACACGAACACCGGCACACACCGCAAAAAACATGTTTTATGCGTAAACGTTATGCTTAATTTCTATAATTTAGACGTAATTGCTGATTAATTATATTAATTTTATAATTTAGAGTAGTATAATATACAATAATCATGAGTTCCATGAACATGACTATCTACTTCCTTCGTGGATTGATTATTTATCATATGGTGGCCTAATAGTCCCTAGTAATAACTTTAAAAAACACATTTTTAGAGCTGAAAGAGTTTTTAAAAAAATTACCAAGCAGAAAATCCCTAAAGGACCAGGTGTAGTAAAACAACTTTTACATAAAATAATGAATAGAATGGATATTGAAGAAAAGTATAGACCAGTTATACATACATTTGTAAGGCAAAGGATCTTTATTCGTATGAAATATGCAAATAAAAATCATCAAATTTTAGCTTCAAAAAGAAAAGCAAAGTTACAGTTACAAAAACTACAAAAATTGAGAAAACTTATGACTTGAAAATTTATACAGAGTGATTCACTAATAATTATATTATTATTATTTTATTATATAATATTATTATATTATGAATTATATTATATTGTAATATTTGTATTTATATGAAAGAATATTAAAAATGTATGTACACAACTTGCAGATTGGTTTCTTGGTTGTCGTCTTTATTTATTTATTGATAGTTTTCTAATTGTACCTGCACAACATTTTTATTTATTGGTCAATTACAATTGGTATTATGCAAGATAAGTGTAAAATATTTTTTAGAAAGTTGATTTTTCTATCTTCAAATTAATATTTGTTGAAAGAAAAAATAGATCAATCGTTTTTATCAAATTTTAGTTTTGTTAAATTTTATTTATCATGTAAAAATACAAAATAGGTACCTACGACATATTATGTTTGAACTTTTTGTAGTTTTACTAACTTCTGTAAGTATTTTTACCATATTATTTTACTACCAAATGATATACCTATTGCATGCTGAACATAGCTGTTAGTTAAATAGTAGGAGCTATTTGTGATATACAGTGTACTCTCAATAGGTAACTTGAACCTTAATAACTAGAAATTCTCGACATCTCGAACAAATAAAATTCCCCTTCAAGTAACATAATAACACATTAAGGTTTTGATAACTCGAAATTTTTAATAATTCGGACTTTTTTCCCCCAGTGGGCCGTGAGCTTCGAGTTACTGATTTTACACTGTATTAAAAATAAATATATTATATTCGATAATTATTATTTATTATATAATTAAATAGCTGGTAAATCAAATGAATAATTCATTAATAATTAAGTTATCAAAATCAAAAGAAAGTATGTAAAAAATGATTTTATTAATTATTATACTGTTGAAAATAAGTAAATGATACATTGTACCGCACTACGGCAGTCGATTGTTCCGGCAATGACGTCAGTAGACGAGGAACGGTACGGGGGGAAACGTTTTGTTTACATGACTATGAGGCAACATCTATATTCTATTAACCTTGTCGTACCATAACCTATGCCGACTACCGCTATCACATTAAACATTCACAATCTTAATTTCGTTGGCGGGACATTTAAACTTAGGCTGGCGCCAACATATATTTTAATTTACATTTTAATACAATTATTTATTGTTTATTGTTTCTTATACAATACGATCTTAACGTTACATTAAAACATAAGTAATTACAGAACTTAAATAGATATATCAGTATCAAAAGTAAGACATTTTGTTAGGTACTTTAACAGTTTAACTTCAAAATTGGAATGATGTACCTAATTGTTCTTAGATTTATGAATTAATTTTAGAGATGAGTCCTGTGAAGTGTGAATATTAAACAAACTGTATATAGGTATAGGAGTTCTCGAAAGTATATGCTTAAAAATACAACTTATGTATGTAGGAATTTATTTATGGTTAATAATTTATCAATCTATGGGTATTTTTCTGAAAAGTAAATCATGACTATTGTTAAGTTTTCCACATTGTTGAATTTTTAACAGTGGAATACATTACAGAACACGATTCCACCATTACCCTTAATAATACTTGGAAAACCAAGTAGGTACACGGTTAAGAAATATTCAAAATAGTCAACAGTTTGTAGGATTTATTCATTAATTAAACAAGACATCAGTTTCACTGAATAGTAGAAAAGGAAAAATCTGGATACAGCCTACTTCAATAAGTAGGAGAAAACAAGGAGTAAATCGTGGTTCAAAAAGGCTACCATCTGGAAGAAGACCAAAAGAATATGTCGCTAAAGGAAAGCCTAAACGACAAGACAATTTATGTAAAAATATATCGAACAACGTAATGAACTCTAAGTGTTCCGGCGAGGAAATAAATAAGAGTGGACAGTAATTTGGTGTAATTGGTTTTATTTGGTTTTATTGGTTTTAATTTATAATTTAATTATAAATTATTATAATTTTATATGTTGCTTGTAGTCTCTGAGTAAGTCTGCCTGGATAGGTCTTACTTCAGAAGCTCCGTTGAACAGACTGCCCGTTTCTTGCTCCGCACTGGCATTTATACCCTGGTCTCGCACTCCACGTCGTTGCAGGAACCGCCCATGAAATGTATGTGGTTGGTGATTGGGCGTGGTTAAATGGCGGTGATAACGCTGGTTGGCCGCTGCTGCTCTCGAAGCCACGCCCACAGCGTTCTGTCGTCGTGTGCTTATTTATTCATTTTTTGACGAATACGCGGGTCATCAATAAGATTCGTTTGAGCAATTATGTAACTGTACATTATTGCAACCGGTGTCCCTTGTGACCGAACCGATCTGTCCCGCGCCGTACATAATATAGAGATCCGGCCGATACAGTCGTACGTCTCCCGACGTCAAATGTGCTTGGTGCAACATTTTATTCGTGACGAACGACTCACGATAGTGCCGACCGACTGTATTCCGGATCTCATCATATTATGCACACAACTAGTTGGCTGACTGCCCAGTGTGATGTCAGTTTTACATAATATATACCATTAAGAAATATTATAGAATAGTTAATTTTATTTAAGAAAAAACACATTGAATAATTAAAGAAAATACTTCGCGTGGCGCGAACACTAAGCGTCATTAACGTTTATACAATAATATTTGTTTTCAAAATAATGTCAGTAGTGTTTTTTTTTTTTTACACTGCAGTATTGTACAGTATTTTAACTTTTAAGTTTCAAGATGTACCAAGATATACATTTTTGCTTTGTAGTTTACAGCAGTTTCAAGGTTGAATGATAGAAGTTAATGTAGGTATTGAGGTATGTATTGATAGGTAAAAAAAAATATAAGTAATATGCAATTTTTTATCTATTATTCTATAATTTATAAAATCCCTAATGTTTTATTGTTCAAAAATTATTTTAAAACATATTCAAACATTTAAATGATTCAGGTTATATATATAAAAAAAAACATACCTATCTGATTTTTAATTATAATATAATATTATAATAGACAACTCCATTTATTTTGTTTAATATTATACTATCTAGCTAAGAATATAATTCTGTTAGCTAGTAGTATATAATACAGTGGAACCTCGATAACACTCGAACCTCTATAAGTCGAATTTTCGATAACTCGAAGGAATACCTTGGCCCCTGGCTTCCAATATATGAAATGTGTGATAAATTTTTTCGATAATTCGAATTTTGCTAACTCGAATTTCTCGATAAGTCGAAGTAATTTTAGTTGAATTTTAGCTTATAACTCGAATTTATATAATAAAATATAATTCGAACAATTACCTATCTCGATAACTCGAAGGTCAAATAACCAAGTACATATGTATATTATTATGAATAACCAAAATCTTAATCGAAAACCGATTACTATTATCAATCGTATCATTACATATACTACTTAAAAGGAACAGTTATAAATTCAACGATATTGTATTATGTAATATGTATGTCTATACCTAATCTATATCTCCGATAAGTTACGTTTATCTACTTTATTTGTATTTATTACTGGTAAAATTATACGTCGATTGAAATACGAAATGTATACGTCGATATTTTATATAATGCTGATACAGCAAATGTTCAGTTTATTTTGTGATTTTGTCAAGTCAAGATGGAAAAACGTAGTTTAAAGTCTCTAACTGTCGGTGATAAAATAAATATTATTGAAGAAGTAAAAAAAGGAGTGAAACTCAAAAAAGATATCGCTAGTGAATTCGTTATTCCTGCTAGTACCTTATCGACTATATTGAAGGATGAAGATTAAATTCTCAAAGCAGTTGATGAAGCCCCCTGCTTACCACGCCGGAAAAGATTTAAAGCATCAAGTTTCCCAGAAATTGAGCATGCTATGACGGAATGGATAAAGCGAGTAAGAGATTATAATTTACCCATATCAGGACCGTTAATTCAAGAAAAAGCAGCAGAGTTCGCAAAAAATGTAGGCCTCACATTTCAAGCTATTTCGGGTTGGCTGGAAAAATGTAAATTGAGGAACGGAATAGTAGAAAAAATCATATCAGGTGACAGTGCCACGGTGTCTGAAGTTGACTGTGAACATTACCGAACAAACATACTACCAAGTTTGTTAAAAGAATACGACTCCAAAGACATTTTCAACGCAGATGAATTCGGTCTCTTTTTCAAGTGTACACCTGACAGAACTTTGACATTCAAAGGAGATACTTGTCACGGAGGAAAAAAGAGTAAAGAACGTGTAACAGTCATGGTAGGTGCTAATATGACTGGAACAGAAAAATTAAAACTACTCGTGATTGGAAAGTCAAAACAACCAAGGTGCTTCAAGAAAAAGAACGTGCAATCGTTACCGGTCACATACGCGTATAACAAAAAAGCTTGGATGTTATCCACCATTTATGAATCTTGGATATTCGACTTAGATAAAAGATTTTTCAACGATAAAAAAAAAGTGTTTCTCTTTGTCGATAATTGCCCTGCACATCCAAAAACACTTTTGCATGAACTAAAAGCAATACGGGTAGTATTTCTGCCACCAAGCATGACATCTAAGTTACAGCCAATGGATCAAGGAATCATAAAAAACATAAAGCATCATTATCGAAGAAGTACAATGCAAAGAAATTTGCGATAAATGGATTCCGGACTTGAGATAGATGACATAAATCTTTTAGAATCAATTGAATTACTGCATAAATCCTGGGGAGCAGTCACACAGTCCACGATTGTAAATTGTTTCCACAAAGCTGGCTTTACAAACGGTATAAATAAGTTGTTTATTTTATTTATATGTTTCTATGATTTGTAATTATGTATTACTTTTGTCTTTTAGAAATCGAAGAAGTCGAACCAGTCGAAGAAGAAACCCCAATTGAGTGGGATCGATACCAGCAGCTTTTTCCTGAGACTAATACAGTTGAATTCCAACATTTTGTTGAGGTGGACTCTAGTGTTATAACAACATACTATCCTACTGATAATGAAATACTGAACGATTTGAAATTCCAAGAAATGCCTAACGAGTCAAGTGGGGAGGAGTCAGTTATTGAAGACGATGGCGAATTGGCTTTACCTAAAACTACTCTTGCCCAGGCATTAGATAGTTTACAGGTTGTACGTAAGTACATTCAAAAACAACAAGAAATTGGAGACGAGATGTTTTCCGCGCTAAACGTTATTGAAAACTTTACAGATAGGTTAAACATTAAGAAACAATCAAAAATATCTGATTTCTTTAAAAAATAGTTCTTTTTTCTACTTAGTCTACTTTATTTATTACATTATACATACTTTTTTTAAATTTTTTATACAATATACATACCTACATAGTACATACATTATACATTTATTAGTAAATACATACATAAATATATAATTAAAAAATTAAAGTCTTTGTGTTTTTAAATAAAAAAATTATTTTCAATAACTCGAATTTCTTTTGCAGATTCAAGTTATCGAGGTTCCACTGTATATGCTTCTTAGCTACATACATAGATAAAAAATGACTACCTATATATAATCAGAAATTACTAAAAAGTGAGGTACTTAAGTAAAGATATTAATAACTAATAAGTGTAGGCGGCACTTGGTTGTATTCAGTATTTTAAGAGGAAGGGGAGATAATTATAAATAAAAAATTCTCACCACCATACCACCAAACGAGCTTCTTATTTATGATTTATTTTTTGTGCACACTTTGTTAAAATAAATGTCCATATTAATATTTAGTAATGTATCACAACCACTAACCACTGAAGGATTATAATTTTAATTATATTTAAAACACTTTTTAAATTAGGTAATTTAAATACTCTCTTGGTTATATTTCTAATTAAAAATCAAATACTTAGTTATTAAAAATACCTAGTTAATTTAAATACTTTTAAAAATTTAAAAAATCATATTTTAGATTATTTTTCACTTGAAACTATTGAAGTATTTCAGAAATAAAATATTATAATATTTTATTTATTTTAACTTTTCAATTTAATATTACAATAGTGCAAAGATAAGTACTAATGACAGTATGACACTTATAATAATATGTGACAAAAAAATTTTAAAATAGTAATTACAAAATCAAAAAAAAATATTATTTTCAATATTGATTCTAATCTAGTCAGAAATAATAATTATCACCTATTTAGTCACTAGATGATAATTATTATTTCATTTTTAACTTTTAAACCTAAAAAAAAAAAATGTTTGATTTACATATTCAAAATTAAAATATAAATTATAGGACTGTAAAAAAGTAAAATGTTTATAATTAAATAGGTTACCTGCCTAATAAATTATGTATTTTCTGAATTATAATAATATTTAAGATTATATAATATATAATTGTGAAGACATTTTTTTATAGTATAATATTTGGCGCGAATTCTAAACGGGCCAATGAAAGCGGGGTATTATAGAGAGGCGCTGGGGCTCTATAGTGTTTGGTAATACGCAGCCCGGTTTCAGAGAGATTCAAACCAGCTAACGGCAGGAAACATGCATACGTAATAACCCTTTAGGCCATGGGTACTTGATGGTAATTGGTAATTCAATGGAAAAAGGTATATTTAAGAATACATATTATAATATAATATTATATTATATTATATTGTATACAATATTACGATTTTCCTAAAATAAATCTTGAATTAATTGATGGTTTTATAAATATTTCAGTCTCAATCGGTCTATATTCTGATGAATATTTATGAAAATGTTTAGGTCTTGATTATATTGGAGATTTTATAACACAAGCAAACCCTATAAATAAAATATGGCCTAATTCATACGGTCTAGAACCTGATATTTTTTTATAAAATAATAGCTACGAACAAACTAATGATTTATACACAAGGTTTTATAAAAAATATTAAAGGTATTATTTCTAATGTAAATAGTAAAACTGAATTAAAGGGAAATTATTCAATTGAGCATTTAAATAGCTTATTCCTTTCGTAAATAAAGTTGGAAAAAAATGGTAATTATATTAAAATAACAACAACAGATTATTGTTCATTTGATCAAAATTTGAATTTAAGTTTAGGAAGATTTGATAAAGATACAATATATACACTTTATGGAGAAAATTCATCATTAAATATTAGAAGTGCATTGTAATATAATTGAAGAATCTACTACACATTATATTAATGAGCTATCTCATTATGGTGAAGAAGTTTTATTTTTATTTCAATATAATTCTAATAAAACGTTAAATCAGCCTTCTAAAATTATATATAGAGCAGTAAGTAAAAATCGATTTCAAAATATAAAAATGTATTGTTGTTCTTGATCTAATGAAAAAATAAATATGTGGAGGGCAGCTTTTGATTCCTTGTTAAATTTTCAAGTTAAAATATTTTTATTATTAAAGTGTTAAACGATTTTTCACTTAATTTTAATATATTTAAAAAATGTCATCAATTATTCCTCTTTCAATATCAAACTTATACACTGAAATAAAACAAATATAACAAACTGTTTCATCAGGTAAAGTTTGACCGAAATCTACGTTTAAAATTACTTTACTGTTGGATATTGCAATTTCATTGAGGTGTCTCGTCATGTTAACAACAAAAAAATGTCTATTTTTTCTAAATTGAGATTTATCTAAATACATTAATGGATTTTTTTCATATGATTTTTAATAGGTTTTTTTCACTCATTTGATTGACAACATTTTATATCATTAAAATCTTGATTTTACAGTTCATTAGGATATATTTTTCCATTTACTTCAAATGAATAATTTACAACATTACAATGATCCAAATGACTAGCATTACTATCTTGATTGACTAATCTATCTGTTTAAAAAAAAACACCAAACAAGGGTTGTTTATTATTTCGATTATTATTTGTTAAATCTAATCTTATCTTTTTCCTATAATATTTCTTACTTCAATACATTGCCATTTTTTAAAATCTAAAATACATTTTTTTTGAATTAATTCATCAACTATTTGAATTTTTGAACTATTTGAATTTTTGTTATTTCATCATATTCTAGTGTTGGAATTTGAACTTTTAATTCTAAAATATTAATTTTACCATGTTTGCTTTAGTATTTTTTGTCTCTGCTGTAGCTTCAGTGTTTTTTTCTAGAATCAACGCATCATCATCAGTATTTCTTGTAAAAATTATTTCAAATCTAGCATTATAAAGGGGACATTTTATATTTTTCATCGACCCCAAACCGACGTGTGATAAAGGAATGATGAGCTCACCACTTCCTCCCCCCCCCCTTAATTTTTAGATTGAAATCCTGAATTTTATGTGGGGCTGTTTCTATCAACAGCATAAATCATATAACTTTTTATTGTACTTGATCTTCCTACAAACTCAATTTCATCTATAATTTTGTTATTTAATTTAATTGCAAATTTTTTGAAACAAAAATGCTCCATTATTATCAGATATCATAACATTAGATTTTGATGGATATTTAGCACCATTGTCTTGTACATAATCAAATGTTATATAAAAATTTTAATTTTTAATATTCAGAAATCTATCTTTACCATCTACTATAACTATTGTATTTCGGTTAGGTTAGCCCCTATCTTGGGTATATACTCGTGGACGATTTTCCTCAAGATAGTATCGGCGTTGGCTTTTTTGATTGGGTACAACTGTATGAACTTGGAAAATACATCTAGCACGGCAAGTATGTATTTTGCACCTCGCTGTCCCCTTGGTAGTGGTCCCATGAGGTCCAAGGATACTAGCTGCAGCGGTTTGTCCGGCAGTATGCTAATAGTTGGTCCCCTTGCCACTTGATTATCATATTTTGACTTTTGACATCTATCGCATGTTTTGACTATTCGTTTAATAGTCCTATACATGTTGACCATTTTATACTGAAGTTTGAGGATTTGATAGACCTTGGATGTACCCATGTGTCCGTATCTCTCGTGTGTCTCTTGGACAATGGCTTGGTTCATCGACTGTGGTATCATTACTTGGTATCTACCATGTTTGTTATTTGTAAAGAGCAGTTCTTTGAATATGAAGAAGTGTTGGTTTTTTTTGCTTGCTATTTGTAGGAAAATTTTCTTCAATTTCTCGTCCCCTTGTTGGAGTTCGCGGAGACGGTCGAACTGTTCCATTAGTGTTGGGCTGTAGTCCATGAGGGTGAGTTTGTTTATGGTGATTTGCAGTTTGTTCCTCCCCAAGTGGTCATCTGGTTTTTGCGGGTATCTGGTGTGTGTATCTGCACCGATATTGTCTTTCCCTGGTATGTGTTCAATTATTAACTGGTATTCCTGCAACTTTATAGTCCACCTAGTTAATCGTGCGTTGAGCAGTTGACAACTATTTAAAAATGTCAGTGCCTGGTGATCAGTAAGTAGGTGCGTTTCATGGCCTAGGATGTAGTTTCTAATTTTTTTACATGCGAAGACGATGGCGAGTAGTTCTAATTCAGTGGTGCCATAATTCCGTTCAGCCGTGCGACTGATGAAACTGAGGGTTTGATGGTGTCCTTCTTCGGTTTTCTGAAATAGTTCGGCGCCGATGTAGGTGTTGGACGCTTCTGTACTGATGTAGAATTTTTTGTTAAAATCTGGGTAGTGAACAATGATGTCTTCGAGAAATTGTACTTTGATTTCTTCGAATGCTTGTTGTTGTGTAGTGCCCCATTGCCATGATGTTCCTTTTTTGATGAGCGCACTAAGTACTGATGTTTTTTCCGATAAGTCACGAATAAACTTTCGGTAGAAATTGATAAATCCAAGAAAAGCTTGTATTTGTTTCTTATTCTGTGGTGGTTGGACATTTTGTACAGTCTGTATTTTTTCCGGATCCATGGTGATTCCTTTTTCTGATATCACGTGTCCGAGAAAAATGATTTTTTTGCGGAGGAAATGAGATTTTCGTATGTTGATTTTCACAATGTACTCGGTAAATTTGGTAAATATGGCTTCTAGGTGGTCCATATGTTCAATAAAACTGTTTGAGGTAATATGCAGATCATCGACGTAGATGGCTACAGATTTTAAAATGTCGGGTCCTAACACTTGATCGAGTATTTTTTGAAATTCAGCAACGGAATTTACAAGACCAAATGGTAAGACTTTATATTGGTAATTTCTGCCCTTATGGAGAAATGCAGTAACTTCACGGCATTCTTTCTTCAATGAACATTGCCAGTATCCGGAGGTGAGGTCGATAGAACTGAGGTACTTGACTCCCTTAAATTTGTTCATTATATCATCTATGTTCATGGGTCGCTCGCGGTCAGGTACGATGCGGGTATTGATTTTTCGGGCGTCTAGACATACTCGTACATCGCCATTTTTCTTTTCTACTCCGACCATAGGTGATGACCACGGTGAATTTGAGCGTTTAATGATATCCAAATCCAACATGCGTTGAATTTCTTGGTCTATTTTTATGGCTTTAGACACAGGAACTGGATAAGGTTTTTGATAGATGGGTGTGCCGGGTGTGACCCTGATTTGACACTCTAAGTTTTTTATTTTTCCTGGACAGTCGGAAAATACCTGGTGATATTTTTCCATCAGTGTGTTGAATTTTTCTTGCTCGTCTTGACTAATGATAATTGAGTTGTCTTCATAATTTCGTTCCGATAGCGTAATTTCCCTTATGCTGACATTGTGATATTGGTTTGGGCATTTGTTTTGAAAATGGTACTGAGTAGATTATATGATCTACTTCTAGTTGTACGGTATGACTGCTGAAGTTGATCTGGGCGTTGTGTTGGTTCAATATATATGCTCCAATGATCCCTTTTTCATTCAGTCCTTCCACTTGAATAAAGTTAGCGTGTATTACCGCTGGGCTGAGTTGACATTTACAAAATATTTGTTTTGATATTTTGCATATCTGTTTTCCTATGGCATTACTGATTCTTATACCATTTATTGGAAGTTGTGGAATAGTGGGATCCTTTTTTATGATGGTGTCCACTATTTCCTTGGTCAATACGCTGATTGTGGCTCCGGTGTCTACTAATAGCTCCACCTCCTCACCTTCAATAACACATTTTATGTATGGGCTGTAAGATTCTTCCTTACTCTGTATTTTGTTGATTTGATGCGAAGTTTCGCTGACGTCATTGGTGGCACTGGAAACGACTCGATTGATTTGTTGTCGGGTGTCACGTGGTTGTTTTGGTTGTTGTGATTGTTGTGGTTGTTGTGGATTTTCATCGCGATTTTTCCAACGGTTGTTTCGTGGCTGATTGTTGCCCCGCCGTTGTGGTCGGTGACTCCAGTCATTTTGTGGAACTCGGTGACTCCAGGTGTTTTTATTTTGATTGTTGTTGTTTTTCATAGTGTTATTTTCTGTTGTTGATGATGTCGGCTTATCCCGACGGCTTTCTTCCGTACCTAGTACCTTCATTGCATTTATTACTGATTTGTCTGGTAAAGATACTAGTATTGCTCGGAGATAACCACGATAATGATTGGCAATGTTACTTACAATCTCTTCCTCTGAAAGTTCAGGTACTTGCAAGTGACGTAACTTTGATGCCCACTGCGAGAAATGTTCCCGGTATGTGACATTGTCCGGTATCTGTGTGGTGTTGAGACAATTACTCCATGTTTGGATTTGTATTTGCCTTGACCAAAACTCGTCGATAAATGCATCTCGGAAATCTGCATAATCCCGTATTTGAAATTTGATTGTTGAGTACCAATTACTGGCTGCATTTTTCAAACAGTCGCGTATAATAATCAATCTTTCTTCTCGGTTCATTTGTTTCACTTTAAAATATTCTTCCAAATTTTGTAAAAACTCTATGGGGTGCAGGTCTTTACTGTTGGCGTGGAATGTCGGTTTTGATATTTCAATATTTGAATTTCTTCGATCGTCGTTGATTACATGTGCACTTTGTTTTTGATCGATGAACATTTTTCTTAAGTTTTCTATGTTATTGAGATTTTGTTGTTCTAAATTTCGCATATCTCTGAAATGGTCTTCATTATTTTTTCCAATATCAATTTTGTATTGTTCTTCAATATTATTACATTTTTCTTCGAGTTTATTAATTTTTTCTAATAACTGATTGACTAAATATTGACTGTTGTGTTCTACTTCGCGTTGGAAAGTTCGGAACGTTTCTTCGGTGATGTTTTTCCTCGGCGGCATTTTTTTTTTTTTTTTTACAGATGTAGTTTTCTTCTCTTTTTACCGACGTAGAAAATTTTCACTTGTAAATCTTGGGGTTCGAGGTAGAATTTTCTTCTTTATCGAGCCGTGCGGTTGGGCGCCATTGTAATAAAAATGATTAAACACTGAGACAAGGTTTTGTGGTTCAACAAATTATTAACAGTTTATTGAAATATATTGTGTTAGTTATTTGTACAATATTTTCTTTTTGTTTTTATTCAAATCGTTTAACACGATGTACATTTAAAAATACATATAACAAGGAACAATGTTTATATAATTTTATTATAATCTGACTCACGGTTTGTTTGAATACTACTTAATGTGGTAGTAGTTGACTTTTTGAAATATACGGTGTCTGGTCTGTTCACGGCAACTAGTCTGTATGTACTATCGGCAACGGTGAACTATGTTGATAGCGGGTCGGCGGCGTTTCGACAGCGGTGACACTTATTCGCGATGTATTATGCGGGTATCCGAATAGGTGCACGGCGGCCACGTTATTTAATGACTACGATTTCGTGTTGGTACCTACTTACGACGGTGCGTAATATTATATAATGACCGTTAATCTGATACAGCGGTATTCAATACGGACGGCAGCGTTTTGGCGGCGGCGGTCTCGTATAACGGCGGTATCTTGATATTTATAATTGTACTGTATGTACCTATTAATTTAGGTCCCAGATACAAGTGTGGGTGTGCGGATAATAGGTTGGGCGGCGGCGGCGACGGCTCGGCGTCCACGACGGTAACGGCAATTTACGGGGGGGATGCTAACGACGAGTCTATTCTGTATGCTGTTTGGACCTGAAGAGGCCCCAGATACAGAAGAGAGTTTTAACGGTACACTATGACGGACGGGACAACGGCGGACTATCGCGGCGTAAAGGCGAAACGAAACTCGATACCCGTTTGCGCTGTTTGTACCCAAGGTGGGCACCAGACACAACGACGGGTAGACGGCGGCGGTATAATGCTGTTTGAACTCGAGGTGAGCTCCAGACACAATACGAAAAGACTATGCGGTCGGACGGATGACTGTTGTTTTTGGTGGCTTCACCTGGGTCTATTTACTACATACCCTGGTGACTGCTGCATGGTATATTGTTGATTTACTCATACAACCTCATGGTAGTATTTGTTGGTAGGTTTTGACTTTTATGGTATCGTCCGGGCTGTGCTCGACTCTTCCCATGTGACGGTACATGTTATACTACTTACATTGGTGTTAGACGTTAGTTAGTAGTTTTAAAGGTCTAAATGTCGCTGGTACGCACCATACTAAAAGGACTGCGCGTACCGCGACATCTAGTGCGTTTTCTAGGCATGCGGTTTCGAACAGAATATTACATTTTAGTTCTTACTTTGTCGACGGGTGGCGCGTCGTTCATGAATATCATGATATGGACGGTTCTGTCTCGTTACATTTAATAAAAATTTTACATTTAAAAATATAAAGCAGATAAAAATATTAATATAAATATAATATAAATAATAATACAAATATCGATAATAGCAGGGCTTGAAATCGATTAATATCGATAAAAATCGAAAAAAAAAATATTAGAGAACAGCTGGTCCGATTTGTCTCAATTTTTTTTAAGATGTTCGTAATTAATAGGTGAAGGTTTTTACGAAGGAAAATTTTTAAAAAGTCAACTGAATAATTAGAAAAACTGCAATAACTATTTATTGATGTCTGGGATTTGAACTCGATACCGTTGTCTTTATTTACTCTATGGTGTATTATATTATATTGGTTGCTATTGGTTAATCAGGCATGTTTGTTGATTTGTAGTATTATTATTATTTGTAAATATATCTTATATATAAATGAATGACGGTGTGTAGATTAGACCTATGGGAAGAAGATACGCTAATTTAAAAAGGGTTAAATTTGGTTTTTTTTATTCATCGGATTTTAGTACGGTTAGGTTAGGTTAGGATTTATAGGTATGTGGAATTAAGTAAAAACGTCAACCTTGGTATAACTTTGGTACTTTTTGAGTTGAAACATACACTTACGTACAAACAGCACGGGGTCCGCGATCGACCACAGGTAGATTGCCTACCTGATAATATACTGCTGCGAAACAGAATTTTTATTCCGGGCAACAGAAAAGTTAAGATAAATCTTGAACATCATACACCGAGTATTAAATAACGCATTGAACAATGTTTGAGTCATATAGAGTTGGTACATTTAACGGGAAACGAAGTGCACGGGATCAGCTAGTATGATGTATAATAGAATAATTATAATGTAAATATATATAATTAACATAATGTGATGTCTAAAACAATCATTTTTAACCACGCCAATGATTAAAATCATTGTCAGTCCTAAGCCTGTAAGTGGGAAGGAAAATGAGTGTTAGCCCTAACCCCTTCAAATGCCCAAGTGCAATTCGATCACTACCTGGTTTTTACCCGAGTGCAGTTCGACCACTACCTGGTTTTTACCCGAGTGCAGTTCGACCACTACCTTTTTTTTACCCGAGTGCAATTTGACCATTTGTTTGTAGGTAATAAGTGCAATTCGACTATCCCGACTCAATTTGCCACTGGACGTCAATGTTTAATAAAGGTGCTTAAGGGCTATGCCCCCCCCCAAAAAAAAAACCTAGGACATACAATTTTAAAATGCTATATTGCAATGTTCTGCTTGCCTTTAATATAATATTCAGTCCCCCAAAGTCAAAAGTTGAAATTGCGCCTATGGGTAAGAACAATCATTTAATTCAGAACATTATATGCTTATAACAAGAATACCAAAATAAATTATAAATTAAGATTGCTATAAGTTAATAAAATATTACAAAAAAATATGAGGTAAACTAATGCTCACTTCAATTAACCCTGAACCACACCGTGGACCAAGGTTTTTAAGAAGCCATTGATCATACCAATTTTGTACACCGCGGTATGTTGGGTTTATAGCACCATTAGCATAATTTTTCTTATTAAAATCATCATTTGTGAAATTTTGTGGATTCAATTATTCCCATACTATTAATATTTACTATAACTATTACATTTATATTTTTTTTTTGTATTTTTTCTAAATGCATATTAAAATGTAAATATGTTTTGTACAAATACTAATTTTTGTTAGAATAACTAAATAAATGCATAAATAAAAAAGGTGGGCAAGTGGGTGTCGCTCTGCTGTACAGTAGGTTACAAGTGGGTCACTGTATAATGGATGGTATTAAATTTGAATTCAATGATATAATATCATTGTATAAGAAAAACGATTCTGAGCGGTGACGGTATGTCAGTCTATGTATAAGACATATTATATACATATCTATGGTATTAAACAAAAAATTGACCTATAATAGGTACCTATAATAAATTCCAAATTAATCATATCACAATATCCATTAGATACTTATAACGCGTTATACATCAACAAAAACCGTGATACTATCATAGATATATAATAGTACACTTTAGAAGTTTCAAGTACCCACGAATAATATTATTCAATCACAACAAAATAACTAAAATAGTTATTCTAGGTTTTTTAATATGTAATTTCGTCCAAATTTGAATTTAAAATGTCTGTAAAAAATAAGTGTGTTTATATATTTTTTAGATTTTTTGGTTACAGTATGAATTATTTAAGAGAATCTTTGTTTTAAATTTTCAACTCTTAGTTATAAAAACTGAACATTTTATAATTTTTTAATTCCAACGATTGATAATTTTCGAGATTTTGATAAATTTTGTCAAAATTCCAACTTTAAATGCTTATAAAAAAAAATAGTGCCTATGTATTTTAATATTTTTCAACTGATATTGTAACAATATATCAGGAGCCTTGTATTAAATTTTAACACTTTTTGGCCCAACAGATAAAACTTTATTGATATTTATAGAAAAAAAAACTAAAAAAATTGAAAGCTGTAAATGTCCATATGAGTCAAAATATTTTCAAAATTGTATGGTGTATAGAAAATGCTAATTTAAACATTCAGTAAAATTTTCATGTATCTACAGTTGTTCGTTTTTGAATTGCAACAAAATAAAGAAATCGCTACATGAGTAATCGAGTGAATATCCAATGTTGTAAAAATTTGAATTTCAAACGCTCATAAAAATTTAATTTGACTGTCCGGTAGAGATTTTTTTATTGATATAGGTAGATAATCTTATAAGGAATATTGTGTTTCATTTTCAAATCTTAGATTTAAAAAGAAAATTTTTACGAATTCTTAACTCAAAATAATTTGCTAATTTTCGTGATTTTTCCATATTTTGTCAATTTTTGAACTTTAAATGCTTATAAAAAAAAAAAATGTGACTAAGGATTTTTAATATTTTTCATCTGCCTTTGAAACAATATATTAGGAGCCTTCTATTAAATTTTCAAGCTTTTGCAACCAACAAATAATATTTTATTGATATTTTTAGGAAAAAAACTAAAAAAAAAATGGAAAATGAAAATGTCCCTAAACAGTTCAAAATATTTTGAAAATGTTATCGTGTATAGAAAATGCAAATATAAACAACCAGTGAAAATTTCATGCATATACGTTCATTTGTTTTAGAGTTACACCAATAACCAACATTTATTTTTTGGAAAACCAATTTTACGTAAAAATTCCCGTTTTTCCTTAATTGTTATGTTGTTTTTCCCGGCGCTTGTGAAAACTACTGGAAAATTTATACTTTTGACCCCCCATAGTACCAACTAGATTCACTTTCCTATCAAAAAAGCTACTGATGAAGAAAATCCAAGCACTTTTACTGTCCTAAAACGTGATGACAGACACAAAAAAAAATAAAAAATATAAAAACACACATCATTGTAAAACCAATACATTCATCGCTCCGCTCAGAATCTAAAAAAATGTTAAATACATATTATTTGTATTGTTTTTGTATACACAATAGGTACGCCTGACACCGGGTATTATTTTTTTCATAGTGTGTTACTTGTATAGTGTTACTATACAACCATCGTTTGCTGCTCAGCGGCTGCAGCTGTGAAATTAGCCACCGGTCGCTGCGTACTGAGTGAGGGAATTTACGGCGGTGACTAGGTGGTAGAGTAGGAGAACTTTGGGTACGAAACCGCGGAGCTCGATCATTTGGATGCGCAACTCAGTAGCGCAAGCGAGTAGCGTTCTACTGGCGGCCGGACTATAGACAAAATTATGGTTTTAAGTATATTTTAGTTGTCATAGATACATATAGTAAGTACGTATGGCTTGAAGCGTTGAAAAATAAGACATCGAAATAATGTACAAAAGGTATGTTTAATATATTGAAAAAAGCTCATCCGAAATTATTACAGACAGATAATGGTACAGAATTTTATCATATTCAATTTCAAAATTTAATGAAAAAATATAAAATTAAACATTACAGTTCATACAGTGTTATCAAGTGTTAATTTGCTGAACGTGTTATACAAACTCTTAATAATATGTATAGTCATTTTACTGCTACTGGTACATGAAATTGGTATAATACACTATCAAAAATTACACAAAATTATAATAATACAAAACATAGAACAATCAAATGTACACCGAATGGAGCTCGAATGGATACAAACAATTTTAAATTTAATACACAAATAAATGATAGATTATATAATCTAAAATTTAAAGCTAATGACAAAGTAAGAATATCTAAGTATAAACATATATTTAGTAAAGGATATACACCAAATTGGACAACGGAAATATTTACAGTTTCAAAAGTTTTACACACAAATCCAGTAACTTATCAACTAAAGGATGAATCAGACAATATAATCTTAGGTGGTTTTTATGAACAGGAAATTAAATTAACTGATTTTCCAAACACGTTTCTCATTGAACGTATTGTAAAAAAAGTTGGGAATAAAATGCTTGTTAAATGGTTAGGTTTTGATTCATGTCAAAATGCATGAATAACATCATCAGATATTTTAAAATATTTTTTTTTATGTATAATATTTTGTTAATTTTTTTTTTAAATAAAATAAAAAATTTAAGTTTTTTTAAGTTGAATTAATTATTTCACATGATCTCCTGATCCTCAATAGTCTGTTTGGTTAACCTAATGTATCCACAATCGATAAAAGATAAAAAGCGTCATCTAGTGGTAAATGAATCAATGAAAATAATAATACTGTTGTATTTTGTTCCGCTAGATAACGCTTTTATAATAAACCATTAAGTTTATAGTGACCATAAGCTAAAGTATTTATTCCGTCATCCATTATATAACGTTTATCATCGTTTGCACTTAGAACAAGTTTGTTCATTGTGTTCGAATGAACAACATGTTTATTTGATTGGATAAAATTCATTTTTCTATGAGTTTGTTCATCCTTGAGAGTTCTATGGTTTATTTTATATACTAATTTTAGTATATCCATATAATTATTAAATTGCATGTGATTTTTAATTATATATTTCTTTACACCTTTTGCCTTTTTTTTCAGTACCATCTACAGTTTTATAGGCATATAATTTCGGTCTCAATTATACGAATTCTTTAATTATAATTGATTTCATTTCGTCCTTAAAAACCCTGGTTGATTCATATGAAGTTCACTAAAACAACAATGGTCTTTTGGATAATTAGATGTGTCAAAATATGGTAATAAACTATTTTTTAAATCGTCAAAAAAATTTGTTGTTTGGATAGCATATATTAGGGAATCAGTATCCGAATATAAAGAACTAATTTTCTTACCATACCTTTTCTTCATGACATTATAATGGAAGTAATACATGCATGTTTTCGGAACGTTGAAAATTGCAAATCCTACATAAATTGCCTTATCGAATTTAATTGTCTCTTTATGCTGATGAATGGCCATGAGATTCTTAGAGTATAGTTCTGTCTTTAAAACTAGTTTTTGACATTAATTTCCTTGCTTTTTTTTTTTTGAAGAAACCAGTTTTATAGAAGTTCTTGCTCGAACATTCTCCATACATTTACTAAAAACGATATAAATTAACAACTTCCAGAAATCCTTCTCAAACTCGTATTTTGCTAGTACTCTCATAGATATACATAATTTAATGTATGATGCCATCCATTTACTTTGAGAAAAGCGGATAGCTCTATGCATTTTCGTTACTACAATACCATTCGCGATCGCCTGTTTCAAATTTTTATAATGAACTATATAATTTTTTTTTAATGATAGTGTAGTAAGTCATTTTTTAACTTTGGAATTTGGTGGACTTTCAATCAAAGGTAAAAATAGAAAATCGTTATGATTTTTATGCAGATGTTTAGGATCCTCAATATCAACTTCTAATATATATCCAACTTTAGAATCATCAGCAATTTTGCATCATCAGTTATACTTCAGTTCACATCCGAACAAGTCCAACACCACTCAACTTGCAGCCAGCCTTCAGCAGCAGTTCCTCAAACAGCCGTATTCACCGCTCTCAACAGGGCATCAGCGCCCACGGTTCACACCCGAACCGTCACCTAAACAGCCGTTCTCACGGCTCTCAACAGGGCACCAGCGCCCACAGCAAGCCGCCGCGGAAGCTACGTCGACGTCAACACAAATCCGCCGTTTTCACCGCTCTCCGACAGGGCACCAACGCCCACAAGTAAGCCGCCGCGGTTTATCATCACCAACACTGCTCTTAAATTTCTACCGAATAACATTCTACTTTCCTTAACACAAATTATAAATTGCTCCCTCAGAATTTGCTACTTTCCACGTGCTTGGAAAAAAGCATAAATAATTTCCATCCCCAAGCCGGGTAAAGATCACAAACTTCCCGAAAATTACCGACCTATCGCTCTACTCTCCTCCATATCGAAAATTTACGAACGAATCATCCTCTCTCACCTTCAAACCAATCAAAATCCGCCCAGAACAATTTGCTTTCAGACCTGAACACTCTACCACTCTACAACTGACCAAACTTACTCACCAACTTAGTCAGAACTTTAACGAAAACGTTAACACCGCCTCCATTTTCCTTGACGTGGAAAAAGCCTTCCACCGGGTCTGGCACGTCGGTCTCCTCTACAAACTGTCCCAACTCAACATCTCGACTGAAATCGTTAAAATCATCGAATCCTTTCTCACTGACCGCACTTTTGTCACAAAAATCGAAGACTCATTATCGTCCACCAGACACATACTCGCAGGCGTCCCTCAAGGATCCTGCCTTTCACCTACTCTCATACTTGTACTTACATTAACGACATACCTACAACTTCTAAAGCTCACCACTCACTATTCGCTGACGACACTATGTTCTTAACTTTCGACAAAAACCCGAAACGTGCAACCATACAATTACAACACCAACTCAAACCTAGCTACCACATGGTTTCATCGCTGGAAAATCAAAATAAACCCTACCAAAATAATAGGTATTCTTTTCGGACGTTCCAATACTACTCACATCCCACCACTACTACTCGACAACCATCCAGTGACTTGGTCCAATCATGCCAAATACCTCGGCGTTACAATAGGGCGCAAACTCACCTTCGACAAACACGTTCTAGACATCACCAAAAAAGCCACTCGCGTTCGCGGAATCCTTTACCCCATTCTCAACCGTTCTAGCCCTGTCCCAAAATCTTCAAAACTCAATATTCTAAAACTCTACGTCTCTCCAATTCTTTCTTATGCTGGCCCCTCTTGGGCACCTTTCATCGGTCCCTCACATTGGAGACGTATCGAATCTGTTCAAAACATCGGCATTCGCACGATAACAGGTATGCCCACTATCGTTAAAAATTCGGTCCTTCTAAAATCAGCAAATTTCAAGTCAATCAAAAATTCTATGGATAGCCAATCCAAATCGATGTTCTACAAAAACTCTTTCTCTACTCATGCCCACATCCGACTCTTAGGGAAATCTCACACCCCACCAACCACAAAGTGTAGAATCAAACCCTACCCTTTGACATGGGTTGACCAACAAATTTAAAACCACCTTCTTAAACATCCATCCACTAGTAGAGGCAAAAGCCTGGCATAGTTTCACGGCTTAGCCATCCCCCCAAAGCAAAGCAAATCAGCAATTTTGGTTACATCTATGTTGAGATCGTCAACCCATTCAAATTCTTTAAAAGGTAATTCTGTTAACATAGACTTCCCATACAAATTCACACAGTCGAGATATGTAATCCATGTGATTGGTTCATTCGAATTAAAGTCCAATCTTTCGATATTTGGTATGTTTGCTTTGACATATCTTTTAGTTGATTGGCAAATACCACCTCTAATTGACTTTTTGAAGAGAAGCAACATGTTATAATCCATTAACCTTGATAATTTGACCTTGGTATAATTCAGCATACAGTCAAAAGCAAACCCGGGAGCAGTCATATAATGAGCAGGATCTAGTTCAAGAGTAGACAAACATAAGTCTCTAAATTTTTAGAACACGTCAGCTAGTATGACAACATCAGTTTTTAAATAAAGATGCTTTATTCACCCAAAGTCATTATATCAAATGTATGCCATATATTTTCAGCATGTATATAATCATCATCACTAATTCCCTCGTCTGTTAAAGAGTTATAAAATTCTAGCTTTGATGCTAAAAAAGTATCATCTAGTTTACTTCAACTATCGACATATTCATAAGGGAAGACTCTTTTTCGTGTAACTAAATCTAGTGCTTTCGTAGAAAATATTTTAAGAGTTTCTCTAAATCTCGACTTATCTTCAGATAAATTTTCTGCAAGTTTACTTAATGACTCACTAATAAAACGGAATGTATCAACAAATTGTATACTACATTTGTATGCGATTTCCTTGCTAAAGGATATATATTTTTCTGATGAATTATTAATAACTTGAATATTGTGATCATCGCAACCGAGTTCTCGAATTATGAAATGACTATCATATGATAAATTATGAATGAAAATTGGAATGAATGACGGATTAGTTATTTGAAAATTACATTCGAGACAAAGACATTGTCTATATTCATCAGTAAAATGACAGTGATCTCGAACTTTAATTAAATTATTTTTTTTTAAATGTTTTGAACATTTTTCACATCATTTAATTCTTTGAAAATTTGTTTCTTCTTTTTCAGTTAATTTATTCATTGGTATATTAGTTTCGTAATGTATTTTCATATTATTTCCGATATCAATCATATTTTCCATACATTTTTTAGCTGCATTTTCACCTCTATGAATCACCTTTCTAGGAATTTTAAACTGTTTTACTAGCTCTTTTAGTATAATATCATAGTTAACTTTTACCTAAAACCCATAACTCATAATTTCATGCAAATATGTAACATGTGTTTTTTTTCACAACTCTGAATGAATTCATTAGGTTTTTTAGGAGTTAAAATACATTCGAAGTCTGCATAAATAACAATTGGTATCATTTTAGTTTTTTTTATAATTTTTAAAATAAATAAATACGTCATCTCCCTCTTCAAACATTATAGGTCTAACTAATTGGTTCTTTCTACAATTATGCTGATGTTCAATCAATCCTTTCATACCCCAAAGTTTGCTCTTACATGGATTATTCCTGAAAGTAGTAAAAAATCTTTTACAGATAATTAGCTTGGAACAGTTTTTCGTTTTCCGACTTCTAACGAATCATGAAAAATTTTTTATATAACAGTAATGCGATGTTTCATCATTATTAAACAAAAATAGATCAAAATGTTTTTTTATTTCAGTATCACATATATGCAGAGGAAAAAAATGTTCTTTATCATTTAAACTATAAAGATTAATTGACACATCGTTTAAACGTTAAATTTTTTTCATCTGACTGATTGGTGTTGGAAAATCAATACATTTAAAATCTAAACCACTTTTTTTTTCTAACATTTTAAAATATTTTTTATTTAAATAAGTTTTATTCGAACGATTATCAAATTTAGATAGTATTGAATATTTAAAACATTTATCATCGTTATTTTTTACATTTATAATTGCTTTTTTATCTTTCATATATTCAGGTAGATCTATAAACGTTTATCCCCTGAGAGGATTCACTATATTAATTTTTAATTGTAATACATCTATAGTCTTAAGGGACCACCCAGATCCTTTCGCTAAAAACTGGTCTTACTCGGATAATAATTTATCGAACATCCTATTTAATAATTTATTGAAATCGGATGAATTACATGCAAGTGAATTAGAAGTGTTGAATGCTATGTCCTGAACTTCTTGAGTAATTCGTTCGTATACACTATCAACATGTAAATTTGTCTATGTATAGATGATTGTAAACATGATTGTTGTATCTTTAAAATTAATTTATCTCTAACATATTTTTTTTTCATAAATATGATAATAGTATTAATTCTAAATTATTATAAAAAAATTATTAATACAATAAGAAATTACACAGATTCTAATTCTCTTAACCGATTGCTTAGTTCTGTTAACTGACACTAAAGATCTGCTTTACATTCTCTTGAATAGTCTTGGAATCTATTATGTTCATTTATCAACTCAATTTTTAAATTTAAATGTTTCTTCATACTATAATTAATTTTAGATTCTGAGCGGAGCTATGAATGTATTGGTTTTACAATGATGTGTGTTTTTATATTTTTTATTTTTTTTTGTGTCTGTCATCACGTTTTAGGACCGTAAAAGTGCTTGGATTTTCTTCATCAGTAGCTTTTTTGATAGGAAAGTGAATCTAGTTGGTACTATGGGGGGTCAAAAGTATAAATTTTCCAGTAGTTTTCACAAGCGCCGGGAAAACAACATAACAATTAAGGAAAAACGGGAATTTTTACGTAAAATTGGTTTTCCAAAAAATAAATGTTGGTTATTGGTGTAACTCTAAAACAAATGAACGTATATACATGAAATTTTCACTGGTTGTTTATATTTGCATTTTCTATACACGATAACATTTTCAAAATATTTTGAACTGTTTAAGGACATTTTCATTTTCCATTTTTTTTTTAGTTTTTTTCCTAAAAATATCAATAAAATATTATTTGTTGGTTGCAAAAGCTTGAAAATTTAATAGAAGGCTCCTAATATATTGTTTCAAAGGCAGATGAAAAATATTAAAAATCCTTAGTCACATTTTTTTTTTTTATAAGCATTTAAAGTTCAAAAATTGACAAAATATGGAAAAATCACGAAAATTAGCAAATTATTTTGAGTTAAGAATTCGTAAAAATTTTCTTTTTAAATCTAAGATTTGAAAATGAAACACAATATTCCTTATAAGATTATCTACCTATATCAATAAAAAAATCTCTACCGGACAGTCAAATTAAATTTTTATGAGCGTTTGAAATTCAAATTTTTACAACATTGGATATTCACTCGATTACTCATGTAGCGATTTCTTTATTTTGTTGCAATTCAAAAACGAACAACTGTAGATACATGAAAATTTTACTGAATGTTTAAATTAGCATTTTCTATACACCATACAATTTTGAAAATATTTTGACTCATATGGACATTTACAGCTTTCAATTTTTTTAGTTTTTTTTTCTATAAATATCAATAAAGTTTTATCTGTTGGGCCAAAAAGTGTTAAAATTTAATACAAGGCTCCTGATATATTGTTACAATATCAGTTGAAAAATATTAAAAATACATAGGCACTATTTTTTTTTATAAGCATTTAAAGTTGGAATTTTGACAAAATTTATCAAAATCTCGAAAATTATCAATCGTTGGAATTAAAAAATTATAAAATGTTCAGTTTTTATAACTAAGAGTTGAAAATTTAAAACAAAGATTCTCTTAAATAATTCATACTGTAACCAAAAAATCTAAAAAATATATAAACACACTTATTTTTTACAGACATTTTAAATTCAAATTTGGACGAAATTACATATTAAAAAACCTAGAATAACTATTTTAGTTATTTTGTTGTGATTGAATAATATTATTCGTGGGTACTTGAAACTTCTAAAGTGTACTATTATATATCTATGATAGTATCACGGTTTTTGTTGATGTATAACGCGTTATAAGTATCTAATGGATATTGTGATATGATTAATTTGGAATTTATTATAGGTACCTATTATAGGTCAATTTTTTGTTTAATACCATAGATATGTATATAATATGTCTTATACATAGACTGACATACCGTCACCGCTCAGAATCGTTTTTCTTATACAATGATATTATATCATTGAATTCAAATTTAATACCATCCATTATACAGTGACCCACTTGTAACCTACTGTACAGCAGAGCGACACCCACTTGCCCACCTTTTTTATTTATGCATTTATTTAGTTATTCTAACAAAAATTAGTATTTGTACAAAACATATTTACATTTTAATATGCATTTAGAAAAAATACAAAAAAAAAATATAAATGTAATAGTTATAGTAAATATTAATAGTATGGGAATAATTGAATCCACAAAATTTCACAAATGATGATTTTAATAAGAAAAATTATGCTAATGGTGCTATAAACCCAACATACCGCGGTGTACAAAATTGGTATGATCAATGGCTTCTTAAAAACCTTGGTCCACGGTGTGGTTCAGGGTTAATTGAAGTGAGCATTAGTTTACCTCATATTTTTTTGTAATATTTTATTAACTTATAGCAATCTTAATTTATAATTTATTTTGGTATTCTTGTTATAAGCATATAATGTTCTGAATTAAATGATTGTTCTTACCCATAGGCGCAATTTCAACTTTTGACTTTGGGGGACTGAATATTATATTAAAGGCAAGCAGAACATTGCAATATAGCATTTTAAAATTGTATGTCCTAGGTTTTTTTTTTGGGGGGGGGCATAGCCCTTAAGCACCTTTATTAAACATTGACGTCCAGTGGCAAATTGAGTCGGGATAGTCGAATTGCACTTATTACCTACAAACAAATGGTCGAATTGCACTCGGGTAAAAAAAAGGTAGTGGTCGAACTGCACTCGGGTAAAAACCAGGTAGTGGTCGAACTGCACTCGGGTAAAAACCAGGTAGTGATCGAATTGCACTTGGGCATTTGAAGGGGTTAGGGCTAACACTCATTTTCCTTCCCACTTACAGGCTTAGGACTGACAATGATTTTAATCATTGGCGTGGTTAAAAATGATTGTTTTAGACATCACATTATGTTAATTATATATATTTACATTATAATTATTCTATTATACATCATACTAGCTGATCCCGTGCACTTCGTTTCCCGTTAAATGTACCAACTCTATATGACTCAAACATTGTTCAATGCGTTATTTAATACTCGGTGTATGATGTTCAAGATTTATCTTAACTTTTCTGTTGCCCGGAATAAAAATTCTGTTTCGCAGCAGTATATTATCAGGTAGGCAATCTACCTGTGGTCGATCGCGGACCCCGTGCTGTTTGTACGTAAGTGTATGTTTCAACTCAAAAAGTACCAAAGTTATACCAAGGTTGACGTTTTTACTTAATTCCACATACCTATAAATCCTAACCTAACCTAACCGTACTAAAATCCGATGAATAAAAAAAACCAAATTTAACCCTTTTTAAATTAGCGTATCTTCTTCCCATAGGTCTAATCTACACACCGTCATTCATTTATATATAAGATATATTTACAAATAATAATAATACTACAAATCAACAAACATGCCTGATTAACCAATAGCAACCAATATAATATAATACACCATAGAGTAAATAAAGACAACGGTATCGAGTTCAAATCCCAGACATCAATAAATAGTTATTGCAGTTTTTCTAATTATTCAGTTGACTTTTTAAAAATTTTCCTTCGTAAAAACCTTCACCTATTAATTACGAACATCTTAAAAAAAATTGAGACAAATCGGACCAGCTGTTCTCTAATATTTTTTTTTTCGATTTTTATCGATATTAATCGATTTCAAGCCCTGCTATTATCGATATTTGTATTATTATTTATATTATATTTATATTAATATTTTTATCTGCTAGAGGGCGCCACCGGTGTAACTCAGTTTTTGTCTCCAAATCTCTAATCCACATGAGTTAGATCCATAATTTATGCTATAAACCCGCTCCCCGACATTCTCTATCATTTAAAAAAAATTGAGCAAAATCGGCCCAGCCGTTCTCAACTGATGCTATTTCAAATTTTTTGTCTCCATTTTTATATATAAAGAAGATTATTATATTTTATTATACTATACATATTATTGTTATTATAAAACATTTTTTTTTTTTAAACGTCAAATTTAAGTATCGTCATTATTATATATATATTTTTTTGTCCTTTCGTTTATTTTTTGTAGTAATGACTAACTGTATTCAAAAATTCTAGCCTGGTAATACGCTTTTGAGTATATAAGTCAATATATTTTTCAATATTATTTATTTTTTCTGATACCGTGTCGTTGATGGTCTTGTGTCAGTATTCTGCATTAAAATGTAGGTATCGATTTGTAATTGAGTTAAAACATCAATGAAAACAAATATATTTGGATGTGGCGATGAAAATGATTTATTGAACTTCGCGTGGAAAGACTCGCATTCATTAGTAGTTCTTTGACTAGAAATCGTATCTGAAGCCCAAATATGAGGCGGAAAAAGTCCTTCGTCAGAAATATAATTATCAACTAAATAGTCACTAAAATCTTGAACTGCTTGATTTTCTGGGATAGTTGACATAAAATCTTCTGTATAAGAATCGCCAACTTCAACTGCATTTAAAAAACTTAAACCAAATATATTACGAAGCCATTTTCCAATTTCATTTTCAGATTTGTAATCAGTTGAAAGTCCTAAATTTTGTATTTTACGATACCATGATTGTGATAAGTGGAATCTACAACCTATTATTTTACTTAAAGGAAACATTTCATTGATTGCATTATGAATTGCTTGCTCAAAATCTGCTACAAATAAATTTGGTTTAAAAATTAAACCAAATTCATTGCACTTTTCAGTAATTATTTGAAACATTTTTTTATACGTATCTATAGTTTTATTTGGGAGCAAAGCGAATATTAATGGTACATAATAATTATTGTGAACTGTATGTAGTGTGAACATTTGATAATAAAATTTTGGGCAATGTGAAAATGTGCCATCCACAAAAATAATCGTTTTTTCACATATTATATATTTTAAATTTTTTTCTGTTGAAAATATTATAATGTTATATGCAGAATTGTTATCTAGTAAAAAATCTTCATCAATATTTGTTTTAATTTCTAATTTGCTAATAGTGTCATGTGTGTCATTAAGAGATTTTGGTAAAATCGGATAGTTTTTCCGGTGTTCATGATATATATTTTTTCGTATTCGATTTATGTCGTTACTATTTAATAATTGTGTTAACTCTACTGGAGCGTTAACAATTTCTTCCCTAATAATTTTTAATGGTTTATAAATACCTTGGTCAGCTGCTTTTCTCTTTGCTGAATTTGAAATCATTTTCCGAGGTAAATTAAGTGGTTTTTCATGGTTGTGTATTAACTCACATCGAAAAATTACTTTAGAACATTCATCTAAATATAGTTTTGAAAGACAACCATGATGAGTACAACGCCATTTAACACCATCATTTACATGTTTTTCTTTGTAAAACGAATAATTTTGGTACACGATTAAGTCACGGCCTCGCTCACTTTTAATAATTTCTAAATTGTTCATACTTACACCGCGACGTAAAAGTGTGTACTAACCTAACCTTTACATAGGTCTACATAGTACACGGTATACAATATAAGTATTAATCTTATACTTTTATTGATAACTACCTATTTATTATCCAGTTAGGTTAGATTCTTTTGTCGATTTTTGGTGACAATAATATTATCTGCGTTATCTAAATGGCACGAACTAATATATATATATATATATATAATGCTATTAAATAAGTACGCCGTAGCGTTTTTCAACATAAACATCAAGCAGTTCAAGATTTTAGTGACTATTTAGTTGATAATTATATTTCTGACGAAGGACTTTTTCCGCCCATATTTGAGCTTAAAATATAATATAATATAAAGTATAATATAATAGTTATAGGAAAATGAGTGTGAACCAAATGTTTAACCCCTTCAAATGCATGATAATTTTATTGAAATACTTTTTGAGCCCAAGTGCAGTTCGACCACTACCTGTTTTTTACCCGAGTGCAGTTCGACTATTACCTTTTTTTTACCCGAGTGCAGTTCGACCATTACCTTTTTTAAATCCAAGTGCAATTCGACTAAAATAAGTGCAATTCGACCATACCCAATTGAGTCACACAATCACCACCCACTGACCCTCTTTCTGTCTTCACATATTTTTTATACATCAATTTTACTACCTATCAAAGCACTATCGGTAATATCAATATTAAGTTTAACCTAGTTACATTATACTTATTGACAATGCTTAAAATTATACTAATTGTTATTTTATTACATAATTGTTATCTTAAATTCATTTGATGGAATGCATGTTGTTACTTATAGCTTATTGTATATTGTATGATTTGTTTTGGTATTTTACCTGTTACATATTATGATGGTTTTCTTATCCTAGGTTATAGTTTTAATTTTAATATCTTTAATATATTATGCATGATACAACAGTATTTATTAAATTAATAGATCCTTATAATATTTAATCTTAAATAATGTTCTATTTAATATTTTTTAAAAGCTGCTAACTATATTCAAAAAAAATAGTTTTTTCTTACATTAATTTGTTTAAAGAATATTAAAGAAGTTAATTAGACTGTTAAACATAACGAGTATACCTATTGTAATAACTTATAATTTTTGAGATTTACAAGAAACATTGTATTATTGCCTATTGATGTAGTAAACATTTTAATTAGTTTGTTACATGTTACTACATTGGCATTAAGTATATACAACTATATTAATTTTATATACTTGATTATTTTTATCTGTTTACCTTATTACTAATTTTAAAATGTTTATTAATTGTGATTTTTAATTTTTTTATTAAATAACTTTGTAATATAATATTAGGAATAATTGCTTAGAATGTTTACATCACATAGGTGATAGGCCTTCATTATTTTTTGTTTTATTTAATAATTAAATAATTGACAGTAGAGAAACTACTGACTAGAATACCAAAATGTTGGACCATTTTTAAGAAATAAAGTGATTCAATTTGAAATTTCTATTAAAATACATTAATTTTAACTTTTATATTTTTCCGCTACAGTCTGATGTTTTTACTACCTAGTCTAATTAGATTGTTCAACTACTTTTTTTTGATAGAAACTCTTAGAAAAAAAAATATTTTATGAAAAGCAAGACATCATTGTTAATTTTAAAGAAGATCCATTTGCAGTAGTGATTATAACTCTTATGATGAAAAGAGCCCATATGCTTAGGACATCTAGTGACATAATTTTTGTAGATACAACTTCTGCATGTGAACCGCAAAATCATTCGATCCCATTTATGCTTGCTCCTTGTGCTGCAGGAGCTGTTCCGTTAGCTATTATTATCACTAAAGGTATGAATATGATAAATTAATATACTCAGTTGTCTCAGTGGCACCCAAATTTTTACAACAGGTATGGCAAAATTTAAATTTAAAACCCACCAATCTTGCTCCATACATACTCTTTTTTAAAAAAAGTCTTTATGTTTTTCAGCCGTTCTATCCTTATAATATCAATGTGTGCCTCTGATTATAATTGATTATAATGCATAACTGTATTAACCCTTAACTTGGCAAAAACAAAAATATTGCACTAAAATTCCAAACTATCACTATTTTTAATAATTAAAACACGTAGAGTTCATTTTTGACCTTATTTTTAAAAAAGTAACATTAGTTTTTGAGATATTTTGAGTTGAAATGTGTATCTTTAAAGATAAATCACCTCATAGAAGCTGTTTTCAATTTCGTGTCTTTTAAGATACACTACCTCGTAAACGATATTTTATTTTTGTATCTTAATGGATACATCACTACGAATTCTTCATTTTGAATCTAGTATCCATTAGTGTACATCACTTGATTATGTCTATTCTAAGTTTTATTACTAAAAAGTTACTAAGTAAAACTATGAAATAAAAAGTCAAAAAAATATAGTTTTTATTGCTTTTTAATAGAAAAAATTAAAAAAAAAATTATATTAATAGGTATATAGCAGTTAATGAATATATTTTGATTACCTACTTGGTAAATAATGCATACAAAAGAAAACAACTTTTTCAAAATGAAACTAAAAAATAATTATACAACTTTATTATTTTAACGTATTTAACAAATTAAAGTTAATAGAATTCTGAAATTAGAAAACCATATTTAAAATTTTTCAAAACAAAATTAATTAAATAACAAATATCAAGAAAAACAAAACAACTTAAAAATATAACTGCATTGCACTCATTTCTATCTATATGATAAGTGTAGGAACAGTTTCATTCATCAATAGGAACAATGTAAAAAAAAGTATAATAAAACTAAACTGTTACCTAATGAATATAATATTATTTTATGTACCTACTTGATAAATAATGTAGGTACAAAAGAAAACAATTCACTCAAAATAAAACTAAAATATAATTATATAACCATACCGTTTTAACATTTTTAACATATGAGAGCGATTAAAATATTTTGAAATCAGTAAAATCATATTTAAAATATTTAACAACAAATTTAATTAAAGAAAAAATATAAAGATAAACATTAAAATTTAAAATATAATTGTATTGCACTTATTTCTGTTTATGATAAGTGTAGAAACAGTTTCTTTCGTTAAGAGTACAAAGTCTCAAGTTACATTTAGTACAACAATAAACCGTCTGAACTTTGGGGCACAACATACATCGTCCTTTTTTAATTTTTTTGGGTAAATGGTCTTCATTATCCAAGCATATATCATCCGTAGGTCTTAACCTGGGTAATTTCTGAATTCGAGTATTACTTAGTAATTCTTTTATTGGTCTGCCAGGTTTTCTTTGGTTAATAAGAGTTTTAGCTATTGAAGTTCTAAATTGTTTTAACGGCATATGTTTAACGTTTAAATCATTATTTAACTCTTGTAATTCACGCCTATATAATAACCACGCATTGTTGACAGATATGTCCAATAACTGTGAAAATACAGCCAAATACCAACGATGCGATTTTAGACCAGTACGATATAAAGATACTAGCATATCAGCTAAATCGACACCACCCATCTTAGAGTTATATTCTTTGATTATTGTTGGACAATTAATAGGAATTTTAGCTTTCATATTTTTATCGTAGCGACGAACTGATGACGTTTGTTCATTTACAGGTACAAACGAACTTACCAATGTTACACATTTGTTATCTGCCCATTTTACAACAGCAATTTTTTTTTTAATATCACACCTCATTTCATAACTTCCTTTTCCTTTTTTGAGTAAATCTTTGTCATTTATGATGTCACATCCACGCAGTCTATTTTGTTGTATTGTTCCAAGGCTTAAAATTCCAAACTCTTTTCTTAAATACGTCACAAGTTCCAGTGATGTAAACCAATTGTCAAAATAAACAGCTGTAAGTGGTTTATCCGAAATGGTTTTACAAAGTTGGAGAACAACTTTTTGCCCTAATCCAAAAAAAGTTTCTTCATATTCTGAGAATGATTCTGTACTAAACGTTGTTTCGCCCGCATATGGAAAAAAATCATACACAAAACCATCAATTCCAGCTCTTACAAAAAATTTAAAACCCCATTTTTTAGGTTTGTTTCGAATATACTGTCTTCTGGAGCCAGCTTTGGTCCCTTTATAAGGGATCATCATCTCATCTATTGAAAACAACTTACCCTGTTCAATTGACAAACAATTTTCTCTTATACCTTCTAAAATTGGTTTTACTTTGTAAAAACGGTCAGAAGTATCAATTGTTTTGTTATCAACAAAATGAATATATCGACGTAGCATTTGATAACGTTTTAGAGCCATGGTATCTGCGATTTGACTATATCTTAAGTCGGCAGACCAATAATCAGTATATGCTGGCATTGCTACGATTCCCATAAGTAATTCAATTCCAATATAGTGTTTTATTTCTTCTACTGTTGTTTCTAAAGACTTACCAAGTTTTTGGGAACTATATATATTAGTGTGCTTTGTTATGAGTTCTAAAATATCATCTTTAAGAAACATTTTGAAATATTCGTAAGGAGTTGAAATATTTTGAGGTATGGACGAATACTTAAACGGAGGCAAATCAACAGGAAATTTAAACTGTTTTGTCCATTTAAAAGTCATTTTTTGTCGTATAATTTTTTTGGTTTTATTTGTAAATGTTGATGGAGGAGGTTCAACCGATTGAACATATGCTGAAGATACCGAATTTGGTTCCACATATGTCATTTGAGCTAATCTAGCCGATTTTCTTTGAACAATCGATAAGTCAGAATCGGAATGTAAATTGACTGATGGCAAATTATTTGGAGAAGAGAGATCTAATATATTTTCAATAATACTTAAATTAATTGGATTATCAATTATATTACTTTCAACATTAGGCAAATCTAAAATAGGATTAGAAATAGAAGCTTCAGCCAAAGTATCATTGTAACTTGTACTTGGTAAATTTATGTAATTATTGATGTCTGTACCTAATTCATCAAACATGGGCATATCATCGATATCGTTTAGATAATTCTCCAGTTCCGAAGCACCACTCGGAGGACTTGACGAGTGTGTACTATAATCATAATCGTCTATAACAGTTATGTTGGGGGCATTTGATTTCCTATTTAAAGATAATTCAGTCTCATCTTCAGTTTCAGAATCTTCTGAATCCGATGGAGGAAGAACAGATTTCAAAAGCCGCAAACTTCGGGATGAAATATTTTTTTTATTTCTATACATAGCTACCTAGTAAAAATTAAATATTTATTTTATTATTTATTTATTCGCATGGCTAGTAAAATGATAAGTAGAAATTTAAATACATATAATAATAACAAACTGTATATAAATAAATGTTAATAGTAAAACAGAAATACAAAATTAAAAATAATAATTATATTATTATTTAATATTTTAATAATTTATTTCAGAATTTAAGGTTCCGTATCTTTTTAAATACAACAATAAATATGAGATAACTGAACATTGTATCTTATAAGATACAATGTTATACATGAGGCCGCTGAGCAATGTATCTTATAAGATACAATGTTATACATGAGGCCGCTGAGCAATGTATCTTATAAGATACAATATTATACACGAGGTAGCTGAGCAATGTATCTTATTGGATACATCAAATATTAACCATAAAAAAACAACACTCGAGAGTTAAAACCTAACATTTTATTATATTAAAATGATAATGAGGATAGCCTG